>VZTY01000009.1:0-85413 GCA_013400935.1 Turnix velox
GGAAGGAAGGGAGGGAGGAAAGAGAAGTTTTTATTAACATGGTCTTTGCATAGTACCCTGATGGAACACTGGCTGTGATCAGAGTTATGAAGTATATTTAGTCTTTAGTCAACCTAATTGTTACACAAGCAGACTAGACCGCACATAATAAGGAAAACACTATCTAAAATCTGCTTTAAATGTTATTTAACCAGAACAAATTATCTGGGGAAAGTACAAATATTTCTAAATGGAAAAAATATTTCTCTATAGCTGAGCTAGGCCTGACAGCAAACCTTAATGAATTATTAGTACCTCTACTGTTTTCTTTGGCCCCTGTGCACTATATTTGTAAAAAAAGTCAGTAAAAAAGAGAACAATTGTAAAAAGCAAATATTTTGTACAAAAATACAAAGTTTTAAAAGCTCTTAAAAGTATATTCCATATTATTGATAAGGGTTGGACTATATATATATATTTATATAAAATCTATATATTTGTGTATCTGCATAATTTTCCTACATTTGGGATTTTAGCAAATGAAACATACTGTTCTACACAGTTGCTTTATATGTTTTTCTATATGAGTGACCAGCAGTCTTATTCAGATTGAACCAATGTCTTTTCTCAGAAGACAGAAGCTGCTTATAAATGGTTGGGAAGAAAATCTGTAACAGAATTAGTCCAATGGTATTTCCTGCTGTTGTAGGTTGAAAGGCCTCAAATAATTGCGGGATGCTGGAGAACAGTTGCTGCTGAATTTCTTTATGCATTTAAACCAGTTTTCAGTGCTTGCTTCTGGTCTTTTGTTGATGTTTGTTTTTTTTTCAATTTTCACAGGCAATATTATTGCTCTCTCCAAGGATTTTCTTCTTCTTTAAGCAAATTTCCATAATATGTAGGTATCTGTAAAGTCACAGGCTATTACACTCCAAATATTTGCCCTACAATGTGAGAGAGAAAAAAAAAGATCAAAAAATGTTAAAAGACCATGAAGACTAAATGAATTTCCAACAATAAAACATAAAAATAAACCAAGGTATCTTAAAAACTCAAGTGTACTTGTATTCAGATTGTGTAAGTCCTGGAGGATAAATATTTGTAAACCATGAAGTTTTCCTAAAATAACAAAGGTATGTAGGAAAACAAGGGCAAATAACATTGTTACTTACACATGGTCCTTTACTCTGGATACCCAAACAGAGTTATATAGAATAATGCTTATTCAGAACTTTATTTTGTTTCTGCGAAGCATTTTTCTGGATGTGATGTAATTTTGTCTCTAGCTAGCTGATATTTCTACCTACATCCACTGGAATTCAGCCTACATGTTTGCAACTGGAGCAGCCAGGCACCCTTGGCAATGCAATGCCTGAAGAGGCTGCAGGGAGGAGAGAATGTTTCAAGCACAGCCACCAACTGCTTATGGCTTTGGTAGACTCAGCCTCTCAGCCCCATGGGATACATGGCAGTGGTGGGAATTTTATCACCTCCTTATCAGTCACCAAGTACCTTCTGTTGCATGAACTCACAACAGAGTCCTTATGGTTTCCTAAGATTGGTCCTTCTGTATGACTACTGAGCTTACGAAAATGGCTTACAGTGTGTCCAGGGTCTGGATCACATGTGCCAAATCTTGCTTGAAATTTCAGGTGCATTTGAAGTCTACAAAAGATGGTAAAAATGCTTGAAGGTCACTCTTTTCTTGTGGACACAGGATTTATTGCAATAAATCCAGCATCTGCTTTGTTAGGAAAGCCTGCACTGGGCTGGATCTGAGGACAAGTGCTCCAAGTGTGACTCCTCTACTTCCTGAACAAGGTACTATAGGCTTATGTCTGGATCTTTTCTATAGGTGTGGAAAATTTATTTCAATTTGACCTTCTAGTGGTGGGGTGAAATAATCAAAGCAAGCTCTTTGCTTACCTTTGTCTATGTCTTTTTCACAAATGAAATTGTTAACATCTTCACAGTAGAAGTCATTCCAGAGCCCAGCATAGATTAACCCAGCACAATCCTCCCCTGGCCCATGCCCATGGCTCCAGTTATCGGGTTGCCCGGTTTTCCAGTTTCTTTCAAACCCAAAAAAAAAAGCAAGAGAGGTGATTGCACAACTCAGACACACGTGACATTTTGTCACCGCAAGAAATTAACAAAAACATCATGAGATCTGTTCTGAACGGGAAATACACGTTGAAACAAACAATACATGGCTCTTGCAGAAAATGGAAAACAGATGTATTACAGAGGAGGGAATCTATTTGGCCTTGGGGCTGCCAAAACTCCAAGACCTAAAATTAGACTGATGAATTTTATTTTAGTTTCTGAATGTACGAGCAGATACAGTGGGAGTGCTCTGTGTGCACTGCTCCAATCATGCAAAGCCTGAGCATTGCGTTCCTGCCGGCAGATGGGACTGAGAGGAACCATCAGGCTCACCAAAGCTGCCCACCCTGCCAGTGCCCACCACAGAGGCACTCAACTCTTCAACTGCAATGATGGGGGCCTCTGAAGGGGTACAGCAAGGATTTATCTGGTTTACAGACCCATATTTGGATGGGAAGTAAATTTTTGGACTTGTAAGGAATGTACGAAGTATATGTACACATATATCTTTTGAGATTGTTAGCTTTGATGGTGAAACTTAATGCAGCATGTAAAAAGCTTGCAGCAAGTGGTTCCTCATCCTGTTTTTGTTTAACAAGTGAGAACCGCTTCCAACCTCAGGACATGAAAGCTTCATTTTCCTGAAGAAACAGGTTGTTGAAGGGAGCTTATGATTTCTGGCTGATACGGTCCTTACTAAGCTGAAAAACATGCCTGCCTGATGCAGAGCATCTGACCATGCACCTGGGAGGACTCACAGCTTTCCAGATGTAAGGAAATAATTTGAGAATCAGTAAGTGAGAGCTCTGAGGCTATAGCAGGGCATCTGAAATCACGGGGAAGTGGAAAGCAGTGGCTGAAGTGGGAATCAGTCACAGTGCTGCCATAAAGAGAAAGGAAGATGAAAATGGGGTGGGAGTTAAAGGGGAAAATATTACTTCTCGTTTGAAACGCATCTGAGTTTTTCCATGTTTCTCATCAAAATGAACACTGGTGAGATCACAGCTAATAGTTTCGTAACATCTGACTGACTGGAGCCTGTTTTTCTGGAGCACAGCATGCTCAGCTCTATAAACTCTTTAGCTCACTCCTTAGTATTAAAAATTTGGGTGGTTGCAATATGTTCCATTTACGATAAATTAGGTGTAGCCATAGGATTCCTGGAGTGCTGCCAGTTCAGTTTTCAGCTGGCCAAAGCTTAGACACCCTTGTTTCATGCATTCTCCTTATGTTTAATGCTTTCCATTTGGACTTGGGCTTTATCTAAAGGCTGGTCATTTTTTATCAGAACGAGTGCTCTATTTATAGACAGTTGTAATGCAAATAAGGAAAATTCAAACCAAGACAGCAAAATGGTCTGTACTTTCCATCTCGACTTTGTAATAAAAATCAGGAGCAAATGTTTTAGCAAGAAACATTGCACTGTGTAGTTCTGTGATTCTTTCATTCAACATTTAGTTTTCTTCCTGGCAAGGCAAGAAAGGTTTGTGCATGGAGAAGGGAAGGAGAAAAAAAACAGTTCAGCAGCACTCTCAGTGATGAATTATTTCGTTGACATCTACAACCCTCTGGATCCATTGGATAATTTACAGATGCTGCTTGTAGAAGTGTCAGCAGAAGTGATAGCATCTGCAGAAAATAAACACCACTCTGTTTTATTTACGTACGTGTAAACTGGTAAGGATCCATCCAGCCATCTCCACTCATTTTCCTTCTCTGAATCTGTTAGTCCAATCCAGAAGCTGCCTTTTCCAAAAATCTGCCTTTTTATCCATTGCTGTGGAAGAAAGATCTTAGTCCATAACAAACAAACACATTTCTGCAGCTAATAAGCTACTATGGTTTCATGAGCATACTAGTCTTTAGAAGAGGAAGGGGCAATGAAATTTTTCTAAGCTGACGATATGTTCGAGGACTTGGTGTTGTTACCCCTTGCCCATATTATAATTCACAGCAGTGTTTGCATGTGAGGTAGAGACTTAGGTATGGAAATTAGGTTGACTTTTGAGCTGTTGGAGCAGCTCCAGAGGAGGGCCATGAAGATGATCAAAGGGCTGTAACAACTGTCTTATGAAGACAGGCTGAAGGAGTTGGGGTTGTTCAGCCAGGTGAAGAGAACGCTCAGAGGGGACTTCATACTAACTTATCAATGCATGAAGGGGGCCTACAGAAAGGCAGGGGTAGGACTTTTTAATAAGATATGTGATGGGAGGACTACAAACAATGAATGGAGGTAGATTCAGGCTAGACATAAGAAAGAAATTCTTTACAGTGAGGGTAGTGAAACACTGGAAGAGGCTGCCCAGAGAGGCTGTGGATGCCCCCTCAATCCTAGGAGGTGTTTAAGGCCAGGCTGGACAAGGCACTGAACAGCCTGATCTAGTGGGAGGTGTCCCTGCCCATGGCAGGGGGGTTGGAACTTGATGATCTTTAAGGTTCCTTCCAACCTGACTTAGTCCATTATTCTATGATTCTACTCAACATGGTTTGACTCCAGCAAGAAGAAAGAAAGATTTGAAGTCACAGCCAATGTCTTATAGATACAAACTCAAAAACACAGAGTAAGAAATTGTATCTTGACATTCTCACTGGTGTCTAGTCACCAAGTAATTATGTTGAGCATTAGTACAAGTATATCTAGATTAAACATATTTTTTGGGTGACAGCAGTCTTAGACTGCATATATTGAATCAGAAACTTAAATTATACTCACCACTGCAGACCCTACATTTTAGATAACGTGCCGGGCTAATATTAGATAATCTTTAAAGTCTCAAAACCCCTATAGTTCTTCCTAATGTTCCTGGCTTCTCTGTGCCTGGCAACTTCAGGTTCAGCACCACACTGCCCTACTACTCACACTGCCCTTTTGCACATGGAGAAGCTATTGAGCAGGGAGAGTGGACAAAATGCTAACTGGAGTCAATCACTGTGTCTGCTTCACTATATGAATTCATGATGCTCTCAGTTTGCCACTTGCCTTGTGGCTTCCGCATCTTAAATAACTTAAACTCCATCCTTGAAAAACAGAAAGAGAAGGTAATTACCTGCTCTTCTTTGTCGTTGATGATAACCAAACGTGATGCTTTTTCTTCACAGAATAACTTTGCCTCTTCAAAAATTTCTCTTTCGATGGAAAAGTAGTAGCACTTTTCTGTGTAGTTCTTCCAATGAGGAGAACAACCTGTGATAGGAAAATTTTTGTGTTTAGCCAGTTGCTGATAGTGTAAATGGGTCAGTGGTAAATTTCTGCATAGGGCCAATAAGTAGTGGAGGATCCCATACTCATCTGCAGCATGCTGGTACCTGTAGGACTGAGATACAGTTTGGGAATTTGCTTATTAGTGTCCTAGTTCTATGAAACTGTGTGGTCCTTATTCATCCTACTGCCACTTTAGCTGTGTAAACATTAGCTTTAATCAGTTTCAGGTCATCAACACATTGTCCTGGGGCTGCTTCAGCTCAGATATACATGCCACCCCAGGACCAGTTCCTGGGTGCAAAAAGGTTTGGAGCTGGGTGGGGGGACGGTGGCACAGCACAGAGCATTGCCTGAGCCCCTCAGAGCAGGGGACAGATGGTGAGAGTAGTGAACACTGGAAGAGGCTGACCAGAGAGGTTGTGGATGCCCCCTCAATCCCAGGAGGTGTTCAAGACCAGGCTGGACAAGGCACTGAGCAGCCTGATCTAGCGGGAGGTGTCCCTGCCCATGGCAGGGGGAGTTGGAACTTGATGATCTTGAAGGTGCCTTCCAACCCAAACTATTCTATGATTCTATAAATATGGCTTTACTTAACAGGACTCTCTGGGATAAATCCAGAGATTTAGCCTAAGATACCGGAATTATTTGAACTCATAACTAACTGATGATCACCCTTTGCTATATATAATATTTGTATCTTGTAAAAGATGGAGGTGGTGCATTGACAGCTTACCGTTAGCCTCGGGCACTGATGTAGGTTCACTCTGTAGTGCCATTGGCATCCCTGGCCCTGGTGGCCCTGGTGGGCCAGGTGGGCCCTTTGGACCAGGCAGCCCAGGGACTCCAGGTAGCCCAGGCAGTCCTCGAGGTCCTGGTACCCCCGGTTCTCCCACAGTTCCTTGCAGGCCTTGAAATCCTGGTGGGCCTTGTGGCCCAGGTGGACCATCTTTGCCTTGTGGACCTGGTGGCCCTGGATCTCCGCTCGGTCCAGGCAGACCCGTCTTGCCAGGAGAACCTCTCTGACCTTTAGAGCCTGGTGATCCTCTTGAACCTTTCCCTCCTTTTTCTCCTGGTGGCCCAGCTGGCCCAGGTGGGCCTTTTTCACCTGCAGGTCCTGGTGGTCCGGGCTCTCCTTTCTCTCCTTTTTGTCCTTTAAGGCCAACGGGGCCAAGAGGACCTTGAGGGCCTCTCTCACCTTTAGGTCCCCTTGGACCAGGTGGACCTGAAACAACATGAGTAGTCAAAATGGAGATACATACAGAAAACAAACCAAAAAAAACCCCATGGGGTCTTTGTTTAATATGTTTCAGACTAGCAAAGCTGGATGTTTAAACATTGAGAATCAGGCTAACACCTACTTCGGGCAGTGCCTGTAAAATCATGTCTGCTTCACAGAGCTATAGACCATTGCTCTTTCCTCAGCTTCCATGGAATACAGGATACAGAAGGAAGTCATCAACTGATGCATCTTGTCCTGTCATCTGGGTGGTGACACCATGCAAGACACAGTCCATGCCACTGATGCATGTGATCCTGCATGCTGATGCTCTTGTTCCCTCACTCCCTTTTCCTTCTAGTTCTCCATCCTTCTGTTCTTAAACTAAAGGACTCTCTCCCCTACAAGGACCTGAATTGCTGTTCTGCCAACATAATAAGACAAAATGATGGACAGTGAGCCAACTGTGAAGAAGACCAGAAGTAGTAGTTGCTAATTGTCCAGCTGTAATTGGGAAGAGCATGATATACAGAATAGGAAATGGGAATAAGCAAGAAAATGATTTTGGATTCTGATCGTGGATGAGCAAATGCTTTGCCAATGTCATTCCCCCTTCCCCATCCTATATAATTTAAACTCCTCCAGAGATGAATTCCTAACCTGGAGTCACTTAGTCCCGGCTGGAATGAGAAAGGTTAAGGTTACTGACATGTAATCTTGGCTTTATATCAACCTTAGTTTATTTGGAGCAATGGATTTGTGACTGGAGTTTTAGGCCTGACTGGTTCACATCAGGTTGGAAATATGAGCGTTCTTTTCATTTGGAATAATGCTTGGCTGGGAGAAACCTCCTAAACTCGATGCTGTTTATTTATGGAGAAAATAAAATATCACAGGAATAAAAACTAAGCAAAGTAGGATGTTTTCTGGCAGACTAACAACTGGCTTAAAGTGAAATAGCAACTTGTTTTTCAGTAAGGGTGGACCTTTCTGGGAAGAGTCCAACATATATTTTTTAGCCATTTCCTCCTAAGCAGGGATTGGTTTCTTGAGGCTCCACACCTTCGCTAGCTTATTTTAGAAAGTAAATCAAAAGCAGATCCAGTCAGTCACTCACTCAGAATAAAATTTTGCTAAGTCAGAACCTTCTTTCATAACATCCCCATTCTAGGTATGTAGAGAAGGCATTGGAAAATTGGTAAGGAATATCCAAGCTACATTTACATTTCCGAAGCCTAGGATTAGATAATGGAAAACTCTGTACCAGCATGGGCTAAGTAACTTTCACAGAACTAAATAAGTAATGCAAGTGGGTATTCAGCAAAGATCATTAATGGTATCATTAGAGAATGGTATATTAGAGAAGCTCCATACCTTGTAGGATAGTGAAGTTCTTGATGAGCTGGCCATGTTTGGAATCTACCAGCTTCATTTCTTCCATGATTACCGACAAATTGGCAACTTCAACATCTAACCTTGACCTCATCAGATCCTGTTGCATCTTAAGAGATGCAGAGTCTAAGCGAATATTGGCTAGTGTGCTGTTCATAAAAATCAGCTCATCTGAATGTTTACTTAAGGTGTCTGTACAAGTTGTCCTGACCTCATTGAGATTGCTAGTCAGTGTCCGCAGATGATGAGCAGTGTAGCTGATGTTGCTAATGATATTGACTATATCAGTTTCAAAGATCTGAAACCTCTCTTCTAGCTGGTTGAATTTGGCAGAAGTTCTATTTTCATATTCTTTATGCTGTTCTTGGAGATCCTTTAGATTTTGTTCATTGGCTTGGGCAATTGTGGTGATATTCTCCATTTGCCCACTGAAGGAGCTGAGCTGATTGTTCATGTCCTCAAGTGTGTCATTGTTAGCTTTTGCCAATGCTGAGTTGTTGGCAGCCAAAGTCTGCAAATTCTGTACTTTCTCCTTAAGCCAGTCAGTGTCCTTCCGTGCTTGAAGGACAACCTGCTGCAGATTCTGAAAGTCATTCTTGATTTTTAGAATAGCTAAGCTTGTATCTTCCATTGACTTCTGGAGGACACTGATAAGATTTCTTTGCTGTATTTGAGTCAAATTTAAGTTGTTCAGGTTCATGATGACCACATTATGAGAATGTACTTGGTTTTGCAGGTTTGTTTGGATATCACTCGTGTCTTGTTGAAGATTGTTGATATAACCAGTATATGCCTGAAGAGTCTTATTGACACTGATGATCATGAAAGAGTTACTATCTAAGGCACTTCTCATTTGGCTCTGTCTATCATCCAATACATTTCCAGACTCCTGCAGCTTCTCCAGTGTATCTTTGTTTCTGGTAGTTTTCTCTGCAATGTCATGAAGCTGCTGACGAAGAGCCAGTATGTCAGATCTGAAGCTAGACAGTTCAGTGTTAGTATTCATGGCTTTTTGTCCAGCTTGGTCATCTGTTGTATGTAAAAAAAAATTGAAAGGCGTTAGGATGAGTATTTTAAAGTACATTATAAAAAGGCACAGTTTGTTTTAAGTACAGTCAGGTTGTCAAAATATTCCATCAACAGAACTTTTATGCTATCTATTCCGGAAAAGAGAAACCACTAAGGAAAGTTCTGCCACTAGACAGAGAAAAAAAAAGAGAGATGAAGACCTTGTCTCTTGGTGAAGTTGATTCTATTGTCACATAGAAGAAAAGCAGCCATTATACAATATACTCTTTCGAGTATTGCTTGTATTCTTAATGAACACTGAGTACAAAACATTAAAATAAAACTCAAAATATCAAAGAATTATCAGTAATTTTATGTTTTGAAGCTACAACCCTCTATTGATGAAAGCTCAGAGGCAAATTTCAGCTGCTCATATTTTCTTCCTCCTTTTCCTGGCAGGTGGATTATCTTCACTGTGATATAGTACGTATATTTTTTTTAATTCTTGGATTTAGTTTCAAAAAAAGTTCTAATACCTATTTAAAAAGTATTTAGGTTAGAGAGAATAGCTTTGCCAGCGGGCTACTCCAGATATAACAGGGTATGATATATTTCTGCTTTTCTCTCTGGTATACTACTATTGTTTCTAATGACATTTATTTTACTATTATTGTTTCCTCATGTTCTGAGTTTCAGGAAGGCAAAACCTTTAATCGTAGAGGAACATCTCCTCTCTTGCTTACACTGCCCAGCAGTATACTTCTGGGATTTTGCCTGAGTATGATTAAGCTTTTGAGGCTGCACAGCTCATCACCAGGACACAGAAACCAAGGAAATAAGCAGTCAACACTCAGATTCCCTTCCTTGACCTCAATCACTTCCCTCTCCTACACACAGCCCATATATTTTTGTCCTCATCTATGTATAGCTTACATTTATGAATTATGTAGTCTGAAGCCCATTATTTAAGATGACTCTAAGAGAGGGCAGAATGGTTTTCATAAACTACAGTGAATACATTCTGAGGTATCAGAATGAGTCATGATGGCCAACACCAAATGACAGTTTGTGAGGCTTCAGTCTGAAGTGTTTCTGGAGTCTTTTGTGCATGGATATCCTCCTGACCACAGTTCCTCTCACTGTCACTTGTCTGACTTCGAGGTCTTCTCATTTCTGACTGTGTGTTTATCTCATGGCTATAGCTCAGATTATACCGTGTTCTCCACACAGCCTTGACAACTGCCAGATGCACATACAGCTAATCCCTGAATGCCCGTCTCTCATTCACCACATGCTGTTACCTTTCAGGCTCTACATCAACTGTAGGCTCTTACCTTTATGCCTCCCACACACATTGCCCCATAACTTTTTTTTTACTTTCTCCACAGCACTTCCTCCACTTAAATGGGTACCTATGGTCCTGAGCATCCAGCAGCGTGTAAAAATGTGTGAGGGTGAATGAATCAAATGTGCTTGAAATTGTGATAATTTACTCTGCATAATATAATAACTCAAGTATAACCCAAAAGTTAAAAGCATGTTAAAAGCATGTGCTTTAAGGTGTAACATTTACTTCCGTGTAGGCTTCAGCAGAAGTACATGCCACTGAATTACTCCATGTCTTTGAACTAAACACAGTGTGAAAATGCTTCAGCTATTTTTTGAGAGGAAAAAGTGGCAAAATTTATGATCAAGCTGCAAGCATGTAATTTCTCCTAGAAATACAGGTATCAATACATGTTTTATGGAGCTAAACAAAACTTATTTCAAGAAGCATGTGCATGTCTGTGCAAATTAATATTTATAGAACAAATAATTATATAAGCTCTAAGTCCATGTATATAGAAATTTATAATAAATACTCTGGCTACCTGTTCAGACAGAGAACAAAAGTAAAAATGTAGACATGGTAAGCAGAATCCTTATCCACAATCTTTTTCCATCTTCTTGCAACTTGAGAACTGTAATAACACTTGGGAGACCTGAACTCCTAACATCCTTGTGCCCTATATTCCCTGAGATGATTAAAAAACGTTTCATAAAAAACGTCTGCCTGCCTCAGACATAAGAGTTTTCAACAGCTGATTATTTATGCACCCCTTAAAAAGGCCTTAAGGTTCAAATCCTAATTGCTAAACCAGAATCAGGATGACTGGGTGACACATTTTCATTGTATGTAGAATCTTTCGTGACATGGAACATCTTCTGCCATGTTTTATTTCTCTACCTCATGGAAAACTTTTTCCTGAGGACAGCTTTTGAGGGTCTGTTTGTTTTAGTATAAGTTATTTCAGAGTGAGTTCAGTGGGAACTGTAAACACTGAAGTATTCTTAAAATGCTGTCCTGAATAGAGTTGATCTTAACTATTTTAAGTGCTTCCCCAAATACAAGAGAAATCAGAATACAAGTGTCATATCTTATCACAGACAGATTTTTCAGTCAAAAAAAAAAGAAGAACACCTCAGAAGAACACCTCTTTTTGACAAGAGAACACCTCAAAGCCATAATATAAAGGGCCTTTGTGTGTAGATTACCTAATTTCTTGAGGTCACTCTCCACCTCTGTGAGCTTTTCTGTATATCTTCTGTGGGACGTCTCCAGCCCACCTGTCACATTGTCCATTTTTTCTACAACTAGGGGAAAGAGAATAGTACGTTATGGAAAGAGGAAAAGTGAAACGATGAAAAAAAAGTCTAGTAAACAATAAAGCAAACAAAAAATCACCACAGCTATGAAACAGAAAAAAACCAAAACACCTTAAAATTGGCCTTGCTTGCTATGACACCCTGCTATGGCTCTGAAATGTTGGAAGGATGAACTTCAATCTGCTGAAGGGACTTCAAATGTTTAGTGCTCATGAGCAATCTCTCTACTGAGTGAGGACATCTCTCTGTGGGTTTTCCTTGTGTACCAAGCCCTTTTAACAGTATGTCCATGCTCTGACCATAGTGCTGTGTAGCAAAGGCAGACTGATTGCTAAAGCTTCAGACATATGAGAAGAAACTTCCTTTCATTTTTCTGTGAGCCATTTCTCCTTAAAAACCTCATTTTTCTTTCCTTATTTCTTTTAATCATTAAAAATTCCCACCTGGCTAAGAAACTCTGGTCTGAGGTAGCAGTCAGAAGATGCAATTGGCAAATGTTTTGGGGTTCAGCATCTTGAACATCTTGATAATGATACAGATCATTCAAAATTGTCTTGAAATCATTAAGACTGAAAGAGAGTCACTCATAAACTGAAGATTTATGGCTGATGTGCTCTTTATTTTGTAATATCTGAGTCATTTTCTTGTCACCGAGACGATCTGATTACTTGATGAAATTGATATGGGAATGGAAAGAAGAAGAACAACAAATACAGAGCCCAGAGTGACAAAAATATGAAATGCTTGTAAAGTTAGAGGCACCCTTCAGTTTCCGCCCCAAACCTAGAGATAAGTGCTTTTGTATTCAAACCACAACCAGGGCAGAAATTTCTTCTCATGAGGCTACATGAGTTATTTTGCCATTTTTCTCTGATTTCAAAAAGAAGAAATAAGGTGTTTCCCATGTTCCCATGTGTTGAGATAGTGAAGCCAACTGTGGGAGGTGGAGGGTACTGGTGACTCTTTCTTGTTTATGATAATATGCATTTTGCAAAGAGTGAGTGGAGTTACCACAGAGAAAAACCCTCCCCATTTTCCAAGGGACCAGACAAATTTAGGTGCACTATCTGCCTGCTCCTTTCCATACTCTTAACAGCCACTAAACCAGAAACTACTATTTATGTAAAGATGGATTCAGAGTGTAGGTTTCTGCATTTGGGAAAATGGCACATGACTTACTAAACACCAGAACCAGGCTGCAATGATGTCTTTGAATTTTCAGAGGAACCATTGTTCAATACCTTCTGCTTTAGGAAGCATTTTGTCACAGAACATAGCACTAACATTTCACTGGTTCTTCTGCCAACTGAAGTTATTTGTCAAAATGCTGTATGCAATTTTTCCTACATGAAGTCAGAGTTGATCTTTCTTCCAGGCCATAGCCCAGAACAGCAAAACTTACTTCTTATGCTCCACCTATGCATCACAAACAGTAAATATGGGGACCATAAGTGGCTTTTCCTTCTGGCTAGCTCTAGGCAGATCCTTGTTCAGACTTTCTGCTTGTTCAAACACCTTGTTCAGGTGTTCTGCTTTGTTTTTGGACAGTCATTGTGAAGGGCATGTCTCATTCAGGGTACTTGTGCCTTGACTAAATACTATGATATCACTTGTAAGTCTCGTTGCATCAGATTTAGTGTAAAATTCAGCTATTTTTTCCAGTTATGTAACACAGTAGGAATTAGCAAATGAACATTTATTATCAATAATGAAAGGAAATGTAGTTTCTTCCTTCTGCTGTTCAAATGAATGTCAGTTTCTCCTTCAGATCTGAAGTTTCAAAACCTAAGATTTTTATATTATCCTATAACAAGAAGAATGTTTTCATGGTTGAATAAAACCCAAGACTCGATACTTGGATTAAAATGTTCCTCTGAAGAGTCCAAAGAAAACAAAAATCATTGAAATCCTATCATGATATATAGTAGCATGTACTGGCAGTTAGATGAAATTGAATGGAACTAAAGATACAAGAGTGTATGGTAATTTTATTGCTGAAAGTAAAAAAAACCCCACACCATCCCCCACTAAAACAATCAAAACTGGTCTGTAGCAATGGACACTCTTTGTGAGGAATGCCTTACCCTGATTAACTGACGAGAAGTACAGAATTATCTATATCAGACAAAACATTTCCTGTATTTTAATTCTGTTCCTCCTTAGAGGGCAAGTCAGTCCTGCTGTGTGTAGTGTAGAGGAGTGAGTCCAGTGACATGTCCAAACCAACCAGCTCCAGCAGCAGGAACGCTAAAGGTCTCTGCAAGCTTTAACCCTCTCAGGGATTCCCAGTGATGTGGCTAAGCTGAATTTTGTCATCTCATAGACAAATTAATGCATATATTTGCTCTATACAGTCAGAGGATCTTAACCTCTGTGATCACACAAATGGTGAGCTTGGGAGACTTGATTTCATGCACAAACTCCTCCCTCAAGAAATCTCTAGATTACTTACTTTCTTACAATTGTCCTACAAGTGGAAAGGAAGAAGTCTGGTGAGAACAAGTTGAGAGTTGTGATCTAAGTAGGTTTTGTTGCTCTTGCAGCAAGGGGCCATATGGATGGATGTCCCATTATTTGAAATCCCTTTTTTTCCCCTCTCAAAAATTCAAAGCCTTTCTATCACAGAATCATAGAATGGTTTGGGTTGGAAGGGACCTTAAAGATCATCCAGTTCCAACTCCCCTGCCATGGGCTGGGACAGCTCCCACTAGATGAGGATGCACCTGACTGGGCATCCACAACCTCTCTGGGCAACCTCTTCCACTGTCTCACCACCATCACAGTAAAGAACCTCTCTCTTACATCCAGCCTAAATTATCTTTTTCTATGCCTTAAGCTTGCTTTTGGATAGTGTCAACTTAATTCTCAGCCTGGTCATATCTCTCTACATTATCATCCCAATTTCTGACAAGGTCACTGGTGAAAATAAGGCAAAGACCCTTCAAAAGGAGTCAAAATTTAAAGTAGTTGCTGACCTCAACAGTGAGGACTGTCTGTATTTGAGTCATTATTTCAGAAGCAGGGAAAAAATCTGCCTTGTCACCAGGATGCATTAGCAGGTCATGGCAGGCAAAGTCTGTCTGTGAGACAGGTAATAGAAGCAGATGAATGTCACAATGGCCATTAGTTAATAAACTTAAAACAAGGACTGACCAGACAATGAGTGCCATCAAAAATGCAAGCCAAGACCATGCCAGTTTCCCTCCGTAGAGTGAGTCACAGGAAGATCACTCACCTTCAACAGGCTTATCTGACATTGGCTGGTGCCAGAAAAGTTATAACTTTGTATTTTGCATTTAATTTAAGAAACAATGTGTAAAAAACCAGATTGCTTTATTAATATTTCTAACAATAGTTTAGCATGTCCTCTCAAAGCAAACAAATAGTAAACTCAGCTTGTTATTCCTTCACAACCTTGATGTTTAATTCATGTTTTGGTTTCAGGTTTCTCCAACCTACTATGTAATTTTTACCACCAGTTTGGAGGCTTATTCTATGTTGACTTTGCCTCCCAGCGAGTTACTTTTTTTCCTGCCATATTTAATCCACTGATTAGTAGTTTTAATGTTTCAAATCACAAAGAATTTCTAAATACCACATAGGAAATGAAAGTTTTAAAAGCAGTTTTGGGCTTTATAAACACAAGTGTGGGAGGCAAATTTAATGGAAACTTAGCTAGGAGACTAAAAGAATTCCTGATGCCAGCAGAATTCTTTCTTTCAGTGTAATATTGCAATAAAAAGACAAGCCAAACTCTGATGCAGAGAGGAGAGTTCAAGAGTTCTATACAATTTTGAGTTTCGTTCTTCTTTTAAGGCCTAATTCCTTCCCAATGATGAAAAATATTGCAGTGATTTCTTTGAATATATACCACCAGCTGGGGTTTTGTCTAACTCATGTTTTCCCTGCAAACTGCTGCTTAGGCACTGTGGAGATGTAGCTCTTAAACTGCACAAGTAAAAAGGGCAAAAGCAATGCCTGACATTAAGACCATTTGCTGCTTGGGATTTCAAAAGGGATATCTTAGACTAAAGAGGACTTTTCTCCAGTCTTTTCCTAGGTGTTCTGGTGGAGCAGCCACCAAGTCAGTTTGCAGTAGAACAGTGGTCATCAAAATGTCTTAAGGTCTTGAGCAAAGTGGGCACCTTCCACCTTTCTATTCATATTTTCCCTTTTTATGGTGGGAGAGGAAATTATGTTGTCTTTGCCCTGTTTAGGTATGGCTTGGTACTGTTATGACAGAAAGACTAGTCCTTCTCGGTAGAATAAGGCAGTTTAGAGTAGTAGTTCAGATGAGGCCTCAAGATGAGAGCAAAGCCTGGGAAAAAGACAGTGCTAGGGGCCACCATAGAGAAAGCAGCTTGAAAATGGTGGATTGAAATCAGGAAGTGAAACCACCACTCCCAAAGAGATCTTTTGGACAGTTTCCTTATTGCTATTACTTCCTGTACACACATGACCAAACGTTTGCCAAAGCAAGATATAGAGCAATGGTCCCACCAACTTGATACGCTGTTTCCGATGCCAAATGAGCTCTGAGTCTTTTGGCGAGCCCTGAAACTGATGGCCTTGTATAAAACAATTCTGCCAAATCCCAGGTGTCTAGTGGCTGGCTTATAACTCATAAGGATCTCATACTCATTTTTTGTAAGCAGATCTCTGCAAATTTAGATCTCCAAAAGCCCTAACTTTGTCTTCTACTAGTCTATATAACCCAATGATCTTATCTTTACAGATCAAGCTTTTGAATCCCATGAAGTCTTTTTTTTTCCTCAGAATCTTTCAGAGATAAAGTTCATATTCTTTGTGAGAATGTCTGACCTGCGTTTCTTTACATTTGATTTTGATTTGCCACATTCCATCAGCTTTATCATGAAAAAGGACTACTGATGTGCTTCTATCTCTCTTCCACATTCTCTTATCTCTGTGGGTAAATCTTCCATCTAAACCAAGTAGTCCGAATTTTCTTCCCACTCAAAACTGTACCAAATCCTCTTAAATAAGTATTTATATCTTTCTATTTCTACAATATCCTTTTCTTGCACTGGCAAAGGACCAGAGGTGATGTCAACTCTGCTATGAGTGCAGCTGTTGGCAACACAGGACATGCTGTGTATTAATCATAGGAATATTTATCCAGCTTTTTGAAGGGGCTTTGAAGCTACTCTCAGAGCCATACTTCAGCAGCTCATTTAAAGCTAGACTGGTTTGCTTTGCAACATGCTGTGATGCCCTGTTACAATACTCACAGTGATGTTACTCTTTTTCTTACCAGAAACTCACATCTTATTTATTTAACTCATTATAGCTGTGACTGCACAAAAAGACATTTACATCAAAATATTCATAAGAATAGCTTAATGGCAACAGATAATTAGTGCTGAAGGCATACAGGCATTTTAAGCTGTGCTGGTGCATACATACCTTTGTATCCCAGAATGGCTACTGTGATTGTTAACAGGGCACATAAAATATATAATAAGATGATGGAAAACTTCAGTGCCCAGTTACTTTTACATTTGGTACATTGAGTCCCCTCCTGAATACCTGCAAAAGAAGATTTGAAGAATTTTAAAAAAATAGAATCAGAAAACACATTGCTGCTTTTACCTCCCCATTCCCTCTCCTCCAGTTCCTGCAGAACAAATTATTTAGGTAAGCAGATGATATATGGGTTCCCATCTGTCTATTCTGCCAGGATAGCCTCCATTCCGGTCAAAGCATCAGCTTAGTGATACTTTGGGATTTTAGCATGTGCAAGAGAAGGAGGTGCTGTTTCACTGGAAAACTTGTGGCTTTTTTGAGAGACGGGACAATTTTCCAGTTGTGCTAACAAGACAGTGCTGAGTTTTGGAAGTCAAACATTTATTAGCATCCTCCTTCTCAGGCATCAAGCCACAGTAGCTTGCTCTTTGCATCCCATGTCTGTCGCTACATGGGAAAAAGAAGACTGTGAATGCTCTGGCAGAAGGACAATAGAGAAATAAATTAACATTGTGAAAACCTGGTAGTGTACTGATCCTGTTTTGTAACCATTACCACAAATGCTTACCATGTAAACACTTTTTTGCTTATTTTTGGGGGAGTTTGGAGAATACTGCTTCCACAGAAAGGGATGTTGTACTGCTAAAGCTAGCAGTGTATCTATGCCAAAATGCAGGTGAATTTCCCCTTATGGACAAGTTTAAGAAAAAGAGCCTCAAGATGATGAAAGAAAACAGGTGTACACTATTTTTATACTTCAGCTTTTTGTAGAATGGTTTGGTATCTTTATGAATCATAGAATGGGCAGGGACATCTCCCACTAGACCAGGTTGCTGAGTGCCTCGTCCAGCCTGGCTTTAAACACTTCCAGGGAGGGGGCATCCACCACCTCTCTGGGCAATTCTTTGTGTCTTTTAGGAAACCAATCTCGCTTTTTTCTCTTTGTGCTCCTTGGGAACAGTTCAAGAGTGTTGGAAGTGCTGATTAAGTTATCAAGAGCTTTATCGGAAACACAAATGGGTAAAAACATGAAAACTTGACCACTGTGGCAGAATGAATGGGTGAGATCTATCCTTCCTTCTGATGTGTGTTAAGCAGGCCAGGATTAATGTGGCTCTCTGAGTCTGTCAGCAAAAGCATTTCTTTGATATTTTACTCTATTTGTGTACTATTAGGGAAGTCCCACAGGAAAGCTTTAAGCTCTAATAAATTCTATGTACCAGATTACTTAACTAATCAAAATTTGCTCTGTAGCTTTTTATGAGCAACTTACATTTCCCTTGAGGCCTAACCCACAACTGATTTTACTTTTCACAACTCATGACCTTCCGCAGAGCATTTATATTTTTAAATTTTTAAGAGAAATGCATGGGCCACTTCCCGTGGGTTCACAGAGGCTGGGTGACTGACACACCAAGTTAATTTAACTATTTGTCTCTCAAGGAACTGCACTTTCCAATGACTTCCTTAGAAGCCAGAGTATTTGAAGGAGGGATTACCATATTGGAGTAACTCAGGAAAAGGACTAACACATAGCTTATTTGACAAGGCATCTTCCTCAGTTCTGTGGCTAAGACAGAAATCCTGTCCCTTTCCACCTTCTGTCATCTCCTGTTTGTTCTAAATATTTCAGCTGTGACAGGTATGACATTCTGTTGCCATGTGATGAAAGCAATGAAATAGATTTGGGTTCATTTGGGTTTAGACATAACATCAGTTGGGAAACACTGGTTCTTTTTTCAGAAACATTAGAGGAAAATCAGACAAAGCTTGTAAGCATAAAGTCAAGAACAGAAACTCCAAAGGGAAAGGGCTTCTCTCCTGCCTGTGCAGGTGGGAAGGAAGGGAGCTGACATAAAGATGTGTAGTTCCATAGCTCATGGATTTTGTAAAGCTGATAACTCCTGCACCATAAAAGAAAATATGAAAGTGTGGTATTCAATCACCAAGTTTGCTTATCCGTGGAACCCAATGCATGGCTTGTTTCTCTTTGTTTGGTTGACATCCCTCATATTTTGAGGTACAAAGCACATCACATTCGCCTTCTAAATGCACAGACAACAGAAAGCTTGATTCTCCCTATTTTAATGTTAACAGAAGCCAAGCCAGATCCATAACTGGAAGACTGATAGACTGCAGAAGTACAAAGCACAGAGAAAAGAAGAAATGAAAACAAAACCTTTGACAGCAACTGCAGAAAGAGTAAGTTTCACTTGATTACAGTCTCATATTAAGTTTACTCATTTTATGACATGACCTGCTTTCTGTCACCATACCCTGGCTTCCTGTGTAGTGTAATGGGCTGAAACTGTGCTGATGTCACTGGATGTACTGCAGTTCAGCATCCAGCATCATATACCTTCCTGTGCTTCATAAGGATCTTGTTTCTCTTGCCTCAGTCCTCTCTGTCACCGGTTCAATAAGACAGCACTTTGGCTTTTCAGAACTTTTACTTTCAGTGTATTTCAAATTGACATCAGAACAGCACAACAAAAACCAGACCTTTCCATCCTTTAACAGTCTGGTGCTGTTGATATCAATAATATAAACACAGTGTAATAAAGCGATCATACAGGCAAGAGTTAAGCTGGGCTGGAGCAGTGTATTGCATTACCTGCTAGTAATTTTTGCCTGTCAGTCCAAAACTGCATCTGACTGACATTGAAACCCCTTAATGTCATCTAATGTGCCTCAGGTAAAGGGATGGAAGGAAAATTCAGGGAGCACTGACAGAGCACTGACAGTCTCTTTTGTTTTCCTTTGTCTAGAGACGAACACAGTAAAGTCAGAGCTATTAAATTTACTCCTCATTGCAAATACTCTTTACTTCTAGTAACAGCTGATTTTCTAGTTTACTAAACACATAAAAATACTGAAGATTACTAAAGATGTACCTTGAAGAAAAGATTTGGAAGATTCATTCTGATGTCTTTCTGAGCACTTAAATACCCCAGGCTATGAGCAGAGGTAAAAGCCAGGAGTGCAACTCTCTCTGTAGAGGGGTGAATTGCAGTGTAATCAAGGCTCCACAACCTCCCAAGCACAGGACTTGGCTTCAGCTTGCCCCGTTGCTCTTCCCTACTTCTCTCTTTAAGAACCAAGCCAAAATAAGATCGTTCTTATATGGGACGTGCATTTAGTCCAAGCTATGAGGACACTGAATTTTATGAAAGGGTTGCTCTGAAAAGAGCAACAAAAGACAGGAGATGATTTCAAATGCTCACTGCAACTACACAAACCCCAGCAGATTGGCATAAAATTATACAGGCTTATTAAAAGCCTGGATTTTAACCTCAGTTTGTCAAAACCTCCCTCAGTTTTACTCACTTGACTGCTTGTTGTCATGGCTTACACAAAATGGAGCCTTCTACTGTGAGATGTGTAACCTCTCATCTAGGAAGCTTTACTGTAAATGTATAGGGAAGGACCTTACACACCTGTGCCACTGACAGAATGTCATATGCAAAACCTGCAAAAGGAGATTCTTGTCTTGAAGTAAGCTCTTCTCTGTTTGTTATTGTTGCTCCAAGTGCAGCACACTGTGTCCTGTACACGTGTTTTCAATGTTGGTCTGCTCCCAGACATTTGTCACTCACTTCCAAGCCCAGGGAGCCAGGTCACTTCCGCATGATGTGCATTTCTCACTGCTGATTTGATCAACTTTTAATAAATGTCAGATGGGACACAATGTGCCTCATTTCACTGGACACATGCTTTTTTCCATTCCTTTCCCTGACTTATTTTAATAAGAACTCTGGTTTTTCTATCTCACTGTTGGGAAGACATCTGGCCAAACAGACAGCGACCTAGTACAAAGGGATCCTGCTGGCTCACATGCTTTGGGGACCCCCTTCTCTGCAAACCAAGATGGTCACAAAAAAATATGCAAGTGAGACATCCCCCTGTTACCAGGCTTTGTAGTATTTGTTTTTATAGCATTGCATTCCAGTGACTGAAGACTTTGTTCTCAAGCAGGGGGTATACATCTGCAGATTCCTTTTGGCCTCCAGATAAGCAGAGATTTTGCTGGAGGTGGAGTTGGATTTTTTTTGTTGTTTTTTTTAATGTTGTTGTTCTTCCATGGTTTTTTAATGGGAGACTAAGTACCTTTGGTCTTTGACATGGAGGAACCACATTATAAAATGTCTGACTCTTCAACTGTATTACATTTCAGGATCACATCTTTGAACACCCAGAATTTATATGCACATAGTTTCTTTTTGCTGAATAATTCTTTTAGAAGTGTTTGCCTCTGTGTCCTTTTCTTGGCTCTTGCTGCAGGTTCTTAGGTGGCCTCATAATCTTTCTTCTAGCAGATAAGTTTTTACAAAGATGCATGGTTCCCTTTGTAATACTGACAAAAAAAAGCACTGACAAGATGACTGCAGTAATGTAGTGCAGGAAATGAAAATACATACATTAGTTACAAGGGATTTTCCCCACTGTGGTTCATTGAAAGGAGATAAAATCCCTTGAATTTTGTAAGACTGAAAGCACGATTTGCAATCCTTAAATGTTAAATTTCTATAAAATAATGTTTTTGAAACTGATGAGCAGTAAATCTAATAGTTACATTTAAAAGAGCCTGAGCAACCTATGTATTATCTAGTTCCAACCTCCCTGCCATGGGGAAGGAGACCTTGGTGACAGCAGACGCGTTGGAACTAGATGACCTTTAAGGTCTCCTCTAACCCAAACCATTCTATGATTCAGCATGCATGCAGGAAGCAAATCTGAGAGGTACTTAACCATGCAGAGTTGCAAGAAGTTCCCACTGGGTGCTGGTCTCACTAGGAAAAGTAAATTATCCTGTGATGAACACTTCTCTAGGTTGTAAGCAACTAAATACCTTGAAAAACCAGACTGCAAGTGTTTGAATTCAGGCATGCTAGGTTTTTTTTACTAGCATGAATGCCTAGCTATTAGGAGAGCAAGTTTGTCTCTTAGGACAGATAGGATTTTAAAATTCAGGTGTATAAGCATGTACATATGCACACATATTTATGTTCAGATATACAGAAAAATATATATGCATGCACATTTTCCTACAGAGAAATTTCTACACTGACACAAACCCAGCATATTACATGGGCACGCAAAAATCAAAATCAAAATCAAAATCAAAATCAAACACATATTTGCCAGCAATAAATTTTGTATAACTTTGAGATTACTGGACTCATCCAGATACAAAATTCAATGTTTGGTTTCTATCTTGGTCTTCAATGTTGTGCTAAACATCATAGAAACAGTTCCTCTGACCCTCCACAAATGATCTTTTTGCAGTCAGCAAAACTAAGCATTTGATAGCTCTTTCTGACTAAACTGCCTCAGAAAACAAGAGAATTAGGAAGAGGTAAAGAATTTAGGACTGAAGTTAAAGCATGGAAGAAGAGAAGGGTGAAGGGGGAAGCAGTTTTAAGATTTCGTAATTTGGTTTTATTTCTCATTGCCATACTCTGATTGGATTGGCAGTATATTGATTTCCCAGGATCAAGTAGCCCATGAGAGTAACAAGTGAATGATCTTTCCCTGTCCATATCTTGACCCACAGGTCTCCCATTCTGTCTTCTCTCCCCTGTTCAGTTGAGGAGGAGGTGTGATAGAGTAGCTTTGGTGGGCAATTAGCATCCAGCCAGAGACGACCTACCACAGTACATCATAAAACAGGGGTGATCTAAACAAACTGCATTCTCTGCCAACCCTGTTTTCATTCCTCGATCAATCTCTTGCCACAGTTTCCTCCCTAGAGGGCAGGTGAGTGCCAGCCTTTCTCCTGCATCCACAGCCTTTGCAAGCCGTCTTCTCAACAGCAATGATCCTTCTCACCCGGGTGGTGCAGTGCTGGCTCGCAGGCAGGTGGATTGCAACAGCCTGCTTGACTCCATTCTCAGTTTTTCACAATGCCACTGGAAAAACATTTAGCACAAAATCACTGCCATTTGTTCCAGAATTTGCTAGTTTTGCTTCTGGTTTTGTCATCAGATAGGGATAAATGCAAGCTATGCTTCTTTTTGCAAATATTTCTTGTTATTTACTAGGAAGCAATTAAAACAGTGAAATTTGAAATCCAAGCAGTGGGTATGTACTCATCTAACTTGTGCCAGTTTTCCTCTGCCAGGTGGAAAATCATGAAACATGGCAGCAAGACAGTGGCTGAAAACAGCCACTCTATTAAACCCTGCAAGGCACAGAGCTTCTTTCTTTATAAATTAATAAATAAATGGACCAACCTCAAATCACTCCATCCTCACAGGTCTCTAACAGTATCCTCCATAACCCAGCCCTGCTGTGCAACCCTGTTACATATCTGATAGCCAGCAGAAATAATCTCTGGAGAGGCAAAAGCATACTTCAAAAGTCTGTTATGAGAGTTTCTTTTCTACTCTGGTGCTCTTTTTGCACCTATACCATGATGAGAGACTTTTAGCTTGCATTTTAGAACAGCATATTCCTAGACGGTTAAAAACCAGAAAAGTGAGATGGAATTGTTTCTAGGGTTGAAGATCAAAAGGAAATAGGTGAATCTATAATTTACAGTATTTTTCATAATCCTGGGCCTTTAGGGGAGATGCTGTCACCACTGTGGGGGCAATGTTGGGGCTGAGGCCAGCAGGGCTTACTATGTCCTGTGTTCCCTGAAGCTCAAGGCAGACATGAGGTGGGCTGTTTTTCTCAAGAGCCCTGAGTATTTCAGTGGAAGTGAGTGTGTTTCTTATCTGGGAAGCCTTGGAAAAACCCTTCAGATTGCAGCCTGTAGCAGGAGAGTCCAGGCAAGTCCTCCTTCACCAGAGTGAGTTTGTTGGAGGCAGCGGCTGCTTCCCGTAAATTCAAATCCCACATCTGACATAATAAAGAGCCTCAGAGGGCCAACACTATTATCTCTGGAAAGCTTTCAGCCTCAGAAATACTTCATTCTATGTAATGTACACAAACCCTTTCATTAAAGGAAGGGAGAACCCTCATTTTCAGCCTGACCGTCATCTCTCACTTATTTATATAACCCAGCCAGCATCTTCCTCTCTGGCTTTGTTCTTCTTCACAGTAGACAATTCACAACGAATTGTCTGAAATCCTAATTATACACTTCAACAACCATCACAATTTAATTATATAGCATTACTAAACAATGGCATACTGTGATTAAACACTAAATATGTTAATTGAAAGGATACAAAAAGCCCAACCACAACACAGGCTAAGCAAAGACTGCTGAGCTGTATGTTAGGGCAGACATTATGAACATAACAGAAGGAGCACAATGGTAAATTTTATGAAAAAATAATGTATTTCTGACATTTTAAGGTTCCGCCGTAGCAATGTGGTAAGAGTATCACACCACCAGAGGGTTCAGCATCCTATAGACTAATAGATTTAAATACACATCTAGAGATCAACTCAAACCAGAACAAAACTCATGAAGTGCTAGTGCTTTTAAATAATTATCTGGAAAACAAGAGAAATGTGCCTGCCCTCAGTTATTGGAAAATCAAGCAAGGTGTCTCTCAATGCAGAGTACTGGAACCAAACATAAAAATCTAATTAAGGCTGTAAAGAAGATGAGAGAAAAACTAAAACAGTGGAAAGAAAATAAAAATAATTTATGAATTTTAGGCATGTTGACTGACAGGGAAAACAGCCACAATACATCGCAGCAAAGAGTCTCTCTCAAACTGTACCCTAAGAAAGAGAAAGTTAGACTGACTTGCAAGAAGATACATGGCCAGATCTGTGGGAAGATCAAAGCTGGATCTTTGCAATATAAAAGATTTTTGTGTACATCAAATAAAAGGTGAAGATGTTTCTGTTGGTGCTGAATACTTAATAACAGGCATCTTATTTGGAAAACAGCCAAGTACTTGAACTTGCACTCAAAAACTGAAAAGGGCCATCAGGAAGAACCCAGTAGGACATCACAGAAGAACGTGAGTGCAGGAAAACCAGTGTATTTTTGTAAGCCAGTTATACTAATTTATTTAATTCCGTCAGTGAGTGCTAACGGCCCCTTCTGGCTAGCCTTGTCCATGACAATATCAAGGCTGCCTTGCCTGGCTGAGATACTGTCATCCAGCAGAGAAGAAAGGATTCCCATAGATACTCGTCCAATGTCACAAATGCTCATCCACGGTTACAAATCTACAGACTATAAATTCCCACCTAATCTTCTGAAGCAACATGGTCAACTACAGGAGAAAAATTATGTCCAGGTATAAACACTTTCCCTCTGAAAGTGAGCTGCCTCACTCCCCTTGGCCAAACTGAGAATGTGGCATTAAATCATCTCCAAACGAGAGGGGCAGGCAGGGCTAGGATTTATTTTTTACTTTGCTGCTCTTCTAAAACCACTTTCTAAAAGTAGGGCTTTTTCTTAAGAAATATTACAGGCTCAGTGGCAGAGACAATAAATCCTGCTTCCCATCCTCCAACCTAACCAACTGCCCCCCACTCACCTCAGTCTCTGCCTCCTTTTCTGAATATTGTCTTTTCAAGATAGATGTTTCTCCCTCTGAAGCTGGATTTCTAGGCTGAGAGGAAGGTCTGTGACCCAGTGCAGCTACCAACTTTCAATGTTTTCATTCTGCTTTCCCCTTTTCCTTCTCTCCAGTCTCCTCTGTGTCCTGCAGTATCTTGGTCTCCTGAACTCTCCACATACCCTGGCTCACACACAACCCACTCGTGTCAAATTTCCTGGATAAAAAGCAGATTTAGAATGAATTTCTCAGGTGTTCAGGATATTTTTCACACAGTTGTGCCAATATGCAATGGCTGCGCAATGTAAGGACCAGACAGCACTGATGAACGGATTTTTTCCACCTAAGGGTATCACAATTTCTGTGATTTTTCCCTGCTTAATGTTCACCTGTATCTAGAGAGGAATTTTTTATTCAATAAACTGTGGAATTTCTTTTGCAGAGATATATCTATTGAATGCATTTTTCCTCTAATAAAGGAATAACTAAATTTACACTGTCTTTACAAACTTTGGAGACTGCTGAATTAAATCTGTTTGTTAGAGGTGAGGAAACACAACACAGAAGGACATTCAAAGCCCTGTAATCACAGACAAGATAAGCAACTAGTCACAAGTACAACAAACATACTACCTATGTAGATAGCATGAAACTGCTGCATACCAAAAGTCAATTGTATCAGTGTGTTAAGTAGGTGAAAACTACTGCAGAATTATCAAAGTTGACAAATCCATTAAAAGAATAAACCTACAAAATCTGTCATGTGCACCTGCCATTTTTTTATATTGTGGGAAATGTATTATGCCATCCCCTAATAAAGCATTAAACAAGTTGCTACAGTAGCAGTCATAATAGTAATATCTGTGATAATAATAATCTTCTTGAAACATATGAGCCTTGCTTATTTCCTTAAAAAGAATATTTATAATCCTTTGCTTGATAGCTTATGGAACAAAAGAAAACTAAGCATTTGCAAAATAGTTTTTAGGGGAATGAGGGAGTTTTAGGGTGTATTTCCAGTACAGGATGAAGAAGAGGGGGCTGCCATGAGGCCTGTGACTCCTCTGATTCCACATCTACAGATGGAGGACTCAAAAATTGCCAGGCATTTTGGTTTCATTGCAACAAGTCTTATCAAGAGAACAAAAAGCTTTTCTTATCCAGAGGACTAAATAAAAGAAGTTTTCACTATCAACCTTATGTGCTTTTTCCAAGGAGAAAATTCCATGCACTAAAGGACATTTTAATTAAGAAGGCATGACAGAAATCTATAGCTATAACCAAGGTTTTGGCAACTTTTAATTTATTTAGAAATTGCAAGGGAGACTTGTGGGATTTTCCCATAATTTCTGTGTATATATATTATTTTAGGTTCTTGAAAAAGGTACAATGCTATATAGTAAAAATCCACAACAATTCTTAGCTTATATTTCAGTGAAAACAATATCAAGGTAACTGAAAATAATGTTCTTTGGAAGGCAACAGTTCAGAAAAGAAGGAAGAAGGGAAAAGAGTGATCTCAGACAGGGAAGATATGTGCATTTTTTAATCTCCAAAAATTATTCTTTCTGAAGGTTATGCCAAAGATTTTCAGACTGCAAACCTAAACATCAGCCTTATAACTTTTCTACTGGTTCCCAATGTTCATTTAGATTTGTAAATTTATTATATCTTTACGTTTCTGAAGAATGTTGAAATACTCAAGTAATGTTTCCACTAATCAAGTTTCCTTATTTTGATATGAAATAACCCTGACAATACGGGAAAAAATGGTCCCATTCTGTTATTATTGTGAAAGGTGGCACATGCTTACGAAGTCAGTAGAATTGCACACTTTTGGGTCAAGCCTGAATTTGTTTTTAATTCATATTTTTTGGCAAATACCAAGATCTATTGCTAGAAAAAAAAGAGACTGAAGCAAATCTGGGGTCAGTATTTAGCTTTGGGGTCAATACATCTTGCTTTTTCACTCTCAAAGTCAGTATCTGCTGTTATTTATGCCACACTCTGCAGCTGCTCTTTTGAACTCCAGCAGAGGAGAACATTGCCCCTTTGACCCACAGTCTTTCAACCTAAGTATGGAGCCACTATAATTTATTTGCTCAATGCAAGTGTGAAATGTTTTCTGCTCTAAATGCTCTTGTTTCTTACCACCATTTCAGACACACAAGCTTAACACCTCTGGCTGCCATAGTGCTATGTGCAATTTATATCAGTGTATGTGTTTCACTCAACCAGGGAGCTGGAAGATGTTTATTATTACACTTTAAGCTAAAAGCATAGAATGGAGGAGCAGGTGAAGCAGCCAAAATGGTAGCTCAGTGGAAACTTTGGATTAAATAAATTAACACATAGCACTATGACCTATTTAAGGAAAATCCAATAAACTTCAAAATAACTCCTTCTTGTGTCTTCAGAGTCCACAGGCACTGACTTCTCTGTACTTCTCTAAGTATTATAAATAATAGGCTTTAAAGGAGTTTTCATGTATTAAGAATGAAAATATTTTCTGAAAGTGTCCTTTTCTCAGTAGTTTTATTTGACTTAGAACATTTATTTCTTGGCTGGTTCCTTGTATGCCAGATTTCAGCCCAGGATGAATTTTTCCATGCCTGACCCATATACTCCTGAAAAGCAGAGCTGGAAATGTTGAAAGCCATAAACCATAGCTTAAGGAACATACCACAGACAGGACCATGAATAGCAGGGCTTTAACTGTGAGAAGAATCTTCCCTTTTAATGAAAGATGTATTTTGTTTGCTAAGCATCAACTCCTGGTAATCAAGCCACCACAAAGAAGAAATAGTTGAGCACATGAGATGAAGTCTTTTCATGTAGGAGATTAATAGTTTTCCCTATTGTGCATTCTCTTCCTGGTCTGTACTTCTGACTTGATCCACAAGAAAAGTGGAGTCCTGTTTGCTCATTTGAATAATGCATTACTCTATTTAAATATCTTAGAGAAGACTTTCTTAAATGCCACAAAAACAAAGTCTTTCAAAAACGTTTATAAGGTGAATTAATTAATTAATCTCATTCATATACCATTATACTAAATGAATACTATATTTTAATGTCAAGATCAATGTCTGTACAATTTTAGAAGATGTTGAGCAGTTGTGAATATGATACTAATGAAACCCCAAGATTAAAAGTGCTTGATAAATATCCTGGTAGCTTTTCATCAAAATATGAGCTGTTATATGCCTAGTGAAAGTGTTATACTCCTCTAGAAACTGTATAAGTAGCAGAATTTGTTATATAGGTCCTTCTGTGTTTTGATGAGAGCTCAATTAAAGGAAAGTTAAAAGCACTTATGGAAATTTCCTTTAAGTGTTCTGCCGAGGTGCCTGAGCAAACTCGGGTCAAAATTTTGCTGTATGTGGACAGGAGCCATAAGACAGGAGAACACTTAATTTTCAACCATTATTTCATGAGTTACTATACTACTTAGCTGCTCCATAGTATTTTGTGCTGTCTAAAAATGTCTCCCGGCTTTGTGGGAGATCTTTCTTTGGCCTCTCTTAGCCATGGATGTAAACTTTATAAGGGTTCCAAAGGAACACAAAACTTAATGTATAACCTAATATTGAGTACAGGGCAGCCATTCAAGCAAGCTGAATCACAAGATAAGCTGGAACCACTAACAGAAAGTTAATGTCAATGTAGCTAAGGGTATGGTGGGAACGAAAAGCTTAAACCCGGTGTGCTGTGCTTAGAGAGCAGCAGTTTCCTAATGGGTAGATCCAGCTCAGATCCAGCTTCCCATCTTGCTGCAACAAGCTGGCAGTCAGAGAGGTCTTGCTTGGGCATCACAACGCTGATGGATACCCAGCTCAACACCAGGACCCCAAAAGTGCAATCCCACTGCTGCAACTCTCCAGCCTTCTCATGCTGGAGACAGCACCAGGAACCTGCAAAGCCTTAGGGAAGCTCAGCAGCTCAGGTCAGGCAAATCCAAGAAAAAAGGTTCCCAGGGACTGGTGACCAAAGGCAGCTCCTGGTGGGGTCAGAAGCTTCAAGACCCACTGTCTGCAAGGCAGCACATACAGAAGGAAGCTGCTATTGAGCTAATGATCCTTGAGACTGTAGGGGGCATGTTTCAAGTTTTATCAGGCTGTTCCCCTAATAGGAATCTTACCAGGAACTGGGGCTGACAGTGAGAGGCTTACATTGAATGGAATGCTTTTCTTGCTTGGAAGAAAACATAGGAAAAAAAAGAAAAAGAAAAAACCAGCAGATTTGGCTGCAGATCCTAGGTGTTTTGATGGACCACTGGCACTAAAGGGCACTTTTACGAAGAGGCAGAAGGCATTGCGTACACCCCTGGCTACAAGTTGGAGACAGAACGATGCCTGTTGGAAATGAAGCAAAAATTCAAGCAGTTGGGGTGATTACAACTGGAACAAATTACCATCACAGGGGATTCCCTGTATTTTAATGTCTTTAGATCAAGCCTGACTCCTCATTTGAAAGATATGCTTTAGCCAAAAACAAAGTCATTGGACTTCAGACAGGAGTAACTGGATATAATTGTATGGCCCATCATTCACAAGAGGTCACAGTACTTAAGTGTTTTGGCTCTAATCCCTGCACATGGAAATAGGTGTGTCACTGCACTGTCTGGCTGCACAGAAAATATATGTCTTCAGGGGAAATTAATGGTGATGACAAGGCATCTTACTGCCCTGAGGGGGATGTGCCTTTTGGATCCAGCTGAGCTCAGAATTAACATGGGGGGTGAGCAGATAATGCTTCCAGATGTTTTATGGCACTGGATGGGGACAGCAGATGATAAGAGCCAGCATAACTGTGTATGCTGGAACACCAGAGGTTTTGTTTTTTCTTACTACAAAGCCTGTAGTAGGTCTGTTCAAGAAACAAAATAGAGCAAATTGAGAGGATTAACGGCTGAAGGCTAATTAAAAGCTTGTTTCTATTAATATAATGGGAGAAACTGCTCAGGAACAGTCCATTATGTTGAATCATGGCCCTGTAACACTGCCAGAAAATGCTAAAGAGATTTGGTGGGTTGTTTTCAGTTCTGTTTGTTAAACACTGCTGCTGAGAAATCCCTCTGTTGCTTTCCATGAGAGCAGACACTATCTCCAATGTGAGACCTGGCTAGGGTCTCCTGCCATTTTGATATCCATGTGGAGAGACAACAACCAAGGCAATCATATAGCTCTTACTTAGGGATAAAAACACATTTCTCATCTTGGCCCTTCCAGTTATATTTTTTTTTCCCCTTGAAATAAACAGACAGAATCAAAGTCCTTAAGAACGTCTGGAGGACCTTCTTTTCAAAGCTGCTCACAAAATTCGGAAGGTAAACTCTTTTTGTCCAAGCACAAGTTTTTCCTTGAAGCTTAGAGAAAGAGCATGGAAAAGTATGAGGAAAGAATGATGTCTCAGTCAATAAATGCAGACTGAGAAGTGATAATAGCACTAAATCTCACATATGATTACACAAATCAGAGAACATTTGATGCCAATGCTAGTAGCTACTAAACAGCACAGCAATGAACATAAAGATTTAGGACCAGACTGGGCAACAGGAATGTTCTCTAAGACACTGGAAAGTGTTTGACAGGCTTGTAAAAGCTATTTAATGAATTGCTTTTGAGGATGGAGATGACTTGCTATTCTCAGAAAACTACTGAGCTCCAATCAGTTCCTACAGTCCTTATCCTGAGCGCACTTGTTGCATTTGCAACTCATGGCAAAAAAATTAAGTGCTGCATTTCAGGATGGTCTGTTTACAACCAAAAAAATTACAATGAATGTCACAGTAAATCAAATGCTAGATTGCTAGAAATACCAGATTAGTGTGCATGAAGGTTTAAACCTGACAACCTTTTTTCTTACAATCTTTCCCATCTCTGCACCTTTTGGGATGGTTCCTGCAAATTGCAAGAGAACAGAGACAAAAACAGTTTGTCAGCTTTTCATGGAATAACCAATATTCAACATATTGGTCTGTCACTGCCAAGAAATAGGCCTCTCTGAGGACTGTGACTTGAATCATTCACCATATTAGTCACAGGTAGGGGTAGCTGAGCTCTTCTTCCAACCATGACTCTGCCGTGTTGGGAGAAGGGGGAAGGGTGCCTTTGGGAATCTGCAGCTCATCAGTGACTCCATCATCAAAGAGGAGACTGTCACTGCAGAGAGTATGTAGCCACCTCTGCTTCAAGGCAGCATGCTCAAGGAACATTCCCACTCACACTGAGTTTTCTTGTAGCCTGTAGATCTCCTGATGGTTTTTCCCAACTTATTTATCTAGTGGGTAGCAAAATGTGGAAGGCTGAGCACCCAGACAAGCTACATTATCCAATGTGGTACCAACTAACAGATAAAATGCCACTGTAGTACTGAGGGTTCCTTTTCAATTAACTGTGTTGCATTTCAACAAGGATGCTTAATGTGCTGCAAAAAGAAAGACTGAAGCACTGCGTGTTCTTCACTCATCTAAACAGTACCCACCAATCTTACAAAGTGAAAAATGTTCCCTTGGATTTTCATTAAGACTCAGTGTTTTGATTCAGTGCCAGTTCCCATTGGCTTGCTTTGTCTTCAAGATAAGTCACAGATTTAATTTATTTTACTTAATTTGTTTTGCTTTGTTACAGTAGCAAGGACAGATTATCTTTGTACCAGCTCCAATGTCGGCTCACAGAGTTAATGGTATCAAACAGATAAAACTTGAACCAAAATTTGGTGTACTGATTGCTGTCCATTCCCTGCTTTTCAGCTCTTTTATTTAAAAAAATAAAATAAAATTATGACAGCCCACCCGTAAGTTATGCAGGACAGGTGGCAAAGACATTGGTTCTAAAATTTTATTTTTACCTTGTTTGTTCAAGACTTTAGTTGGTGAACGAACATTTGTTTAAACAGATTGAATATTCCCAGCAGCTATTACAGACTGAAACTCAGCTCTAAAAGATTACTAGCATGAATTAAGATAATTTTCTGCAGTGCAAATTCACTTCATAAATCAAGTTGGATATTCATATGGCCGTGCATATGTGCCAATTCATTTGCACCTGTAGGCCCAGAGAAATTGTCAGAATTTGTCTCTACATCTGCAATTGTTTAATGACGTGACTGATGTATTATGGCTTTCAAGTCAACAGATTATTTAAAGATTTTTATAATACATAGTTTCAGGATATTTAGCACGGAAATCCACCGCTGGTAAAAAATGAGGAGAAAGTGGAAATTAGTGTTTTTTTTCTAATTCTAGCCTCACTGCAGCTTTTCAAATGTATCTTACTCTCCCCTGACATGCTGATCAATAGAGCAAGCATTTCTTCAGAAGTGATATACTGTTTGACTCTACATTTTTGTGAGACAAGAACATCTCTTTTCATACTCCAGGTAAAGTACTTCCAGGTTCAGGGAAGTTACCAAATAAACAGCCTACACTTCAAAATTATCTGGCAGCTCCTATTGAAATTGGGACCATTCATCAAAGAAACAGTTTAACATCAAATACAGGAGTAGAAGGCTAGCTGAAGTTGCTAGTGGTTCAGTTCTTTTGAAATCTGGTCTATTATTACTATTTAGCAAGTGCCTTCATAGCCAATGTCCTTGTTTTGAAGATTTCTATTTAATACCACTTCCTTACTTAGTATTGTCAATCAAAAAGTGCCAAGAGTTTCTGACCAAGGCTGACCAGACTGAGTGAAACAAAAGCTTAGAAAAAGAAACATACATGTTTGTAAAAACACTGTCTATATGAGAAAAACATTCTATGATTCAGCAGCCACAGAAAACAGATGAATTTCTTTTCCTATAATGTTGACATTTTCCAACAGAAAATCCTTTATGTTAATCATAAAAAAATGGTCTCCAATTTATATTTTTAGCATAACCAAGTTTTCAAACCTAAAATATTCCATATTCCATATTAGACAGATTTACAGTATTGCTGCAACATTTATTTGATAATTTTTGACTATGCTTTTCTGTATTATCACCTTTGTCCTTTAAGGGGCTGGAGCAACTGCCTTATGAATATAGGCTGAGGGAGTTGGGGTTGTTCAGCTTGGTGAAGAGAAGGCTTGGGGGGACCTCATAGTAGCTTATCAATACCTGAAGAGGACCTACAGAAAGGGTGGGGTAGGACTTTTTAATAGGACGTGTGATGGAAGGACTGCAAATAATGGATGTAAATTGGAAGAGGGTAGATTCAGGCTAGATATAAGAAAGAAGTTCTTTATGGTGAGGGTAGTGAAACATGGGAACAGGTTTCCCAGAGAGGCTGTGGATGCCCCCTCTCTGGAGGTGTTTAAGGCCAGGCTTGACATGGCACTGAGCAACCTGATCTAGTGGGAGGTGTCCCAGCCTATGTCGGGGGGGTTGGAACTAAATGATCTTAAAGGTCCCTTCCAATCCAAACTATTCTATGATTCTGAATACAGACTGCCAGTCATGCTGTCCACCTTTAATAGCATAGGAACATAAATTGATTTCCAGCAGGTTGTAGCTGGAAATGTCTTGTCTCTGTACTACTGAGATACACTGAGCAAAGTCGTAATTGTAGGTTTTCCTTGAGCAAGTTTTTCTTCTGAACCTAATTCTCAACTCCAACATCAATGTAAATCAGGGTAACTTCAAGGGTAGTTAGACAACAGATCTGAATTGGTAAAAATGAAAACAGAACAGCACCTGAAGCATTTTAGATGCTAGTAATTGAAATAAACTGTAGAAGCCATGCCCCAAAACTCTGGCTTTGTTGTTGTAAGATATTTTGTGGGATATCCAAAAGGACTTCGAAAGATAGGTCATTGATTCAAAACAAAAATTGCGTTCAAAAGCAGGTTTTTTTTCCCAGGACCAAATCTTTATGCTGTCATTCCTGATTCCTGTTTCCCTGTGAAGGCAGTGCTTCCAGGAACATCCTTGGGGACTCTAAAAGCATGCAATATAAGGTCTGGGCTGTAGGGAATAGTATCATTATGAGAAATTATTGCAAAGCAGAGTCTCTCTGCAAGAGTATGGTTGTAATGCCTCCTGTACCTAAACCATCTTCCTCCTTTATGCATACTGGGTGAAAGAAAAATCTAAAGGCTCCCTTAACAGTTTTGGCAAGTGATCTGCATTCAGAATACCTTGTAATCAACAACATTCCATCAGTTAAGTGAGTTCTTATGAAGGTGAGAGGTTCAGGAATGCCTCCATCCTGACCCAGCTTCCCTGCAACCCCCAGGCATCTCTTCTAATTGAGCTAGTCAAACTTGGTAGAGGCTAGAGACATAGGTACAAAGATGAATTTTAGCTTGATGAGATAAAAATTGAGAGACTCACATGTGGTGCAGTAATTCACTATTCAGTTATCTTCATGCTCCCATTTTCCCCCTCACAAACATCCTGAGAGCTCTGCAAGTCTTTGATATGTTACTGATAGTACCTATCAAACAGCTAATTTCCTCTGTATGAACATAATATATATGGATAGACATTACACACTTTTGCTGGTATCCCACCTGTCTGTGGAAGATGCTCAGCAATTCCAGCTCTCCCTGCTATAGCTAAAGCCCCATGCAACATGAGATTAAAACCACCAGAAATTCCTCCTGTAGGTGTTTTAAACAATGTGCTCGTTTTCCACGTTGTTTCAAAAGAGATCAAATCAGTGGTTAGTTCCTTACTGTTTGATGAATAAATCAAAATTTTTAACACAGGATGAACCTGTCATTAAATCTCACATGTTCTCTCTTTAAAAGTTCTTAAAATGAGCTTTCCCTACATTCTTTCTCAGAGAATTCCGGACCACCTCTTGACTTAATGATTTAAATGGATTCCTTGCATTTCTTCTGGCCTCCTCCACAAGAGCTCTGTGGCAGGCGCTACCTGCCTTTACCACCGGACTCCATCATATTTCCTGCATCCCTCTGCTAGGTTATGCTTCCCAGTCTCCAGAACACACACGTGGCCCTACCAGTCACTCCTGAAGTAATTTCCATCTTCCACCTCCTCACATCTCTCTTCTCAAATCCTGGCCTTACCCCACTTCCTTTCACTTGTATAACACCTGATGCACAGCTGGAAGTTGTGTCTCCTCTCTGGCTCCCATGAGTGAAGTAGCACTTGGTCATGGCATGGAGCCCCATCGCATTCTCCTCCCTCTTAGTTCTCTGCAGAAGCCCCCAGTGCCCTCAAGGCTGCACTACACATGCATCAGCCACATGGTTGCCTTCTGGGTCTGCTTGTGCCATGTGCAACCCTGTCCTTAATTGGGAAGCAATTCTGGGTAGGGACTGTAATGAATCTATTACAGATTGAATGATTCAACCTAAAGTATATTAGAACTGACTTGGTGAATATAGTATTATTGCTACTCTGCCTGAAGTTTGACAGTGAGGGCTTTTGAAATGCTGTGGAACAAATTTTGTTTAAAAAACTCCCTCCCCCCAGTTCTCTGAAAGAGCAGGAGACATAGTAATCTACACATTTCCATGGCAACTCCACTTCAGCAGAGGCTCTGAGGAGTATCTGCTTTCCCCAAATCACATCATGTCATGCAAGGAGGCTGTGACAGAAACAGATGTTGATGGTATATCAAAAGACAGTTTCCACCAAGTTATCTGAAGGCTGTAGTTGTCAGAAGGGCTTTTGTACTGACCTCAGGCCCACCTGGCTGTTGAAAGAGGACACATCAAAGAGGCGCTGAGCCAGAAACAGCCTGATGTGAAACTTGTATTGAGTACCACATCCTTTCAAATGGCAATATAAGCTCCAACATGATATGTGGGGATATGGAGAATATGTCTGTACAGCATGAAATATTTGGCAGCTGTGACAAACATTTAGCAGGGTTCACCACAGTCTGTGGGTCATGGCTGAAAACCTCACCAGAAGACACAGAGTTTGGAAAGTACAGATGAATCAGACAGCCAAGCATTTCAAATGTGAGGCACTGACTTCACTCAGACAATATTGTCCTTTTTAAAAAAAGTATTGCCAATTAAATATAAAAAGCAAGGGCCAAATCACATAAGAGGGATAAGTGACTGTGTTTCAGCAAGCACTGAAGGCAGTGGAGGTAACCACCAGAGCCTGACAACAGGAAACCCTGTAACTGTAGAGAGAGCAAATGCAATGACTGGGTGTACAAGCAAGATTACAGATGTGGTACAACTGTGTCTGATGTTGCCACTGGAATACTGTAGGCCATTTTTGCATCTGCTCATTGAAAAACTGCATTGCTTCAATGTCTCGGGCAGTACAGAAGAAAGGATGACAAAAACCTGCCTTAAAATGAGAGCTCATTTTACTGAGCTTAACAAAGGCTAAAATGACTTATTCATGTTCTGTTCATAAATTAAATGCTTTCTTATAATAGGGGCTTTCTAGTGATCAATGTCATGATAAGAGCTAATGTACTGGACAGTGAGGTTAAACATATTCCTAGTAGATACAAGCTTGTGATTTTATCAGAGATGATTAACAATGGGAAACAGTGCAAATGACATTTAATGGATTCTCTCCATCACATGAAGTTTTGAAATTAAGACAGCATGTCTTTTTAGAAGATAGGCCATAGCCCTAGAAAAAAATTTATGGGCATCATTCAGCAATTACCCTTTCTCGTATTATGCAAAAGGTCAGGTTGCATGATCGTCATGGTCCCCTCTAGTTGTAAAGTTATGAGCATTTTTAAAGCACTCAAGCACTCTGAACTCTTTGAAACAGTTCATTGCACCAAACTCAGGATTATGAAAATGAGTCACTTTCTAGATGGGGAGGGTGAAGGAGGGCATCTTGCAACAGCCAGTAAGAAGCTTCTAGTTTTCTAGGAAATGGACTCAACTGCAAAATGCAAACATACAGATGTTTGCATTACACAGCATTACTGTAGCTATGCTGTGGAGCACATGAGCTCAGCACTACTGTTGTACGTCCTGCTGCCTGGTGTGGTGAAACACATCCTTCAATGCTTATGCACTATTTAAATAAAAAAGGTCTTATGCATATGCAAGTTTTGAAAAAGCTTTGGAGAAGACACTAGTATTATGTAAAATGGATTTCACAATTTTGCAGTGCTCCTAATCTTACAAAATTTTGTCTTCAGGTTCAAATTGACAGGAAGATTTTGCCTGCAGTATCTTACTATCCTTTGCAAGAAGTGGTTTAAAACAGCATTACTTTGACTGAAGACAACTGAGTTCCTCCCCTGCAAAAAAAGGAAGCTTTAATGATCTTCAGATATCAGGCTTTCTAAGAGGACCATAAGCCAAAATCTACTTGACTTTCCCCCTCAGCCTCCTTGTCTTGAAAAGCAAACTTCACATCTGCTTGTTATCAGTAGTTATCTCACAGCATGCCTCTGAATCATTTAGAAAACTCAAAGCACATGTTTATCCCTGCTGATGCTATTTACAGGCCCTTGGTGACCCAAGCTCACTACATGGTGTAGAAAACTGCCAAAGATTTTGTCTCAGGGGTTCTCACTGCTGTTATGTTTAATTACTTGCCCTTAGCTTTACAGCTATAAGGCTGCACTCCCTCCTTTCAAGCTGCATTGAGGCATGCCTGTGTGAGGACATGTGGGAAAGCTAAGATAAATCAATTAGACATATGAAGCACATTGCAAGTTAAGTCCTCACATGGTTACTCTAATTCAGAAGAATAATAAAGCTTTCACTTTCCTATGTAGACAACTTCAAAGCTACGCCATTTTATAATTGTGTTAAGAAAACCAATGAGGGGTGAGGAAGGGATGCCAATGGTCTTGGGCAAATGCCTTCACATCTAAAAATGAAAGATTCTGTGATTGATTAGTAACGCAGAAGGACAGTAGGTCCTCCTGAGACCAAAGCTGGTTTCTCACAAAACACTGCACACAAAGTCCTCTGAGGCTCTGCTGAGGTGTCCAGGCGAGCCTTGTATTCCTCTTAGCTCAAAGTAAGCCTGCTGAGGAACACAAGATTAGATGCAAGACTAAACTTCCACTAATATTCAGTCTCAGATCCAGCTCAGGCTATGTGATAACCATGCTGAGACAGCAGTTCTGCTCATTATTTTGGATGCTCAGGAAAGTCATTTAAAGGTCAGTGTGCAGCTTGCAACTGCTTCTTACGCTACCAAGGAAAAAACTCCCAAAATTAAATCTACACCTTTGCCATTCTGGAGCTGAAGACTAGTTTCTCCTTCTGCAAAGAGGGGAAATATCTTCTTATTATTTTTCTTAACCTTCTTGAAAAGCTTGTGCAAGGCTAGCCCTACATTCAGTTTTTCATCTTTTTGAGTCAAAACAGAGCTTTTTGCTTTCCAATGAATACTTTCCAGCAGTGATCCATCTCTAGCTTTTTTTTTTAAAGTGTCTCAAAAAGTTAAAAATTATTTTCAAAGTCTCTGCAAGACTTCAAGAAACACCAGGAAGCCCAGGACTGCCCCCTCATCTTGTTTTGCTAAAGAATATTTTGAAAAGGTAACAGCAACAGATGGGAGTCTTGGAGCTCTCACTGTATTCAGAGAATGTCTCTGAGGGGACCAAACTCAGAGCCTGACAGCACACATATGAAAACTCATCTGATCCTACTTACTGTAGCGTATCTGTGTGATGTACTAATTACAGACAGATACATGTACTATAAATTCTATGGAGAAGTTATAAGGTGTCTGTCATCTTTTTAATTTAACAAAACCCCCCCTTCAAAAAAAACCCCAAACCTAAATACTTCAGCAGATTGAAAACAGCTGAATGTCACTGGGATTTCCATTCCTTCATGTGGAGAAGTATCTGTAGCTGACAACTTCAACCACACGTTCTGCACGCTGCCTCGTTTCACACCGTGGGGGGGATGTTTATATAACCACTCACAAGCATTATGTTGTTTAATAACATAATATACAGTACTGGAAAAGCTTGGAGAGAAAGCACTTAGGTACAGATAGGTCAAAACCAAAGCTAAGTCTAACTTAACTGTGCCTCCACTCTCATGTTCCTATTAACAAGCTAGTATATTTGACTGTAGTTAACGTTTCTGGCTTAATCTTGAGAAAACCAGGGAAATTTGGGGTTGGATTAAAAAAATGCTTCAACTGCATCATGACGTGACACTGGAAAAAAAGTCTAGAGGCTATAAGTATATACAAAGTATCAGATGTGCCATGTAAATAGATATTAAAAGTTTGGTTAGCATTCCACAGTGGTTTGACAGAACAGATATTGAAGAAATCAAGTCTGAAATGAAAAATCTGTATGCAATTTATTTTGCCCATCTTAGTGCCACTGATACAGTTCAGTAAATGCTAGGAGGCCACTGCAGTATTCAGAGGCAAAACGTGTATTTCAAGTTTGATTTCATTAAAGTAGTGCAGTATGGCTTTCTTTGCTTCTTCAGTTTCTGGCTCACACAGGGAGTTGGACTGGACTGGTATTTCTTGTTGAAGTTCAGTTTGACATGGGGTGAAACTCCTGAGGTGTATGTACACCACTGATGCACAAGAGGGAAAGAAGTGATGCACTGAAAGGGGTTCTTTCTGTTGCTGTTGAAGACTCTCATTCTTTTCTCATGCAAGAAGCTCATGATTTTGAAATCATGGTAGCCTCCCTGTTGTGTCCTCATACAGCATTTGCATTACTGAAGGCTTTGCAAACTTTTAATCAGACCCAAATCCGGCCATAGTAACCAAAGTTTCCTACTTCCTTTTAATTTTTCTTTAAGATGTAATTACTGCAACGCATTTGGGCTTGAAGTTACCCCTGAATATCACTCAGAGGCAACAGCTGCCACACACTGTGGCTTCCCACTTGCTAGGAATTGCTCACCACAGGCGATGTGTCACAGCAACTCTTCCAACACACTGTACAATTTGCATATCTCATCTTCAAAGTTGCATTAATCTGGACTAGCAGAGATGCAGCTAAGCTGGTGTCCTTGTGTCAGCTTGCTTAAGTTGGAAAACCTGTCTCTCCTTGCTGTGCCTCTGCCACATGAGCATGAAATGCAAGTCAATGCCACCTCCACTGTACTCTGCTCTGTGTTGTGACTTGTTGGATTGAGCAGGAGCAGGTGATCTGTAACAGAGGTTGCATGTACTTTGCTCACCTCGGGGAAATCAGGATAGGCCTCAGAGAAGGCATCAGGCATCAGGCTGAGGAGGGTGCAGGGTGAGGCTGTATGGTGCAACCATAACCCTTTAAATTTAGCTAGCCCTTGTTTGGTTGGGGATGTGCCTGTTTACTCTGCCGGGTTGCAGTCATTCCTGTGGACTTGTTTGTTTGTTTACAACAGTGCTTGGGAGTTTGGGAAAATGTTGCAAAAGATTCAAATAGCAAAAAGGGCAATCATTCTGTAACCTGATGTTTATGGTTTATAGGAGAGATTTAAGATGCATCACAATATTGCAAAACTCCAGAATGTCTTTGCCTAGTTTGTCACTATAAATCTGGGACAATTTATGTGGTGTTGAGAAACAGCTATTTCAGATAAAGCTGAGAGCTCTTGTAGTATCAGACACAAAAGATCAATCACCTTTTAAAAGATGAAGAAAACACTTCCAGGAGGTTCAAACAAGTTACAAGTTTGCATCATTGCAAAGCAAGAAAAAAAAAGTTCTCCGACCAAGGAAAAGAAAAGAAGGTGGCACCACTCTCCTCATTATATCTCCATGTAATTTTTGCATCGCTGAAGAATTTACATTCTTACTTCCATTCTTTCACAGAACCAAGTGGCCTGTCTGGAGGTGTCCTGAGCCGAGTTTGTATGCTCCATTTCCCATCCTTTAGTATGGATATTCCAAAACTGGCCATTTTTTCTCCAGGATTTGTCATTCTTGCTGATACATCATGCAAAAGGGTCTTAACTTTCTCATGGGCTGGTAGGAGATAGTATGGCTCACCTGAAGAAGCAGAAGTCTGGCATCTTATTTAGCAAGAATCAATGGGAGGGTAGTTTGAAGAGTTCTGTGATAGGAGCTGTAGTCCTAAAGAAATTAAAAGAGGATATTTTGCTTCTACATTCATTAGATATGTGTACTTGAAAATTTTTCTTGCCTTCCAGTGAGGGGCCCTAAAACCTACTGTTCTGGTATCACAAGGCAGAAGCAGTTCTTGAAGCAGGACATCAACAGCCATCTTTCTTTCAACAGCATTTAAGTGCTCTGACACATCCAAACCACAGGAGCTTTCCAGCTAACCTCCTCATGGACATTTTCAGTTGAAATGCTGTCTCCACACCCATTGCTTCTCCTTCAGCCTGTGTCAAAATTACCATGTTTACAAAGTCAATTCTTCTTGCCGATGACATCCATTTACTGTGCATAGTGTATTTTCTAGAAGGCACAAATATTTAATTCAAGATGCCCATTGTCCATCGCCTAAACTTTTAATTTTTGCTCAGGATCTGACAGAGTTTTGCTTTGCCTCTTCTTGGCCTTTATTCTGTTGAACCTCAGTACCTTGAGATTTGCAACCTCATCTTTCCCCTCAGTGTTGAAGAATACTCTGGCTTGTGGTGAAACATCCATCTTACACTTTCATCCTTCTTTGTTCACATCTGGAATGAGGCATGATGTCATCAGGATGGTATGTCATCTGCCTCATCTCCCCTGCTAAAAATGAGGAAATTTGCTTGATGCTCAGCATTCATTCAAGAGTCCTGACACAAGATGAGGCTGCTTGGAGTGGTTTACCCATTCCAGCTCTCTGGCAAGTTTTCAACAGCCATTGCCTTCCTCTCAGAAAAAAAAACAACTCATCTCATTCACAAATTCTCATTCCTCTTGGCTTTTCCCCGAGCCTCAAATCCCATTTCTGTGCCTCTGAAGGTGAATTATTTTTTTGTTTCCCTTTCATTCCGGCAGAGAGATGGCCCCTTTTCTGTTTCAATGGGATCCCAACCTTCCTGCTGCAGCTGCTCTCTCCTGGACAGTGGCCGACTCTCTCATACGAGCTCACTCTTAATGTAGTTTATTTTTCTCTGTCTTACTTGTTTAATTCTTTGCCTTGTCTTCAGGCTGGACCTCTCTTAATTAATCTCAGTCTTAGCCCTCTTCCCTTTCAATTCAGCCTTTTCTGCTATGCTGGGTTTGGGGGTAAAGGAAACAAGGCTTCCTTGAAGTGATTTACTTACTCTCTTTTTTCTCCCATTTCCTTATTCTTCTCTTCCTCTGCCAGGGAGGTCAGGAAAGCTCTGACCTTGGGCAGCAGCACAAACTGGAACATTTGTGGTTGCAACAGAAACAATTATTTAATTAATTAAACAATCCAGAAATTGCAAGATGAAGCCAGAAGAATTCTCCTGCCCAGTCAGACATGCTGTGCTGCATCTCACAGCACCCTCCAGATTGCAGCTCACTCTGGGAGAATAAAGCTGTAACTATGAAGCCATCCTCCCTTGCCAATCAGCAGCAATACAAGTCAGGCATTTATTTATGCATACTTACTTTTATAATCCTTAAAACTCAGGTTGTGCTGTTATGATCCCTTATTTTGCTTCCTGGTGCTTTTGTATATATGACTGAAGAGTCAAGAAGTTGCTAAACTTGAAATACCTAAAGGATTCTCTAAGGTGAGATGACATGAAATTTTTGTTGGAAGGAAGTGGTGCCTATGTTTGCTCCTACAGATGCAGGTCGGCTCATACAGTTGAGGCCCATGGAAACAGAATGTAGCCCTAAAATTTCCATCAGAAATTTTAAAACCATATTGGTCCAAATGGGGTCCAAGAATTTGTCCTAAACATGAGAGAAGGACTTTTTTATCTTCTTAACACATGTTCATAGAGATTGAAGCAAGCTCTTTAGGAGTGCTGAGGTCACTCAACTTGGTTGAGTTCATTTAGGAAAAATACAGGGCAATGTCAAAATGGGCAATGTCAAAACACCATTTGCTCCTATGGCATAAAATCTAGAGCAGACCATTCTGACAGAAAACCAGACTGACTGGAAATCATGAATAAACCATGTAGAAACTGTCCTTAATTAATATTTGCATTTCTTTAGAGATCGGAGTTTGCCATGTAGAGTTCAGTAGCCTCCCTTTATGAGTAGCCACACTTATCACTCCATCTGCAGAAGAAAATGACTGTATCTAACAGAAGCCTCTCTTTATTTAGAGCTGCAGGGGGAACTAATTAAAGATAACTGAAACTACAGCAGCTAAAATAATCATATGGCATCCAAACAGTTTTGAAAAGCTCTGTTTCTCAGTGTGACAAACACAGAATATGACTGGGAACCTACCATCACCTTAAATGTCGTAACCGTGGTAAACAGTGTACCTAGAACTCAATAGGACACTCCTTCAATTCATGCATGCTGTTTCCTGTGTAGGTGCACAAAACCCCACACAAACTGTATACATTAAGTTCTCCTAGCATCAAGACTTATGAGAGAGAGAAAGATGCATTTGCATTATAAAACTGTCACAAAGTGATGCCCACTTTTTTGCAAAGCAAAGAGTTTTATAATCACACATGGAACTGATTGTTTGGAATGAAATGCATTAAACATTATTGAACCAGTCTTCAGTAAAGAAAAATGTTCTTTCAATAATTTTCCTGTAGCAAAAAGGCTTGCAATTCATATATACACAAATAATGGCAGTACCGAAGCTTGGAAAAAGTTTCAGATGAGGTTTGAATTATTCCAAACTCAGAGCTCAGTGGGGAGCTCAGATTTTACATTTGCACATGGATGCAGCTGTTAAAAAGAGGTAAAATCAGCTGACAAAAAGCTCTAGAAAAGTAATCTGATTTTGATATTTGGATCTTGCTCAAAACAAATTCTTTAAAATGAAGAAGAGGAAGGATGTACATTTGAACTCCCTTCTCCTTTAACAGTTTCACTCCAAGTGATGTTCATCATCATGACATTTCAGTCTCTTTGTAAATTGATTTTTGCAATCAGATCTGCAAAAGTCAGGCATTATCAGGGACTGATCCAAAGTTGACTCTGGCTTTAATTTTTATAAGCACATTCTTCTCCTTACATCCAAAGCAACATTTGCTATTAATCATACAGAATATTTTGGGGGTAACAGCATTTCCCCAGTAAAACCATGGCAAAGTTGTGTGGGAGAGTGGGGCTCTACCCTGAGGGTGCACATACTCTCTAAATTTCCCAAGCCTTAGCACCTTTGGCCTTTCCAGAACAATATCCACATATTCATGTCCATTAGCTGAATTGCACTCTAGTCTTGGGAGAAGTGTGGCAGTCTGGTGATACAGTTATCACAAAGTTTATCAACATAAGCTCCGTTTTGCTGATGGACCTGCTCTTCTAAGTAGCACTCAGCATCACAAACCCAAAGTACTAATATTTTTGTTACTCCATAAAAAAAAAAGCCTAATGAGAAACTTGCTGACATCTTAGTGCAAATATTACTTGGAAATATGAATTAATACCAGAAATTAAATCATTTCCATACATTGGAGACATCAGATTGTTCTCACAGAGATGAAGAAAAGGAGATGAGGCCACAAATTGGCAGGAAAACAGATGCATTTACCACTTGAAACAATATATGGTCGGCAAATATCTATTGCTAAAAGACTTACATACAAATCTCCTACTCAGATATTACTTATGTCATCATATGTGGATGTGAAAGATGGAAATCTATCAAAGGCATAGGCAGAAGCTGAATGCTTTAGAAAATAAAGACTTTAGAAAATTACTAAATGGACTTCAGGGACACACCAAGATAAACCAGACTCATAATCTCGAAAGCAAACTAGAAGAAAACCCTACCAACCAACCACAGGCAAATGGTGAGGAAATAAGTAAAGATGGTTTGTTTGCCCTAAGAGGTATTGAATAGGATAGCAGAAGGCCTGACTAGAAGAATTCCCTCCTTCAAGCCTGCTGAGGGGAGGAGAAGGATAGCACTTAAGAACATGCTCAGCATGAAAGCAAGAGTTCCAGTTAATTGTCTCTGAAGTGCCCTAAGAAATACTATGTTGCTTAAGGAAGGATTCAGACCCAGAAGTGACAATTTTCACAGTCACTTGCATCATTAATATTTTTAAAAAATAGTTTAATTCAAATTTTCCACATTTCCCTCTTTTGCCTCACATGGTTTTCTTGGTACAGCTAAGGAAAACTAGCCCAGAAGCCAGGATGCTGACTGTGTCCTTCCATCCACTCCTACTTGCTCACAGCAAGTTATGCAGAAGCAGCCTCTTGAAAGCACTATATCATCTATGGCTGCAGATGCAAACCCTCTGTGACTTTAAAAAGTGCCATAACAGCTAAATCCTGCTGAAATCAAAGAAGCAGAGAACATCACCTTGAAACACTGAAAGCAAACATGAATTAAAAAGGCAAAATTTCTTCATGATCATCTAGTCAAATAGTCTGCCAAAGCAAAATATATTCTGTACAGTTTCTATTTCTTTTCCCAGGTTTTTTCTCATTGTTGTTTTCTCATTGTTTCTCATTCTAGTGGACCCTGTATGAAACGAGGAAGCAAAAAGCCCTAAAAGAGGTATATGCAAGCTTTAGATAGACCATATGAGGCCTGCTCTCAATTACAGCAGCGCTGGAAGGAGGGCAAATGAAAACCAGATTGACAGTCTGGGTATTTTCTGTCTCAATGAGACCTGCTAATTTAGTTTCAAGAATATCACACGTGAAGTTTGATTGATAAAAGGTTCAGAGACTGAACAGTCTCAACTTGTGGTCATCTTCATTTTGACTTGATTGAAAACATCATTTCCCATTTTGGATGGTATGTGGGTCTCATCAGTGGAAGGAGATAAAGTTTACCCTGTCAGTGGGTGCCCTTTCAGATCAAATGTGTTAAGAATGACCCTGACATGCCAAAAGTCTTGACTGACAGTCTCTTTCCCACAGATGCTGGAGAGGTTATGCAAATCACAGTGTTTATGTGCTGCTACACAAGACCCAAGCCGCTACACAAGACCCGAGCCAAGTTTGGTAGAAACCACCCTGCCATTTCACTGGCTCATGAGCCCACCCAGAGAAGCTGGAAACCTCAGACAATGTTCCTTTCTTGTGTAATGAGAAAATGCCACACTGAATTTGAGAAACTAAAAAAATAGATGGATTTTGACTTCTGTGCCAAGATATTTATGTTTCAATTGCCTTTTTAAAGTAACAACAGATAGCAGTTTCCATTTGCCTTGAAGCCATTTTCAAACAGGAGACGGGGTCTGAAGAGTGAGTTACAGCCTGTGCCAGCAGAGAGGATTAAGGTTGTCAAGATACTATGATAAGAATTACAGTACTTTCACATTAGGATTTGGGATTGGAAGTATTGAAAGAGGGCCCTTACAGAGAAACTTGGAGGCTGTCCTCATTTTCCCTGCTACACACTGCTCACAGCTGCTCCCCTTCATGCTGCAATAGCTGTTAGAATAGAGAAACTGTTGATTATAGTTTAGGGATTTTTGATTTTTCAAATTTTGAAATGAGCTTTAAGGCAAGCAAGTATCAATAAAAAGATGCTAAGTTTACTACATTCTTCAAACATTTCCAGTAGAAAGATAGCACTGAAATGAATGCATACCTTCTCCTCTAGACGTAAGGTCTGTCCCCACTCAGAAAATGGCTGGCAGAGGACACAAATTTGTCATATAAAATAAAGCCATATCTCACCACTTAGCTCAGTACTCATCTTTCCTTTTGTTTCAGCTACAGCCATTCCCAATGCTGATCACTGTAAGATGATAGAATGATAGCAGCAGTCTTGTTTGTGTGTGCATGTGTGAGACCAAGATGGTTCACTACAACCCTGTGGAAATGTCTGGGCATCCTCCATCCTCCATGCTACATTAACCATGCACAGGCACAGCACAGCATGCTAGGAAGAGCAATGTTCTTATTCTGTAAGATCTGACCCACGAGCTCACACGCATCTGCCAACATGTTAAATATTGAAATGCATAACCACAAAGAGGAGGTAAGAGGAAGACAAACCATGCTACATCTTTACAGCAAAGAAAAATGGCCATGGCAGGCTGAACTGGCCCCCACAAGAGCAGTCTGTGGGTTGCTTGTAGGCTCTGTGTGAAGAGTGTGTTGGAGTGTGTTAGTCAGCATCTATCTGGCTCCACTGAGGGACTTGTGGCAGACTTTGGCCTCAACCATACTTAAGCCTTGTAAGTTACTGTAGGCAAGGATGACTATCCAAAACTTTAATCTGCACAAAACTCCCCACATTGTAAGTCTTTAAAAAATCATCTACACCAAAAGGCCATTCTCCTGTTGAAATTCAAAATGTGGAGCTGGTACTCTGAATGTGTGGGTAAAATACTAAAACAAATAAAAGAATTGAACAATTCAATTAAGAACTCGGTCGTAAATCTGGTTGAGTAACAAACATGTCCAGAGAGAATAAAGAATTAAAATCTTGCCAATATTTCAGAGTAAAGAATTTCTAATGACTAACTTGACTTGTTAATTAATTCCATAAAAACAGTGATTTGGATAAGCTTGGAAGTAAAAGAAGCATGCAAAAGTTTGGCATTTAAACAGACTCATAAGTAGAAGACACGTGACTGCAGATGAACAACCAACTTCTTTAATGTGGTGATTTTCTAAAGAGAAGGTAGCTCTAGATACTTCAGATGTTTTCAGGACAGGGTCTTCATTTTTGCAAAGTAAAAGTAAAGTAAGGCATTGTCTATCATTGCAGTTTTACACAAGTAAAGCAGATTTAAGATGTGGAAATTCCTCTTGATATTGAAATTATTAGTGCCTTGTGCACTGAAGAGAACATAGTCTTGAAAAGCATTACCTCCCTTCAATGCTTAAAGCGTTAAACAGCTCCCACAATGTGCCAGGCTTATTTGCCCTGACTTGTCTCCCCATGGGCTCCCACTCTGCACCCTCACCTATGGGCCAGAAGCACCAATAAACTGAGTCCCAGGACTCTCATCATGTCCAGGACTATGGCATCATCTCACATCCAAAATGCAACATGACTTACAAGATGATTAGTCTCAATACCTGCTCCGTAGTCATGAACTTGTTGGTACATATGTGCCCTGCACATGTTCTGTGCCAAATGAGCAGAATAAAGCAGGGTCTTGCTCACCCAGATGGGTGGTAGGGCTGGAAAGAGGCTCTTGGAAACTTCCCCAGCTTAAGTGAGAAAGCCAATAGAGAAACCAAAAGAGACACTCATACATGATAATAATTAAACCATGTTCAGATGGTGACAAATGAAAAGGGATGTTGAAGGTTGGAGAAGCAGCATAATTGAAAGGCAGTAGCTGAGCTTCCACTTCTTACAAAAACAAGAGAGACACTCTGAAGGATGCCATACTGCACTTGGCTCCTGTCCTAAAATAATTCCACATTATAAATATTTGACGCAGCACTTAAGACTATTGCCTCCATAGGATTTAATGTAGTATAATGCAACACATCTGTTTGCTACCCACATGGTATGAAGAGAGGGAATGGGTAAGATACGAATAAAAATTACAAACCCATATTGTATTACTTTTGCTAGTAACAGTATCACAATAAAATAATTACTAGTAATACTAATATTGTTTTATCACTGTTACTTCTATGTCAACCATGCTGTGCTCATTGCGTACTGAATCAAGATAACAGAAAATCTTTCATAATATTTGCCTGGCATGATCTCATTCATTGTTTTTTGATCTACAGAATTACATCAGCCCTGTTCTACCCTGGCTTTCTGCACTCATGAAAGGTCCAAAGAGAAGCTGCGACTTGCAAAGGTACTTCACTACACATGAAAAGTGCAGCAGCATGGTCAGCTATTTTAGAGAAATATGCCTGCTTTTTATGTCTTGTATTTGAGTACTAAAAACCTATCAGCACCAATTTACACTTCCTAAAACATTTTTTATGGAAGATACATGTGTTAACCAAGCTAATAAACCTTTTACATCAACCACATCACAGCTAAGTGACACTTTCTTTGCTTTGAAGACTTGCAGGATTGCTCTACTTTGACAGTTATCTCCTGTGCGAGTTCCTATGTTCAGCATCCTTACTGCCTACAGGGAAATCTTTCTTAAAGGCATCTGTCATAAGACAGTGTATTTTTCCTAAATCACAAGAGCTATAGTCAAAGAAAAATGATAGAAACTACAAGTTGCATTCAGAAGTAAACTAATGTGTGGACAGCCATAGGGGATGAAGCACTCTTTCATCCCCAATGGTCTGCCTGTCACCATAAGGTGACAAACTCCATGCCAGGCTTGTGCTCTTCTGATAGCAGTTAAGATTGCTTTGAAAATAAAGCTATCCTGAGAAGGTAATTACAGCACAAATGCTTGGTTTTTGTCTAGAGCTGCCATGACCAAAGTGTGCCAGTCTGTGGTGCTCTCAAGTTAAAAGAGAAAGATTTTTACCGTGGAACAGAATAAAACCTTTCCAGCTCCAGAAGATGGAGATTCCATTCATATTTTAGATTCATCAAAGCACTTGAGAGGTGCAAACTAGCTTAGATGTTCTTTGTCCCATTGGCAATGTCACTGCTGAGCTAGAGAGACCACACAGGGTTTGGGAAGGAGCAGAGCACTACAAGCCTGTGCTCCAATGCTACCTGCCTGGGGCAAGCAGAAAGCAGGAGGTGGCCAGGAGACATGATTCAGCCAAGAGCTACAGCTGTGCCAGGCTCCCAGGTCCCACTGACAATGGCTGATCTGTTAGTGAGGGTTCTGGGAATTCATTACAATGGATGCACTTTGGTAAGCTCAGTATCTCTGTGACAAACTTTTCTCATGTTTGAACCACACATCTTGTTTTCTCAGAAAGCTGCTAATGAAGCAAACGCTAATCTTTTTGTGGGGGAAATTGCTTTGGCATCTCTCATAATATCAAAAATAGTAAATAACTTAGCAGAGAAAACTAGATTTGGGCACAGTTTGGACCTTCATTATCTTGACTCCTCTGCTCTGTAACTTTTCATAACTGTGCCTCATCTGGAAAAAGACACAAATCCATCTTTTGTGGGAAGACAGATAATTATTCACTCTAAATAACAACTAAAAACTAAGCAAGCTGGTAAACAAGAATTGCAAGACTGTGATTTTTGCTTCTTTACACAGAGTTTCACACAGATTAAATAAATGCCTAATTCAGCCCTTCTCTAGCAGTGATTCACAAGCCAGGGGTGGTTCACAAAACCACACAGCTTTCTCACAGAGACATTCTAAACCATAATGCTTCTCTGTTCTGTTTGTTCACTCTGGTCATCCCCCCTCAAACTTGGTATTTACTAGTTCATTTGTCTACATCGTGAAGATCTGTAAGTTTCAGTCAGGTCAACGCAATGACTAGAAATGTGTCCAGCTGCTGATTTGCCAGCCCCTTATGTCAACAGCACACCTCCTGCATGAGCTGAGAAAGCAAGGTAACAGTATCTTGAATAAAGCATTAAGGTTTTTTACACTGGACAATTTTTACATTTTTTCTAAGTAAATATTCCATCCATATGTACTTGGTTGTAGATGAATTTCTGATTTTATACAGGCTGTGGGCAAACAGTGTGGTCAGAGCTTGTTAGGAGCACATATATGTATAACTGTTAGCCATAATGTTCTCCTGTCTCTGTAGAGGGCATAATTAAGAGTATATAATTCACCTCTTTTATTTGCATTATGGATGGACCTGGTTGAGAGCAGCAGGAATGAAACCTGGGTCATGCATGTATATGATTATAGGAAAGATCTCAGCTAGTATATTTGATCTTTTGAGCTTGGAGGACAATTAGAGCAAAACGGAACAGCTTAAGTTTTTCTTTAACTAGCCTCCAGACTGCAATATATGGGGGTTCAGAGTTTAAATCAATTCTTACATAACTCACGGTCCTCTTTTCTTTTTCCATGAATATTACTATTTCCATTGAAAAATATTTAGTTTTTAGAAAGGAGGGAAATGTGATAGTCATTTATTGCCCCCACACTGCTAAGAAATTCCATGCTTTTATGTGCAGGAAGCATTGTGTTGATTTTGGCTTCCCCATGGGTTAAAAATCTTGTTTAAATGTTGCAGAATCTAAATGCTCTTTGAGGTTTTTCTGTGTTGTTTTATGGAAAGGCTTCTGCCTGATTATTTACAGATGCTGTCTCTGAGATAGCCAAAAATAGTCCTTCACTAATTCAAAATTTAAACTAGCATTTTTATTATTTTATTGTGTAACCAAGAAATTCTGCTCCGGGGTTCTCAGTTCAAAGAGGAAAACTGAGCCCTTTGGCTTGCTGTTGGCATCATGGGCAGTAACATTCCCGTTCTGCTAATGGCAGTGCCAAGCCTTGGCAGCTGTTGGTTCCTCTCCAGCAGAAAGTGCAGCGTCCAAAGCATCTTGCACCACAGACTCCCCAGGTTACATGACCAAGAAGGACTTGCATTGTTTCAGAAGTTACTTCTCCCACAGTAGCTTGGGGTGTTCAAAACAATTTTAGGAATTACAACAGCCCTTCAAGCGACGCTGTTTTCTATGGCCGCCTTGGCTGAAGGTCAGTACGGAGTATTTTTCAGCAGTTCATGAAGTGCTAAGATGTATCTTCGACTCAACAAACATTGCTTAGCCAGCTTAAGGAAAAAACACTCCTCCAAAGTTTCTCTTACTTTCTCCAAGGTCAGGGAAAGTCATGAACACTAACAAACAGGGGGACTACCCACATCAAAGTTGAACCAAAGAGCTTGGATGTCATCCTGCCCAGTGTAAAGACAGATTTTATTTGCTCAGCAACGAGCAGCAGAAATGTTGCACCTTCCTTGGTGCCTCTGCTTTTGCATCCTAGGGCCTATAGATAGCTTGTTAGCAGTGTTGTTCCATTGGTCTGGAGTCCGTGCATTAGAGTATTCCCATCCTATGGATACATCAGCTCCAGTGATCTCAGGAAGGGGCTGGAGAATGGTACAAACTAGCAACATGAGAGGTGGGTTACCATATGCAGCTTCAGTTAAGTGCATGACTCAAAAAAAGCCTTCCTGACCCACATGAACTCATCAGCATCTCTAATTCTCTGTATCATGAGGTGGTTTGGAGGAAGAATAATTTATCAAATACCTCAGCATTGCAGTAAACAAGACAATATATTACTGATATCATTACAAAAAGTTCTTCATAAAATATTGTTGATAAAACATTTTCAAATGTAATTTTCTGCCTGTCATCAGGTACTAATATAGCAAAACCCTCTTCAGTGTTTTCTTCACAGACTTTTTTTAGTTGGTACAGAATGTGTGGTTGTTCAGCAGTTTCATTTTTAAATAATAATACAATATAACTGAGCTACACCTCCTGCAGCTGGAAATTCCCTTCACCTCAGGTAGACACAGCTACCAGAGATGATCTTGGTACATTAACAAAAAAGTTACCTTACTTAGATGCAACAAAATAATATCCCTTACTTGGATGGCAGAAACCTCTCTAGTATAGTTAGCATTTTAAGGATTTAACTTATTGCAAACTATAAATCTCTCCCAGATGTGAAAGCACTTGAAAACCAAGATCACATAGTCAAATTTTATCTACAATTGAGCACTGATCTTTCCTTCACGAAATACAGTGGAGCTTGGATTCCTACAGATGCTGGCTGGACACAACTCATCTCTGTCACTGGTACAACTGGCATCTGCTTCATCTGAATGTGCCATCAGCTGAGACATAAGTCTGAAATCACAGATTAAATGCAATTTGGTGAACAAGGAGCAATTCCTAAAGGTCGTATTACAGAGAATCTGTTGTTGTTGAAGTGCAACCAAGAAACTCTGCTATGAGGCCTTGGAGAAACTTTTGGGGAGTCTTACTAAGGGACATAAATTGCAAAGACCTGGATAGTATGTTTAGTTCTGTAAAATTCCTCAGTCACAGCACAAGCTGGCCATGATTTTTTGTAGCTACATTTTGAAAGATAATTTGCACTGCGATACTACTTTTCATGTAAGAATTTTACAAGCTTTAGAAATACCTACAGATTTTTCTAACGGTGCCATTCCCACCATTGCTGAAATTTTACAGCTTCCCACAGTAACAAGAAACTTTTAGTAAGCACCTCTTCTGATACTTATATCTTGGCTTACAAATTACTTGTTCAATGTGGTTTGTATTTTATTGCCATGCTGGGATCATGGGTCTCAGATCTATTTGGGCAAAGTTAAGTAGGTGCCCTCCACCAGCCTTGCTTTGTCTCCAGTTCCCTCCCTTTCTTCTGGGCATTGTGGTTCTCAGAGGTGGAGAACCACACAAATACTGTAAAGTATGTGTTCTCCTCCTTACCTTTTCAGATGGATACTAACTGAATTTATCAACACAGGCATTCCCACTAGAGTTAGGAGACCATCAGGATGTCCTGATTGTCTTCCTTTTCCATATCAGAGCTTAAATTAATTGCTAAACTGCTCCACAGATTCCTCAGGAACACTAATCTGCCATGACTGCAAGCAAATTCCTTGCCTCGGTACCAAAAGGATGATGACACGTATTTCCCTTGTTGAAAAGATTGATGATCACTGTGAGACAATCAGTGAATTCCTGCTGGTTTTGAGGAAAAGATTCTCTTAAAACCCCCCACATTTCTCCTCATCCCATTGATGAATATGCAATTTATCAATGACATGACACACACAAAATCAAAGATTTCTGCTGAAGACAGAGTGATTTCTCATTTTCTAATAAAAAAGAGGAGTGGGTAGCCAAAATTTTCTTTGGCTTCAGATGTCTTTAATAAATCAAATGGATAGTGCAAGATGTAACCAAGCACCTTCCTCTGGAAATATATGCTGTGAGAATGACACTTTCTGAAGCATGAGTGTGTAAAGAAAATCCCTTAATCAATTTTGAAATTCTGAAACAAAAATTGTCAGATAATGGTCCCTGATGAAACAATAGTAACAGTTCCTTAATTGTACTAATATTATTTTCATCATTACTGCATTTAGTACTTGTGCCTATTGGCCCTAACTCTTATGATATTTCACTGTGTGGGAACATGTAGGGTATAAACTAAACTCCACAACTATCTATTCTATTGTGTTTCTTGCTTATTAAAATCCAGAAGCTTCATTTAATGACCTTATCAACAAGGAAAGCTCACACAATTGACTGAAAATAGTATACTTTTAATCATTTTTATGGTGGAATAAAACTGCTACAGCTGCCCCACAATACTGCAGTGACACTGAGCACATTAAGCAACAAATCAAGACTTTCACTTTTAAGGGATTTTTTCCTCTAATCTTTCAACTTATACATTTATAGGTCTCCAAGTGCTAAGAGGAAATCTGTGCAAAATTAAGTGCATGAGCATAGTTATACTGGCAAGAGTTGCATCTAGCCAGAGCCTAAAATCAATCCCTTGTATTCAGCAGACTGAATTTATTAGCAGTCTGAGCCGGGGTGCAAACCACACATTGTATGCAAGTCAGCCAGAAAACGAGCTTGGTGCTTGGTAAAGTCAGGGATTAACCAGCCTGCCCTGGACACTACGCCAGAAAGTGAGGAGCACTACCCTGGGTGCTGTTGGTTATAATTAACAAGTGCCTGTGCATCATAGAATCATAGAATAGTTCGGGTTGGAAGGGACCTTAAAGACCTTAAAGTTCCAACCCCCCTGCCATAAGCAGGGATACCTCCCACTACATCAGGCTGCTCAGTGCCTTGCCCAGCTTGGCCTTAAACACCTCCAGAGAAGGGGCATCCACAACCTCTCTGGGCAACCTGTTCCAGACTTTCACTACCCTCACTGTAAAGAACTTCTTTCTTATATCTAGCCTGAATCTACTCTCTTCCAATTTACATCCAGAATTTCTAGTCCTTCCATCACATATCTTATTAAAAAGACCTACCCCTGCCTTTCTGTAGGCCCCCTTCAGGTATTGATAAGTTTCCATGAGGTCCCCCCCCTGAGCCTTCTCTTCACCAAGCTGAACAACCCCAACTCCCTCAGCCTGTCTTCATAAGGCAGTTGCTCCAGCCCTTTGACTATCTTTGCGTCCCTCTCCCAGAGCCGCCCCAACAGCTCAATGTCCTTCTTATGTTGAGGACTCCAGAAATGGACACAATACTACAGGCGGGGCTTCATCAGAGCATAGCACTGCATTTAGATGAACAGACTTAAGACTGCAGCACTAGACACCTAAATGGTGACAAATCCCCGTTGGGGTCTGCTGATAGCAGCCTGGCTGGCTCCTTCTGCTTCGCTACACAGGGTCCTTTTCGATCATTCCCATGATATTGCAGAAGCACCAGTCTGAAATATTTTCTGTCTTCTGTTATTCTGGGCACGTGCTCTCTATAGATTACAAAAGCTTCCTCTTCTCCTGTGCCAGGCCAGGTTTTATGTGTATTTAGTAAAATCCTGTGTAATTTCAGTGTTTGTCTCCCATACCTGGAATGAAAATTAAGCCAAAATGAATGACCCATGGTAAAGTGCATCATGGCTAACATGTCACCGGGATTGTATCTGCAAGAAGCACTTTCTGCCAGGCATCAGTCCTTCTCTTGACTCTGCCATACTCCTCCATGGAGTTTACTAGCTCAGACTACATGCAACATCTTTTGTTGTTTAACACTAATAGGATCCAGTTGAACAATGCATAATTACATCCAGGTCTTGTTCAACGAATGGCTTGTTCCCTCTGTCAATGATCTAATAAGTACAGAGACAAACCATAAAATGGAGAATGAGTAATGCACACAAAGGTGATTATTATGCCATGGTGCTCATGCTAACAGCTGGAAGAGATCATGGATTAAGTGAAGCTGCATGGACTTTGGGATGGCCCCTGCAAAACATTTTCAAGAACCAATATCTTTTGCTGCCCAGGTTAACATATCTTTCCAGGCTGCTTTATCCTTCTTCCAAATTACTGCTTCCTTCACCCCATTTTCCACATCCTGAGGAAGATTATTTAGTCTCTTTCTGGAGATATCCCAATGAAAACTTGGGAGAAGTGGAAAAAGTCTGCAGCTCACAGTTGTCCTTAGTTTATAATTACTGGGGAACACAAAACTCTCTCTCATCAGTGTCTCCCTAGGTTCAATTAGCCATGATAAAGTCATCAATAGGCACCTGATGCTGGACAAGTTAGATTGGTGAGATGGATAGAGTAAAAATTCCCCAGTTTGACAGGGTTAGAGGTCAAACATAAGGCCAGACTCAGAAATGCACCTAAGACCTCGGCCACTGACTCCCCCAGAGGCATGGGGAGGGGTTGAACTAGAGGTGGGCAATCAGCCACTCACAAAAAAACAACTAGATGTTCAGAGCTGGAGACAGTGGAGTGAAGTAGAGGTCCATGAGCCAAATGCTGCCTAGAATATACACTTGGCAAGTGTCAGAAGTGTTATGACTGCCCTGAAAATGCTCTAAATAAAACAGGGCACATGCCAAGCCACCCAAAACACATGGGGAGGCAAGAAGGGTTTAATTTATATGGAGTTGACCCCTAGGCTAAACAACTCAGTGTTACTCTCTGAAAGAGAAGAAGCTGCTACAGGAACAGGGTCACCTGAGACCTACTCTGCCAGCCACAGGAGACAGGAAACTGGGTTTCCATGAAAAAGCCCATTGTGACTTAAGGATGAGGTGGATGGGAGTGAGAGGAGCAAGCTCTGAGGCTAGAGTGATGTGGGAGTGCTCATGACAGGTAGGGATGTTTCTTACTCCTGGCACAAGTGCAGCATGTTTGCAGGTGGGAACCAGGGTGCAAAGGTTCAAGCAGCCCCGTCACCTCAGAGCAGCTCTTACTTCCTGAAGAGCTTCCCTCACCCCAAGTTATCCAAGGGCAAATCTTTACTAGTCCATGCTTAGCCAAGGACAGCTACTCTTCATTAGCCCTCAGCAGTTAGCACACCCTGAAATGACTACAAACTTTCCTCGTAATTTAATCCCTTACCTCCCCTAGCTGTTTCCTAGCTCTTCTGAGTCGTCCAAAAGCCTTGGGAGAGGACTAGAGCAGGTCAGCCAGACTCCCTTCAGACTTCACTAGAAAAAATAAAATAGTCATCCTGTTCACATTACATGTTTTGGGAACTGTGGTGAACAAGACTTCAGCTATAATGCTGCAGCTCACTGTCCAGCTTGCTTCACTGTACCTGGCTATGTCACATTCAACTCAATTCAGACTAAAAGCCAGACAGAGTTAACAGACTCAGCTGCCTGAACAGACTTTCAGCAGGCTCAGCAGGCACCTTTCCAGCCCTTACAGTCACAGAACAAGGGTATAATTGAATATCACGGATTTTTGTAAGGAAGAGCTCCCCGAGAGTCAGATCGCACTTGCTGCTCCATTCATTCATAATAAAATTCAGTTTGTTTCTTTCTGCTGAAAATGGTTGAATCACACAAAACCCAGTTCTTTGATGTGAACACATACTACAGTAAGAAAAAGTCGCCCATGTCATCATTTCATATGACAGAATAAATTAAATATCAGAAAACGCAGTCATTTGTCAGTTGTTTTTCCATCAAAGTAAAAACATGTTTTCAGCAGGTTCCATCCTCCCCGCCTTTAAAGCCTTTCAGAAAAAAAAAACACTGTCGCTCTGTTCTGGACAGGTTATGCCCCTGCTTTGCTACAGCTGCAAACACTGGTACCACCCCTGGAATTTGTACAACCTGAACTGGTTTGTTTATATTTGCTTATAAAGGGTGGAGTTAGCTCTCCTAAACACTGATGTGGAAGCACAGTGATACCACAGAAGCCTCAAACTTGCCTGAGTCCTGCCAGAGACGCACTGAATTAGCTGTAATACCTTCTGTGCTGCTGCTGCTGCTGCAAGGAGTCTGTCAACAAGTACTCTTGCAGCACGCAATGCTCAGGGCAAACAGAGCCCTGATCCGTGTGGGAAGCTGAGCAGTTCTGGAGCCACAACCACATCAATTGATGTTAAACCTCTGCTGAACTGATCAGCAGAAATGGAAATACTACATCCCTCCCCATCCTCCATCACCCTGCCCCCTTCAAGTTTTTGGAAAGTTTTTTATTCTCCAAGGCATATTTTGTATGCGTCTACTACATGTTCTCTTAGAGGTTTTTTGATTGCTCATGATAAACTCACATTGTATTCTCATATTCTAACTGAAAAAAAAGTAACTGGAAACATATTAGTAAAACATCCCCATGTTGGCTATGAAGTTTAAATGAGATGAAGATGATCAATAAAAAAAGACCCTCCTTAGCTGGTACCAACAGACCTAGATGTGGTAGATGAAACAAACCAAACTAGTCAAAAAAGGCTTTATGAATCTGCATACTTCAACCTCCTGTTTACTAGCTGTTTGAAAACAGGCCTAGAAGCAATTGTCCACAATATTTTTTGTGGTAAGCAATATCGATGAAATTGTGATTTTATATGGCAGCTTATAGCAGTGCTAATACATTTATTGCTCATAAAGACTTGAGGACTCAGCATTTCAGTGGGGAGGCTCTCCTGGAATCATAGAATCAAAGAATGGTTTGGATTGGAAGGGACCTTAAAGATCATCTAGTTCCAACCCCCCTGCCATAGGCAGGGACACCTCCCACTAGACCAGGTTTCTCAGTGACTCATCCAGCTGAGCCTTAAACACCCCCAGAGAGGGGGAATCCACAACCTCTATCATAGCTTGGTATCACTGAACTCTGCTACCTTCTATTTGTACACTGTTTTGGATCTCAAGACTAGAAGGCTGCAGAGTGATTGTGCCAACTGCTACTTCCATTTCCTTCCCTTGGCTTGCAGGTTATCTCCCACTCTTCTTATCTCAACTCCTGAGTTCATAAGCTCTTTGGTACTTGTAGACTCAGCATGAATTTGGGTTAGCAGTGGATGCTACTGACATACGCACCATGAGCAGCGGCGACAGCTCATCTGTTAGACACTAGAAAGGGAACAGTTGTTCACTGCAAGCATGAAACATTTTAGTCACTTCTCAGCTTTTCTACACACACAAAATGCATGGTTTCTATAAACAGAGGGACAGTCTGAAATATTGTTCAGAGCAGGCTGCTGCTGGGTAAACCATGGTGAAGAATTTGACACTATTTTTTCCCTAAATGAGTCAATGGTAGTTTTTACCAGAATATAGTTTGTGTGGAATAAAGCAGTTCCATTTGGAAGTTTTAACTTTGCAAACACTTTCAGATTTGCCTTTCAGGAAACATAAAATAAACTGTGGATAATGTTTAGATTCTGGACAAAGTATGAACAAGCATCAAAACATTCTGTAAAACTGAGAAATTATATTACTCAACTGTAATGTGCTTGTTATGAGGTTACAAGAGAGGAGAAAACTTGACACTATTTCTAAATAAATCATTGTAGTACCCAGTGCCTCTCTGCCTAAGGAAACCAGTCTCCTAGTGAGGATTCAGACATAATTAATCCAGTCTGTTTTTCCCATGAATCGAAAGGACTAAATTTTAAATCAAACCAGAATGAATTGGAATAGCTCAGTCATTCAGGAATTCTGAAATTGCACATCAACTGAAGATCTCAAGATAAAGTAGTTTGTCCTTTTCCAAGATGATTCTTTCTACACCTCCTCCTTGTTGGTGGGGAAAGAGGAAGAAAATCACATATATTGTCTTTATTCACAGTAACAAAACAAAAAGTTAAAATGCCAGAGTTTTCTCTGGAATAAAACAGGCAATAGTTTTTAACAAGATCTAATATGGGAGCAATACATCAGCACTCCATTCTGTTTGAGCTGAGGTATCTCCATGTAAAAACACCAACCTATAAGACTTTAGTTGTGAAATTCATATGTCAAAAAACCCTGGAAAATATAAGAAGAAATGAAGGTAAACTAGAAGAATTTATTTATCAGCAGCTGCCTCCTTCTTGTATGTGAAAAGCTAATGCATTTATTAGTACAATTTTCCCAAGAATTTTCTCCTTTGTTACAGTACTCTCCACCACAGCTAATGATTGGTCCCAAGTTATGCTGGAATGGCTTGATTGTAAAAAATATTTAGTGTTGAAGAGGAGAACTTGGTAGAGGACTGACCACTTTAGTTGACCTTTATGAAGAGAGGCTATTGAGGACCCCAGTTTGTCGGTATGTATGAATATGAAGATATCCCCATGGTATGGTGTGGCAAGGGCATCCTCACACCAGAGGGCACGAGGATCTCTCTGCTCTGTAGACACCAGGATGAGCAGATGATATGGATGCTTATTTGTACTCTCTCACCAACCATTTGCAATTCTTGTTCCAGGGTCCTGAATCTAAGCCAAAACAAATGGGGAGAAAAAAAAAAATCCATATTTTGGTAGAGAGGCATAAGAGAGAAAAATTTCTCTAGACACCTTTTCTTTTCATTGGCAGCTGCTGGGCATGGGTCACAGGTTTGGTATGTCAGATATGGTCCCAGTGGGGATTACTGGGAGCTTGTGCCACCAGTATGAGCAGCAGGTGTGGCAGTGCTCAACCAGGGTCACCAGCAACAGAAACATGTTTCACCTTTGCACTCTGTCTGGAATTTATTTCTCTTCATTATGCTAAACATACGCAATATTAGAAACAAAGAAACAAAATCATATTATGAATATGTTACAAAGCCAGTGATCAGAAAGCTGCAACAAGGATTGTTTGGCCAGTTCTGCCTTCACAGGTCCTTTAATTGCAGTACCATGAGAGGAAAGCACATCACACTTCCCATCATCTTCACCTCTTACATAATAGAGGAAAAGATGCTTGGGATCAAAATAACCCGAGAACATCGCACCAAGACGAAAAAAAAAACAACCTGAAAAGTTAACATTCCACATGTTTAAAGAATGTAAACAAAAATCTCATCACACAGACATGCAGAAAACTGGTGTTACTCAAACCAAGTACTGCCAATTCTCCATCTAATGAGCTGCTGAATCCTGAGACAATCGGAAACAGCTACTAAGAGCTCAGTGAACAACAGCGTTTCTTTTTCCTTCCGATTCCTCCTTATCAAATGCTACAGGGAAATCACTGAACTAGAAAGGCTGCTTCAATTAATCTTAATTGCTGTCGTTTGTGATTAACCCAGACCACGGTGATCCTGCAAGGAGCAGTGCAAGAGACAAAGCAAGTGCTCTGTCTCCTCACAGTGCACTCCCCCTCCGCAATGGGAATGCCACTGAGGGAAGGCTGATGACACTTATGGCCACATTTCATGTTAAAACCAAGGTTAAGCCTTCCCATTTTGCTCAGTTGTCTGGGTTTTCCCCTATGTATTCTGAGCAGCACTCTAAGAAATCTCATGAGTGAAACCTCTGGTCCATCTCATAGAGCCCCAGAGATGCTGCTGTTTGGATGGGAGCATGGACAGGGCTGCAACAGTTTATCTACTGAGCAGGGATGTGCAAATGCCTCATATCAAAGCAGCCACAAAACATTTTTCTAAAATCAAGATGAGGGCAAGAGGGCTGCCTCTGAGTTGAGTGAGTTGAGTGAATATTAATGGATTTTTTTTGGAGTAAAATAGAGGAAGTAATATAAGCCTGGTCCTTGCTCTTTATTCCTTTATTCCTTTATTCCTATATTTAGAAGTCAGTTGGGGCATAACAAGAAGTAACTAACAAGATTCCTTGAAACACAGCAAGAAGTAAAGATTTTTAGAGAAAAGAGCTGCAAGGTGGCAGCTGAGTGACTCTGAGTTAATTCTCTGGGTGGCTCCTTTTAACCTTTTCTCCAGCAAACACAGAGTGAGATAATCAATACAATCAAATATCAACGATGACAGATATTGTTTGAAGCATAAACTATAAACCCAAGTTTATCTTTTAGCCCAATTCCACCCAGTCTTCTAGGGCCAAGTTCAATACCCCTTTTATTAATTAAAAAATAATAATAATACAACATTAAGAATGGAGGTATGTCCATCTCAAACTAGCTTGCACTAAATGCTGAACTGTTAGCTAAGTAAAGGGAAACTATCGATTCACAAGAAGATCTAGTACTGGATGTTAAACAAAATATTACTTATTTTTATAAATCCCTTAAGGACCTGATGCAAAACTCCATGATGGGATTAACTTTTTAATTGTAAAACCTTAAAAGAATGATGCTTTGATGCTGTTCAGTTCTCAGCAAACTCTCGCCTGTGCAGTTACATCATGTCATAGAACCATATAGAATCATAGAATAGTTTGGGTTGGAAGGGACCTTAAAGATCATCAAGTTCCAGCCTCCCTGCTATAGGCAGGGACACCTCCCACTAGACGGAGGTGCCTTCAACTAAGAGGTGAGGACAATACCTCATGTGACTTACCACATAAAATATCATAATAGTGTCATCTAATCTAATTCTTACAATATGTAGAACAATATACAAGGATGCAAATTCTCCAGGTACGGATCCACAAAGTTATTTAGGATCTGGGCAGCCTGATCTAGTGGGAGGTGTCCCTGCCTATAGCAGGGAGGCTGGAACTTGATGATCTTTAAGGTCCCTTCTAACCTGAACTATTCTATGATTCTGTGATCTTAAAATATACTTTGATGCCTCAGTTACTGCAGGAGCTACCCAGAGCTCCTGTGGCAGGTATTAATGGACAGCACAGCACGTGCAATTACAGAGCAAGCTAGTCCTGTTCACTGAGAGCCAGGCTTTAATTCATTAAATACAATGAAAATACATGATGTGTCTTACTGTGATTACTAAGGCCTGCTCCACAAGCATGGCTTAAGTCTGTCTTCCAATAGTAGGATGACATAGATCTAGTAAAGTCATTCCACACTTCAACACTGGCAGGAGCAATGCTTCACAGTCAGTGAAGTTGAACCTATTTGCAGCAGATGTTTCTGCGATTTATGAATGTAATTTGTGAACGGTAGCCAGAAAATTCTCCAGTCTCCTCAGATTTCTAAAATTCACTTAAAATTATTATGAGAAATTTGATGTTACAGACAGATCCTGCGAATTTTGAAGAGAGCCCTGAAGCAAGAAATCCCAGAAAAAAACCCCCATTTCTTTGCCTATTGCACTGCATCTGAAATGCATCCTCAGTATTCTGAGGCCCAGAAACCTGACATGGAAAATCACAAATCCTCACAGCAAACCATAACCTGAAGAGAAAGATGGTCTGCTGTGGGTATCTCGTCTACACCACGGCAGAACTGCAGATAAAATTATGGACTGATCTCCCTCCTACTCCATCCTTCACCAAAACCTTCCCAACACCACTATTAAAGTATTTCAGAGAAGCCATTTTGACTTAAATATCAGCTTTACTGGAAATCTGCTGGCAAAGTCCTTAGGAGTTAGTTGAAAAACAAGCAATATAATCTGCAAAGCTTTAAACTGGCGCATTTTTAAACAGGGAGGTTTGCTGACTGCTTCTTCTCTCTCTTAGTAGTGGTCAGCTCTGGCAGCAGAACACTTTAAAAAACACACAGACCTTGCTAGAAAAAGATCAAAAGTGGAGCAAATGGCAGGGCCAGCTCACATCAGTCTTGCAAGGAAGAGGAGAAAACAAACAAAAAGGAGAAGATGAGGTTTTCTTGTTGTCTCTCACCCTAAGCTGCCCACTTGCACATGGCTCTCAAGGCTCTCACAGGGCTCTCAAGGCACAGCATCTCTGACAGGGTATCCAGACCCACAGGGCAAGGGGGACAGCACCATCCACCTCCACTCCATCCCTCTCCCAAAATTGATTCATTGGGCTTCATTCTGGCAGCAGCTGGTTTTTTCCTCACAGTGTTAATCATAGAATCATAGAATGGTTAGAGTCGGGACTTTAAAGATCACCTAGTTCCAATTCCCCTGCCATTGGTAGGGACACCAGACCAGACTGCTCAAAGTCTCATCCAACCTGATCTTGAACACTTCCATTTCCTCCTTACTGGCTGCTCCTAGGAGAGAGAAATAAGTCTGGGTTACCTCAACTATTGAACAGTTGATAGGGTTCAGAGTGCTGGTGGCCCTTCATGGAATCAGGTCACTGATGTATAGACATAGGGCCTGGCTGTCTCTGAGGGTGGGAGGTGAAACACCATGGGGCGAGGGCCAGCGCCATCCAGCCACTGTTATCCCTGCTCTCACCACCACACACATGTCATTTTATTCATTTGTGTTTGCGAGACTGTACAGACCACACTGTGCTAAAAATGTGCAAAAGAATGTGGATAATGCTTTTTTTCCTTTAAGGACATGAAGTCTTCTGAAAGCCTTTGAGGCGAAGATAGAAAAAAGAGTCCCCACCCAGTCTTAAATGCTATACTTGTTCTTTATGATATTTTCCTAAAGGGCCACGTGGGGACCCATATAAAAATTCATGAGTTGCATTTACAACCCTGTATATCCCTTTCAGACTGGCACACAACTGCAGCTGGTGGGCAAGCACCACCTCCAGTATCTGCTCACCTGCTTTCCCTATCCTGCAGACCAAGGTGGCAAGCACCCATCAGTTTTGGGCACAGATCTAGCATGGCTTAACCTGCAAATTACTTAACTCTCAGCTGGGATTTTAGAGGTTGGCTGAGCCGATGTGAGCAGTGGCAATGGCAGCATTGGCCTGTGCCCTGCTGACACAGCTGGGCTGGAGCTGGTTCTCGGGTGAGATTGGGTTACAGGGCAGAAATCATAACAAAGGCAGGAAACAGATCAGCACTCCCTGGGTTTAACACCCTCTCCGGGGACGCTGCTGGCTTCCCAGCTGCAGATGGTTTTAAGCCTGCCCTGAAATGCATTCACTTTTGCAATCTCTGCTCTGACAGAGGCAAGTATGATACATAAAATAAAAGCAATATGAGGCTGCAGAGGAATGTCTCTGATGGACAGTGATTTGAAGCCGTCTGAAGGGTTTTACATCTCTTTCTATGAATGGGCTTGGAAATATGAACCCTGCTGAACAGCCTCCAAGTAAGAGAAGCCAAACTCTTGTGACGGAGTCCTTTGGCTGAGTTCTGGGACCACCTTCTCTCTGTTGTTCCCTGCCAGCTCTGCATGGTTTTGAGCCTCCCCACAGATGTAGGGCATCTCCATCACCTTGCAGCCTGGGCTGCCATTTTTTGCTGCTCTCAGCTCTGAGCTTCCAGCATGGAGCAAGGGGAAAACCCCAGCTGATCTCACTCGGCTTTACTGACGTAACTTCAGCACACTCAGCTACTTAGATTTAATACAACATATCCATTGGACAGGTAGTCTTCCATAAAACAGATGAGCACTATGGGAATGGGAGTGTATGTTTTAAAATAGATCTAAGGAAGTTGTGCAAACAGATCACCAATTTCCCAAGTTCCAATTTGCCTCTAAGTGTTGGTTTTTTGTTTTTCATCTGAATCCTTTAGGAAAAAAGTCCTACCTGTGATCTGAAGGGATGTTGCCCAGCACAGGGAGGACTATGTGATCTCCAAATGTTTGGGGAAAAGAGGATGTTCCTCATAAGATCATCATAAGCACAGCATTAGCCTTGATCCCAATTGGAAACAGCGATCTCAAAAAGTGAAACATGGTCGATCAGAGGTTATGAATCCATTTCATATAAAAATCTGATAGTAAAAGGGAGATGTGTCTGGCAAAAAATCCTTGCTGTGAATTTGGCCAAGTGAAGGCTGCAGGACTAGAGTGGGATCTCACATTCCTTCCAGAGCTGCCCTAGGGGCACATCTGCAAGGCTGGTGATAGCCCTATAACACACTACCCTGCAAAGCTCCTGTAACTGGTGGAATTTGGAGGAGTTCCTTAAATCAGTGGCCACTGTACTAAAAGCATATGAAAACTATTTTAAAAAAGACATAGGAGTAAAGCATTATAAAAACCCAAACAAACCTCAAACACACCCATCCTGGAAATGTCTCCCATTCACAGCTTCACTAAGTATTTTCTTTTAAGTTACCACAAGTCTTCCCAGAGGAACAATTAAAAAAAAACATTAGAGATTATTTATTTTTCTTTCTCAAATTTTGTTTTCAAATTATTACAGTGCCATATCAGTACAAACAGCAAGCTCAAAATGCAGAGGACTGAAGTGGCCTAAGTATTCCTTTGATGCAAGATGCCTTTTAATTTAACATTCAGCTCTTCTGCTTTCTTTTACAAAGACATTTACACTTAATCTCTCCTAGGCCACCTTGAAGTCCCCACTGGACACACACATATTCTTGGTAGCTCTTTTGGTTATTTTGTGGGTTTTTTTTGGTCATCTGATTTCATGCACGTGAAAAGTCATTCTCTGCATTAAATGAAAGGCTTTCACAAGGGGTCCTCTTTCCATTGGAGGCATGGCTAGAGGCTCAAATGCTATTCAGACCAAGTGTAATAAAAAGGGGCTTGTTCTGGAGAATACAGCTTCATTTCTCTGTATTAAAGCACAGAACTATCCACAGAACTCTCTCGCACAGATGACTGAGAATAAAGCCAGCCTCACCATGCTGTATTTCATGGAGTAGCTTGCCAAGAACAGGAGTTTCTCAGGAGCTGGGGATGTGGAGGAGGAGTGGATGTAGCTGCTGCTGCTAAGGTGGGCACCAGCAAACCCTCTTCCATCCCACAGGTCAGCATGCACAGCACCAACATAGTGGTCATAAAAAACTGATGCCAGCCCTTCATCCTATCTTGGCCTGGAGTCATGGTTTGTTGAAGCAAGAGGTGAGCTGTGAAGTTCATGGGGTTTATAGAGTGCTGATCACCCTCTGACAATGACAGGAATTTTCCGCAGCTACCAAATTTCCCTGCTGCATCCACTGATGGGCTCAGTACTGAACCTGAGGTTGGGATATGCTTTTTACCTTTTGTTGGACTATTCCAAACCCAACCTGTCAGGGCAGAGAGAATGGAGAGGATAAGGAACAGACTTCCAGCTAAACAAAAAAAGGACAAAAGCCACATCTGCTACTGCTTGAAAAGAAAAAACAGGTCATGGGGTGTCCTTATGTTCACAAAAAACACTGTTTTGCACACCTTGGTCTAGTAAAACTTGAACTCTGAACACTACCTCCATGGATGTGGATTCAATCACTCCTTTGGATCCCACAGAAAGATGTGTCTGATATGTGACTAGCAGGGTTGGAGCTGAAAGTGCTGAATTATAGCTTTCTGGAAAATGTTCTTTACTTCAGTTTTGTTTGGTGACCCAAGAGAAAGACAACAGAGACATGTATATTCCTTCTCCTTTTCCAGCAGAAGGTCAGTCAGTTCAGCTCCTCACATACCCCAAACTCAGTATTTTAACATATAAAACTCAGTATTTAACACCTCAAAGTTTTCTCCTACTTTTAGCTAACCTTGATTGACTGTTTTTAAAAAGGAACCCATTAAAAATGTTTCAGTATTTGGGAAAGTTTTTTCAGCTCTTCTGCAATGAACAGGAGAGCCAAATATTGGACTGTTTGCTTTGCCTTCAAACGAAACCACGCTGTGTATTTTCCAGTCCTCACCTCTGCTGTTTTCTGTGTGGCACTTAGTAAAGAAATTCTGACCAACACTGAAAAATGCATATGGTCATATTTACTGTTTTTTCAAAAAGGTTAAACATGTACAATCATTAATCAAGCAGAAAACTGTTTTCCTAAGGATACAAGTAAGTTAGGGAGCAATCATTATTTGACCTGTTTTAGGAAAGTGTTGTTTAGGGCAGCAAGAAGACTTGTGACAGGGGACTTGGAGCAGGGTGATGACAGAAACCACCTCTCAGAATTTTGGCTTTGCAGACATAGGGAACAATACGTCCAGGAACATATTCAAAGCACAAATTTCCAGATGGAACCTACATGCAATCTAAATGTCAATGGGTCTGGTTTTTGTATGTTTGAAGTCATGCTGTCAGGCAGATTAGCACACTGACCCAAGTCCAACTGGATGCACTCATACAAAGCTGAGCACATAGGTTTAAGTATCAACATCTGAACACACAAGCAATGACATGCAATAACTTTTGGGGACAAGTGAACTTAGCTGTGCAGAGATGCTGCATTAATGTGTGTGTCCAGATTATTCTGGTTTCAGAGCATTCGAAATGTCATTCACAAGCTGGAGGGACAGGATGTCATGCAGAGGGACCTGGACGGGCTGGGTCTGAGAAAATAAGGACAAGTTTCATAAGGACAAGTGCAGGGTGCTGTACTTGGGCTCGACTAATCCTCGTTACCGATACTGGGAGGTGATGTGAAAGAGAGCAGCTCTGTGTAAAAGGACTTGGGAGTAATGATGGATGAAAAGCTGGACGTGAGCCAATAGTGTGCACTCACAGCCTGAAAAGCCAACTGTATCTTGGGCTGCATCAGAAGAGCCATGGCCAGCTGATCAAGAGTGGTGATTCTGTCCCTTTATTCTGCTCTTGTGAGATGCCACCTGGAGTACTGCGTCCAGCTCTGGAGCCCTTGGCACAAGAAGGACATAAATCTGTTAGAGAGGGTCCAGAGAAGGATCATGAGGATGATCAGAGGACTGGAGCACCTGTCCTATGAGGACAGGTTGAGAGAGTTGGGGCTGTTAAGCCTAGAGAGAGAAGGCTGTGAGGAGACCATTTAGCAGCTTGTTAATACCTGAAGGGGGCCTGCAGGAAAGCTGGGGAGGTACTGTTTGAGCATGTAGCAATAGGACAAAGGGCAATGATTTTAAACCAGAGCAGGGCAGATTTAGATTAGCATTAGGAAAAAGTTCTTCATCATGAGGGTGGTGATGCACTGGAATAGGTTGCCCAGAGAGGGGATGGAGACCCCATCCCCAAAGACATTCAACGCCACACTTGATAAGGCTCTGAGCAACCTAATCTAGGGCAGGATGTCCCTTCTCACTACAAGAAGATTGGACTTGATGACCCTTGAAGGTCCCTTCCAACTCAATACTTTCTATGATTTTAAGAGCTCTCTCACTCCTAACTTGAGTCTTTACAGATCAGATTTGAAAGTAATTAATCAGTTATTTGGGGAATTACATACCTATTTCCACCTGAAGGAATTAATTTCTAAGGAGAAGGGAAGAAGGAAGAAAAACGGCCCTTAGCTCTGTGCATTATTACTTTTCATGACCAGATTGTCTTCCATTATGAGGACATTATAATAAAGCAGAAATGTGTGTAAAGAATCTTTCAGTTGCCAGTTATCACTACATACACAAGTGGGCTGAAATCATACCTCAACCTCTTTGCAAAATACAAAAGGCAAACATTTTTTCTGCCATTGAACACTTGCAAATACAAAATATATTGACTTTAACAAGCCTGGCAAGTAAAAGCATCCCTGGCTATTCCTGGACTAATTCAAAATATAAAAGCTGGTAGAATTTTCCATGTTCCTGGCCAAGACCTTTGTAACAAGCACATGCAAACTTCTTACATTAAACAAGTCAATAAGCATTTTTCAAATGTTTACAATTTCAGGTTTTGAAACATATGCAACACAGCACTGTTAAGCAGAAGGGAGTGCCTAGACATCCTTAAAAGAAAACCAACCCATCCTGCATCTTCTTAACATTTTGAAATGACTCTCAGAATCACAGAGTCATAGGTGTAACTTCTGGAGATCAGCTTCTGAAGAAAAGATGCTATCAAGTCTGATACACTAGACTAGACTCGCCTGCAGAAGAGAAGGCTCAAGGGGGACCTCGTAGTAACTTATCAATACCTGAAGGGGGAATACAAAAAGGCAGGGGTAGGACTTCTTAATAAGATATGTGATGGGAGGACTAGAAATAATGGATATAAATTGGAAGGGGGTAGGTTCAGGCTGGATATAAGAAGGAAATTCTTTACAGTGAGGGTGGTGAAACACTGGAACAGGTTGCCCAGAGAGGCTGTGGATGTCCCCTCTCTGGAGGTGTATAAGGCCAGGCTGGACAAGGTACTGAGCAGCCTGATGTAGTGGGAGGTGTCCCTGCCTAAGGCAGGGGGGTTGGAACTTGATGATCTTTAAGGTCCCTTCCAACCTGAACTATTCTATGATTCTATGAATGTCTAGTATATAAAGCTTAAAGCTCAAGACTTTTAAGACAAAATGTCCTTATGAGCCTCAGCTGTGCTGAAGGGAAGTGTATTCCTGTGTCTTGCACTCCATCTCTTACAAAACGTCCATCTGCCTCTGTTAACAGTCACAAGCTGAACCATGAGAAAAAAACCACATTCACGTTTTATTTATTTAAGGCCATCGATCTCTCCCTTTCTGGCTGGTTGGATTTTCCAGATGCATTCCTGACTGAGCTGAAGAGTTTCTGCAGGACACAAACCTCTCCAAGCACCCCTTGCGCAACACTTGTCCATGCCGTATGTCTCTGGGCACCAAGCACAACTCCTTCCCGCTCATGTCTCCCTCCTGACCCCTCTCATCTTTCCAGAATCTCAGCCCACTCACTTAACCCAGGCTGAAAACAGGACAGGCAGAAATTTCTTGGCTCCTGGCTGCTTCACTTAGGTTTACCCAGACACACAAGGTTAATTGAGACTGGATTAAATTTTATTCCAGCTTTCCTTTGGCTAATCTGTTGTCCTGCAGCGTCTGAATTGGTTTGGACTTAGCAAAGCACCACACTGTGTCTGCAACAGGCAGAACCAGCTTAAAATACTTAAAGATTCCTTATTTGTGGTATCTCTGTTACCATCCTCTTTCACAAGCAGGCATTTATATGTTTTCCCCGGCATCAATATTGGACACAATACAGAGATTTGAAGGTTTCCATGCATTAACTCAATATGACGAGGAACAGAAAACTCTTGCTCAGCATGAAAATCCCTTCATGCAGCATAAACTTCTCTCTGCTACTGCCTTTTAAAGATGAGGGTCTTTAAAGAGGCAGGTGTTTAGGTTCCCTAAAAGGAGCCAGAACAACTCCTACCCTAGGCCCTATATTCAGATTTCTCATGGAAGTCAATCTTCAGGTGCAAAATTTTCTCTCTGAAAATCATAAAAAAATTGCCAAGTACAACAATATGATGTTGACAGGCTGAAGGAGTTGGGATTGTTCAGCCTGGTGAAGAGAAGGCTCAGGGTGGACCTCATAGTAGCTTATCAATACATGAAGTGTGCCTACAGAAAGGCAGGGGTAGGACTTTTTAATAGAATATGTGATGGAACGACGAGGAGTAATGGACATAAATTGAAAGAGGGTAGATTCAGGCTACATACAAGAAAGAAGCTCTTTACGGCGAGGATGGTGAAACACTGAAACAGGTTGCCCAGAGAGGTTGTGGATGCCCCCTCTCTGGAGGTGTTTAAGGCCAAGGTGGACAAGGCACTGAGTAGCCTGATCTAGTGGGAGGTGTCCCTGCCTATGGCAGGGGGCTTGGAGCTAGATGATCTTTAAGGTCCCTTCCAATCCAAACCATTCTATGATTCTATGTAATGGATTTATGGGGGCTGTTAAGTGTGATGGTGAAGGACAGCAGAGTCTGGGTTTGGGTCCAAGTCAAGGTTCATGTCTAGGCCAATCTGGGGAAGTTTCACACCTCCCTCACAGCGGCTCACCCAGGAGCGTGGGAAACTGAGCACTGGCCACACAGAGGCAGGGAAGCTTGATGGAATATTAAATGACATCTTATGTCAAAACATTGTGCCACTTTTGTTCTAATGCTTCTGAGCAGACAAAATGCCACAGTAACACTTTAATCTGATCTTTCCCCTTCCCTGGGATGCTAGGAATGTCTACAGGGGCTTGTAAGCAAGGCAGACGAAAGAAGAGAAGCTCCCTAAGCAGCCATAGGGGTTTACTGTACAATGCAGAGTTTGTGCCTATCAGCACATCTATGAAGCTGTCTTGTAGCAGCTGTATGTCTTGGTAGCTGCCAATTAAACACACAGTGCTGTAATGTGAGCATAATTGTTGTTCATAAATTGCTGACAAAGCAATGGCAGCAGCACCACCTGATGCAAGCTGCACATCAGACTCCTAATCTGAGGGTCAAGGGTTCAAGTCCCTGTCAAGGTACAAGGCTCGTCACAGTTGGGTTAATGGTCGGACCTGATGATCTGAAAGGTCCCTTCCAACCTAGATCATAGAATCATAGAATCATAGAATCATAGAATCATAGAATAGTTCGGGTTGGACAGGACCTTAAAGATCATCGAGTTCCAACCTCACTGCCATAGGCAGGGACACCTCCCACTAGATCAGGCTGCTCAGTACCTTGTCCAGCCTGGCCTTAAACACCTCCAGAGAGGGGGCATCCACAACCTCTCTGGGCAACCTGTCCCAGTGCTTCACCACCCTCACTGTAAAGAATTTCCTTCTTATATCCAGCCTGAACCTACCCCCTTCCAATTTGCATGATCATATTATGACTCAATGAGGTGCTGAGCAGTGCTTGCAAAGGGCTTGGTGCCCTGCAGAATCAGTCACCTGTGTGGATGTCACCTCTGCCTCGTTGTTGAACACCAGTGCTAGACATCCAGGGTGTTTTGAGGAAATTGTGAAGAAGTAAGAGGAATCTAGGACAGCAATGTAAACTGCAACCAACAATTATGTGTTCTATTTTTTAGTATTTTTTGATACAGCCAACTACATACGGTGAAGGTAGAATAACACCTCATTTCCCATGAGGCACCAGTGTGTTTCTTTCAGAACTCTATCACAGAATTATAGAATTGCTGGGAGAGACCCTTCAGATCATCTAGTCTAACTGATGAAGCTATCACTAAACCACATCCCTAGGGACATCTACCTATCTTTTAAATACTTCTAGAGATGATGATTCCACCATCTCCCTGTTCCAATGCACTCTTTCACTGAGGGAATTTTTCCTGATACCTAATCTAAATCTCCCCTGGCACAACTTGAGGCAGTTTCCTCTTGTCCTGTCATCTAGTACCTGGTGGAAGAGACTGACCTCCACCTCTCTACAGCCTCCTTCAGGTACTTGTAGTACCTGAAGATGTGAAAAATGGCCTGGATTTATCCAGAGATAAGAACTAAAATTATTTTATCTATGCAATGTTAATGAATAAGGTCTCCCCTCAGCCTCCTTCTCTCTAGGCTGTACAACCCCAGCTCCTTCAGCTGCTCCTCATAGGGACTGTTCTCCAAACCCTTCACCACCTTTGTTCCCCTTATCTGAACTTGCTCCACCACTTCAATGTCTTTGAACACAGTTTGAGGGGCCTCACTATTTCCAAGTACTGGAGAACAATCACCTCTCCAGTCCTACTGGATGCCCTTCTTAGCTACCTAGGCACACTGCTTGCTCATATTTGGCCATCAGTTCACCAACACCTCCAGGTCCTTTTCTGACAGGCAGCCCTCCATCCACTCCATCCCAAGCCTATGGGGTTGTTGTGGACCTAAGGCTTTGTTGAACCTCACACCATTGGCCTCGGACCATAGATCCTACTAGTCCAGATCCTTCTGCTGTGTCACCAGCAGTAAGCACAGAATGGCATTGCTCTGGTGGGAAATGACTCTGAAGTAGGTACATAAAATCCAAGGATCAATAAGATACATTTAAGCACTTGCATCCTTATAATTAACAGCAAATAGCAGAGTATAGCAGCAGCTGGGTACAGATGCAGGCTTGTATTTTGAATAAAGCTTAAGTGGAGACCAGGAGTAATGCTGGTGTGTGCCACAACCCCACAGCAGCAGTGGAACAGTCCACTAACAGGTATTTCCAACTATTTTTTCTTCCTTCTTATCCAAAATTTTCATTTTTCCCATGGTTTTTCTATTACTCCTTTGCATGGAAACATACTGGTACCAAGTGCTGAGAATAAAATGCTCACTTTCCTTCCAAAACATTAATTAAACAGGTAATTCTATTATGAACACCCCATAATGCAGCCTAGGTGTTTTGGCAGCAATTTGATGATGCCAAACATCACTATTTGTCTAGCTACTTTACATGGAAATAAAGGCAAAATCCCCAGGTGTTGCTTACAGTGTAGCCAATGGTTTTCATTACATTTGTAAATACAACATGCTGTTCAGCCCACACACCTATTTTATAACTCTAAGAGGAACAGAGAGTAAAATTCACATCTAATGGTGATCCCATCACCTTTCACCACACCTGAGTAAAAGACAGAGATTGAGCAAACTGGCCCAAGCACACAAATGCAATATATGAAGAAGCATGTCAAGAATTTTAATTGTACCTAGCTAAGAAATCTGTAACTAAGAGAAAATAGATTGCCTAAATAAGAGCACACAGCTGGAATGACTTCAGTCCCCACGGCACTGCTAAGAGGCCTCTTTATAGCTTTGGATTAGGAGAAATGCCTTTAACACAGTGGGACATGTTGGAAACAAGCAGCTCCAAACCCATGGACCTGAGTGGTGCTTACACCTTACCCAGTCAGCACAGGACAAGCAGATCTGCTAACTTTTGGATCTCCCTATTACTGACAGACACTGAAGAATTCATTAGGGTGGACCAGCTATTTTCCACCTTCAGGAAAATGGGTGGTTTTAAATTCATGGTTTGGATATGTAAGCACTAATCTACTTGCCACCCATGCCTCTTACACTGCAAAAGACAGAAGCTACTGCCAGAGGAGGGACATATTGGTGGCACGCAGGCACCTGGAAAACACCCTAATATGCACCTCTGAAATGCCAATACCCCACATGTGTCAATGTTTATTTATTTACTGATACTTCAATTCTCTGCCAATTTCCCCAGTATGTACAGAAAAAGAGAAGAAAAGAAAGACAAATAAACCCTTACACTGGTGGTCCTTCTTCATGCAGACCCTGATGCCTGGAACTGAAGCCCCAGCACAAACCCAAGGACTTTGGACTCTCTCACCAGCTCAGGGCTTAATCCAAGAGATGGCAGACTTGGCTCCTTTCCACCTTACTTGCCATGGCAATTAAAAGGGCTGCTCCAAATGAAACTTCTTGGCTTAAAATTAACAGCCACACAGGTACTGCCATTCAGTGTGGATTTAATTACTCCAGGACTTATGCAGATAAAATTCTCATCTGATAAATATGGCCAGTTCAGTGAACTGGAATCAACGTGCTCGACTTTCCTATGGCTTTGTGAGTATCTGTGACCCCATGACATTTTATTAAGCCATATGATTGTATGTTGCAGGCATACGTGTGAAGGAATGCCCAGGGAGTGAAGTGACTTGTGGTACCTGAAATTCCTCATCAGTCCCTTACAAACTACAAAGAAAGTTTAAAAATTCCTAAAGCTTAGAAATTACTTTTTTTTGTTAGGGGCTTGTGGTTTGTGTGGATATACACCTCCAGACTGATGCCAGACATATTTTTTGTGCATGTTATTATAGATGTGAAAAATGGCCTGGATTTATCCAGAGATAAGAACTAAAATTATTTTATCTATGCAATGTTAATGAATAAACACTATTCCTCCACTCTCACAAAGTCCCAAGTTAGAATTTTTTTCCTTACCATCATCGTGTTCGAACTGTTACTTGTAGGTAAGAAAACTAAAAAAACACAGTTTTTTTAAAATCTTTTTCTAACAAAGTTTTCTATCTCAGTTTTAATTTTTTCACTGTAAACCATTCAAAAGGCTTTTAGCAACGGTCAAAACCCTAAAACTCCCCAGTTGCATCCTATCAAAGGTGAAGAATAGCTTTTCATTATGTAAAATACTCTAAGCAATATATAATGAGAAAACAGTTATTAAATGGACCTAATTCAGCTGCTTCCAAGCCACCCTTTGGTCAAAAAAAAATCACATTTTCCAAATATGTTTTTAAACAGTTGCGAGTTTTTTCCTCTCTTTTTAGTATAGCAGATTTCATCACTGCATGGCAGGATAATTCATCCATTTCTGGTCTAGAAATTCCTATAAGTAATTCATATGCCTGGAATGAAACTCAGGAGCTGGATTCTCGTAACCCCAAAGGGACATTCTGACCCAGTCATCTCTTGCATATCCCATCATACCTACAAAAGCTCCTACTTTACTTCAGGGGCACCCAAGTAATGTTTCTGCTTCCTTTCTTGTCAGCTGTTGACTTGCAAGGGGTGGGAAAGACCAGGGGACCAGTGCCAGATATGCAAGGACACAACAATAGGTCCCCTACTGAAGGTTCAGCCCCATGGCATGGGTATAGGAAGGTGAAGGTAGGGAGGATCCTGACTTATGATCTAGAGTAAGGGGGTGACCAAGATGAGTACTATTATGGATATCAGGCTTACAGCCTCCAATTATGGCTGCATTTCTCAAGGGCAAAGGGTAATTATCACAGACAAGCTGTTTAGTCTTCTACTTATCTCCAGTGTACTGGCCCTATCTTTGTATTCCTTGGGAGGTTTCTCTTCATCAGCAGAGTTTTCAGCTCATTTCTTTGAAGGCTGTTCTCTAAAATATTACAGATGCGCCTCTCATAAATTTAAAAACTACCCCCTTTGACAGTTCCAAGGCCATCCCCTCTGCTTTCAGCTGTTCCACATTGTAATGCAGCTTCAAACTGTGAAATGAATAACTTCACATGGAAATTTCTGCAATAAATATTCAGAAAAGTGCAGGTTTAACTTTCAAAAACATTAACTTGAAGAAACAAAATGCACAACTATCTCTATGTCTATTACCCAGAAATGTCACAAGTTAGGAAGATCAGATCTGATATTAGTCAGATCAGATCAAGTCCATTACTTCCCTTAATTCTCTTGCCAGTGGCTACGCCCAGAGCTCAGACCTCAAAGGAAGGAGTCAAAACTCTGCTGCAAAGACATCTCACCCTGCTATCTACCACCTAGAAAATAGTCTGAGCTCTCGAGCCTGAGCTTCATCATCCCAAAAGCATGTAATATTCAACAGTAAGTTTTGCCCTTTTCTCAACTGTTGTTTCCCAAAGTGGGGTTTATGTGGGGTGGTGCAAACCAATGAAGCAGAATGATGAAAGAGTTAGTGGCAATTTGGCAGAGGAAAACCAGTGGCGTGGAGTAGCTTGTTATCTGGAGCAGATAGCTTAAAAGCAGCCTGATTGGTGACTGATGATGAAGTAAAAGTGATAAGAAACATGCTTCCTCATGTGCTCGCTCATGGTAGCAATCTGGAGGCATTGCAGCTGAGCATCACACTGCTGGCACCATCCCTGTACATCTGTAGCATCCATCAAGAAGAAGTAAACAGCATCAGTCAGCTGGAAAGAGCACGTTCCTCCTCCTCCCAGATTCCCTAAAGCAAATTTATCCCAGGCCCAAAAGGGAAAAATATGCTGGTGTGGATTTTCTTAGCATCTCGGAGTTGTCTAATACATGCATTTGTTATTTAATGTGTTAATTTTTCAATAAGTTAACAATGTGTAAAATGTGTAAAAAATAAAGTGACTTGATGAATTATCTTCAAGTTAGCTTATCCAATGAGGAGAGACCAAAAGATTTAGAAAATGGGGAAGCGGTGCATGATAGCACGTATTCAGTCCTCTTTTCAAAAGCTTCTTCCCCAAAATGAGAATTGTTGGAGAATGCCTCCTTCCTTCCCTCTGCAGATCACTTCCTTCCTTCAACTAAACTACAGGCTCTCGCAACAAGGCAGCTAATAATAAACTCTTCAGCTGAACTCTAGGAAAGCAGTTCGGTTGAGGCTTTGGTTGCCAAGTGCTGACCAGCACATGTTCCCAGCTGCCAGCAGTGACTCACTGCAAGCCATGTTTTTTACAAACCAGGCTTGCTTTGGCCATCTTCCTCTCAGATCCCTCTTTGCTCCAAACAAGGCCTCCCACTTCCAAAGGATGGAGTCAAAGGCACTTAAGTGATGGTCTTCCTACCATGTTTCATGTCAACAGGGCATCTGGGGACTACTGTGGTCAAAATATATTACACAACTGCTCTTACACTATGGCTCCTGAAACAAAAATTGCTGCTGTTAGCATTGCCCACTACAGTAGGGTGTACACAAACAGCACTGGGATTTCTACTGCACCAGCCAGTAGATGGGACTGGGGTCTTTTCAAAATGACCTTTTTTCAAAGGTTTATTTAATAAAACTTGGTTCTTGCCTTTGGCTCCCAAACTGCCTTCTCTTACCAGTGAGGTCATCAAGCAAAGAGGGAGCCTCATCTGGGGCAGTAGCATTTCCTACTGGTCAGGTAGGAGCCTGAACTACTTGGCTGGATTTCAGCCCCAAGAGCAACTTCTTGTCCTTTGCTGGAAATGCTGATCCAACTGGACAGTGAATTTGGAGTTTTATCTAAAAGATGTGCATGTCACCTTCCTGAATGGAGAAGCCTGGTGCCAGGTGAAGCAGACAGCACTTCTGAAGGCATGTGTCTCCTGCCCCCTCCAGAGGTTTCTTGGAAATGCAGTGAGGAATGTAGAAATGGAAACACATTGGGTCGGGTTTTCTGATGAAGGAGAAATAATGACTTCAAGAGCCAAAAAACCATGAGCAGTTGAAGGCAAACACTGCAGGAGGTATAGAAATCAGCCTAGCTCCGTCCCTTGCTTATCCAGTGATGCTGGGGAGGAAGAGGAAGGAGGTATGTGAGGAAATCTGGGCTCAAAAATAGTATGGAAAAAGAAAGCTTCTTGGCTAACACTAATTACACAGCTCTCATCAGTGCCAGTGCTAGGGTTTCATGACCCCATCCCTCCTTTAGTCAAGGCTGTTCTTCTGTACTGCAGACGCCTGGGACACTTCCCTGACCACAGTGATGTTGTTTTCATAAAGAAAATGTGGGTTATAGTTTTTTCCTAAGGGTGGAACCACTCTGTCTCCTTTTGTGGTGAAATCTCCCCTTCCTGCCTCTGCTAGGCTACTGGTCCTCTCCTCCCTCCCCACTGCCCCACTGAGCACAGCAGGACAGCATTTCTGGAGATCTTCAGATAAAGCTTGGATTTGTAAGGGCAGAAATAATTCACAAGTCGACACTCAAAAATCTCATCATGTCCCAACAGTGCAATTACTATTGGAATAGGAAGGATAGTGGGGTACCTGCTCCATGATAAAACCTTTCATGGTTCACTGCAAGAGCATGCTGAACAAGGGTAGCTATGTCGTGGACAACACACAAGGAAACTATTGTTATAGGTGTTAATGAATCCTATATTTTTGAGTCAGTTGGAGGTGACAGAAATAAAAAGTTAACATTTCTTCCCATTTCTCAATTTTTTGCTATTCCAGGGCCTAATCCAAGGACTAAAAAAAAAGGATAGAGAAAAAAAAAACCCTATGTGCAGCCTCATGGCAGGACTTTCCAAGCCACAGATGCTGGCTCTGTGCTTGGCTGATCTATCCAAAATAAAGCTCAACAGCAGGGAGCGGTGCAGTAGTTCAAGGGATAGAAGAGGTCATGCGAATGTGATCTCCATCTCCCAAATACCGCATCTTCTGACACTGCCTCCCCCTGCTCCTTTTGGGATGGAAGGAACTGTTGACTTGTTTTTGCTCTTCAGCTTGCTTTTCCTATCTGTTTGCCAAGTGTGTTGTTGAAACTGATTCCTGTTGAAGCCACTTTCTCAGAAGAGAACAAAACAAGGTGAACTTTTATGCCAATGGCTTACAGTTGAAAAGGTAGCTAGAAGCTTGGATGATGAGCTCCTTCAGTTGCTCCAACACAGAGGTGGCATGGAAACAGCATGGAGAGGCCTCCATGTCACCTCCCTGTGACCACTGACCAGAAGGACAGGAGTCAGTCTGCTTGGTAAAAGCTTCTGTCTGCAGAAACAGAAATGTTTCCCTGGGAGAACAAGAGCACAAGAGCCTTGAAAAGAGGAGGCACAAAGGCTACTGACCTCTGTGCAGAGATGTATAGCACTGCCTTCTTTATACAAAGAGGCTGTTTTCAGTCAACAAATATTTAAAAAAGAAATGAAAGTGACTAAGTGTTCTCATTGTTTTTGACATCAGAATGCATTCCTACCATATACTTCTACTCCTTCTTTGAGAGAAGAAAACAGCATATGTCCCAGCTCAGTTGCCAATAAATCTTCCATGAGCCTGAAGGAGGTCCCATGCCACCACTCTTGGGAACAACAACAACCCTCACTGCACATCAGTGACTGTGGGCTGAAGGAAAGCCCAGCTGAGCAGAAGGCATGGAAGCAGTGTGGACCCTTTTCTACAGCCAGCACATGCATTTCTGTTCAGGTGTTGGCTTAATTTTTCTGACAGTAATGATCAAATAATGGAACAAACCACTTCTGAAGTGTTACGTTTGACAAGAAAATAAAACAAGTCTAAAAATTGCACATTCCTCTGGGAGAGTATTAGAATGATGTGGATAACGGGACTGTACCTATATATTTTTATGCTTTCAGCAAGGGAGGTTTCCATAGGAAGTGCTTCACTTACCCTAAACACTATGCAATATTGAGCTGAAAGATCTGCTGCCACTTACCAAACCTCTTGTAGCCAAAGGACTGCACCTCCTCCTCCTCTGCAAAATCGTCTGGAGAGAGAATGAAAGAATGACATAGAAATAAATTATTACTACTTCCACTGGAAAGAGATGGAAAGAAGTTTTAACAGGTGCATATTCATAAATAAATGCAGTTGGAATTTTTATCAATGTGTAAGGTATGTTACTGATCTTCCCCTCCCTTGCTCTTAGTCCATCTCTATCTCTGGGTAAAAAGGACAGTTCAGAGCCTTTCCTTGAAACAGTATTCCCAGCAGATAGCCAGACTACAAGTATTTCATCACCTGACAGCTATCTCTTCTTTACCATCTAACAAGCCATAAAATGCTAATAATCACATTTTTATTTTGTCAGAAGCTTAAGTTCTCCCCACTTCCTTCCAGCAGCAAAGGAACGTGCTGGCATCAGCAGATTACACCCACTGAGTCTTCAAAAAAAAAAAAAGATTACGTTCTTGTGTTCAGTCTGCTTTTACCAACATAGCCCTTCTTTCTGCTGAGCCAGTAGGGCAAGAGTCCTGCCTTTCCACCAACACTAGCCTCTGCACCAGGCAACCGAATGCTGGGGAGAGCAGCACAGCAGTACTGCTTCCCCATTTCCTGGCGTGAGCAGAGGGGACCTACTCCTGGGCTTTAGTTTGCATCAGATTAGGAAGGAAGACTCAGCATTCTGGGTAGCTCAGCAGCTGCTGACTAGCTTGTGTCACCCTTCCCATATGGGTGGAAGCTCATTCGTGCAGCTTCTCCATTCAGATTTTTCCCTGACGTGAGGGGAGAAGGAAACAGAAGCTCAAAGGTCAGTAAAGAGATTGACCATAAGGGAAAATATAGAGTGCAGTGGTAGAAAAGCAGGCTTAAAGCAGATAGGTTTGAGGGAGACACTGCCTGAAGCAGCAAAGGAGTCCGTGAAATGTATCATTTTGCAGAACATCATCCTTTACTCAGACAGCACTTCTGACAAAACAGCTCAGAACTCATATTCTTCACTAGGTAATACATATTTTGCTCACTGCCAGAGGTGCTCCTGTCTATATCTTAATCTAGACTTCCAATTCAGAGGTGCATTTAAGGAATGGATGAACCAGTGTATGCTCCTCAGGCAAAAAAAAACTCATCCTGGTTTTGAAAGCAGAAAGAATCCTTCAAATAAACCCAACAGATCCTCACGATTGTACCAAACGTTATCTAATGACAAGGTCACCCAACAAAACATGACAAATACTAATCAACCATGAGCAATAAACAGCCAAGCCTCTCATCCCAGCATCGAATGACTCAGGAAAAGGTCTTCCCCCTCTTGCATGAAAGATAAAGGCAGCACAAAAAAACCCTATCATCTCCAGAGCCCTGTGTTTCCTGTCCTCTCCTGTTATCAGAGCCACAGCACAATCACCTCCTTTGTTTCTCAGGAGTGTAACCTGGCTTATCCAATCCATATCTGATGTGTGCAGCCAGGATGTGTTTAAATGCTGTGGTTTCATCCTACACCACATCTTCAAGACCTTCCCTCCCAGGCTGACAGCTTCTTCCCTAATTGTTTGTTGCTTCGTGCAGAGACCAACGGCATTGCCTTCTGGCCACACATTTATAATCATGTTTTTGTTTTTCTGGATTTTTTTTTTGTATTTGCAATATTTGTATGTCTTGTATACATATATTATATATATTTTTAAAAAAATATATATTTCTATACATCAGATATATATTAAAAAAATTTGCGACATTGTGCTGTGCTTGCTAGGGATGAGTTACTTTTTCAAGTTTTTAACATTTTCTAATTATTTATTTATAAAATTTTGTGATATTTGAAACAAAGATATGGGGATGGGCAAGGATGGTTTTGTCAACAGGCAACCTGACTCCCTGCTCACCAAAATCTAAAGCATCAGATAAAACCTTTATTAAATGACCATGAGTGGATCTAGCAATAGGCAGCAATGTATTTTAGAAATTTAATAAAATTATTTAACAGACAGCAGTCTTTCATTCACAGCTGCCATTAGGCATTATGCTCAAATAACAGGCAAATATAATATTTTACATTAACAGTCTGAGTAAAATAAAGATAAGTGAATTAAATTAATAAAATAAAATTAGACTAAATGTTCGGAAATGAACAGCATTGCATCCCTCAGGAAAACAGAGACTAGGATGAGTGGGAAGACCTACTTCAAAATAATTCTGTGTTTGAAATATTAAAAATTAAGCCTACACATTTAAGTCTTGAGGCTGCTCCTTTAAAGCCTTTCAGGGTGTATTGCACTCACTGGAGGTGGTAGAGACTAGAATCTCAGCTCTACCTTCCAGTGCTGAAAATGTTCAAATTATGTCACAAGTTCTGTGAAAATTTTAAAACTTTGTGGTACCTTGGAATCATGGAAACACAAGAGAATAGACGTTTTTATTGAAAAGGGAATAGCTTTTCTAGAGAAAACTATGAAAATGTGATCTGTGATGAATTACAGAGGTTAAGAAAATACACACCAAGTAGGAAAGCAAATAGTAAGAGAATCTCCAGCATGTTTTTGTACCTTACGCTGTTGAAGACAGCATCAGAAATCAGAGTGGAAGAAATTCATGGGTTTGAGCACTCATGGCTGGTATTACAAAAGGAAATGTTGCCATTTTACATCAGTGGTGCCCATATGCTTGAGTGAGGCTGCAGCTGGTGCAATAGGGTTTTATTTGGCATTATGAAAGCTGTAAATTAGAAATGTTTTACTTAAGTTTTAATCCAACCCTTCTCAGTTACACAGATGACTTGAATGAATTCAGTATTTCTGTCACATTTATACATAGGCTTATTTATATTCAGGCTTATATATAAGGCTTATTTTCATAGGTGAAAAATATGAATGGCATATTTCTCCTTGAAGCAGACAATAAAGCAGAATCCATTATTCTGTTCCAGGCAAAAGAATTAACTCCTTAGTGCTGGAAAGTTCAGCTGTAATTTACGTATAAACTGGTCTGCTGAGCTCTCAGCTATGAGACAAAAGAGAGGGAGCACAAGAATAAGATGAAGAAACATGAAATGCTAGTTAAAATGTTATTTCTTACTCTACTGGCTTCTGCTGAGCTCTGGCAGAAGGCAGGTCCATAAAAAAGGTGAGCTTTGGGCAGAACAGAAACATATGTGAGCAACCAATTGCATTTAACTGTGTTGAGAAGGACCACCAGGGATCTCCTGTTTCATCAAGTTCACAGGAGTCTCCTTGGAGGCTACAACAGATTGTCACACAGAGCTTACAGCAAACCACTAGAAAGGAGTGGGTAGTTGTAGTGGAGTGACAGTACCTCAGATATTTTAGAGAGTTGGTACAAAGCAAGACCTCTGGTCCAAAAAAAAAAGGCTTTGAGATATTTTGGCAATACCCGCACTCCACTGAATGCCAGTGCCACATTCTGCTTGCCCTCCAGTTATAAATTATTACTGCAACACCTCTAATAAATACAGTTGTAGAGTTAAATAAGTCACAGCACAATGCTTCAAGGGAGTGGAAATTCTAAAAAGACAGTTCAGCTGGGATTAACACAGCGAACAGAGGGAATTCATTTCATCTAAAACAAATTAGACTCTCATTTGATTAATTTGCTAGAGGCGAAGCAAAATCTGCGGAGTAAAACTGTGCAATTTCTAGTTCTTGTTCTTAAACCTTAAGTAAATTAATCATGGACCACTTACGAGTCACTCAGAGGTCAAGTAAGAAAAAGCTGGCCCGAAGCCAAGAAGGATGCCAGACCCGCCCCAGGACTATATAGGGCCTACAACCACTGCACTGCTCACATCCTTTGATGAAACAACACCAGATCTGAGGAGTCTTTGGAGCAAGGTGATTTTAGGGAAATAATTTCCATTTTCTCCCCTTCCTTTTGGAGGTGTCATTGTTGGCATGCAGAAGGTGCTACAGAAGGCTGCTAATATACATGTCCAGCTGCCACCTTTTAGCAGTGCACCCTGCCCAGCAGTCTAAATATAATTAACTAATGAAGCAAGCTAGACCTCAGAACAATTAGAGATGCTGATTTGTAAGGTTACTGCAGACACATCGTACCAAATCATGCCTAGAACTTCTGTAACTTCTTTAAACATGGGATTAAAGTCTTAAATTAAGCAAAGATACCAATATTCTGCACTGCATTTCAAAATCTGGGGGAATCTATTTCAGGAGAGCATTGAAGTTATCGGGGCTGAAAACTGGCAAGCCAAGGTTCAGCTCAGATTTTAGTTCCTGAAACCTTGATTTACAGTGTATTAGAACTCATCCCTAAATACCATGCTGGGAACTCAGACTATAAGATTAATTTGTAGCAACAATAGCATCCAGCATAACAGTTTCCTTTAAAAGAAATCTCTCAACGAGCTTTAATAGTTAGGGCCCTGCTTTTCCCACTGACTTAATGGGGATTATATAGTGATATCCCAGGGAAACTCTGTAAAATTAATTTGAATATCATCAAATCAGATTTTTTTCTTATCATTTTGGAAGGAAGCTATGGCCATGAATGGAAAAATAAAAAATTCCTTTCTTCAACTCATAAAACAGCATGGATGCTGCTTTACCCTGCTCAGAAATGTGTAACAAGTGCATCTCCATCATGGGGAACTGCTTGCAGTTAAAAAACTCCTGCTGGTTCTCTCCATCTCAGCCCTCCCTCTCACAGAAAAAGCAAAACTTGTCTACTTGTGAGGTTTCTGTAAAGCTAACAACTGTTCAGACAGATGAGAATAGTGAACAGCAGTATCTTTCTCATATCACATTTCAAAAGCTTTCTAAGCAGCTACCAGATTTATATACATTTCTGGTCACTATTAACT
>VZTY01000009.1:94240-157491 GCA_013400935.1 Turnix velox
GCGCTTTCGCCGCCAGCTCCGAGCGGCCCGGCCCGGCCCCGTCGAGCCGCGGCCCGGCTCCGCCTCCCTCCCTCCGCCCCGGGGAAGGGGCCACGACTGGGGCCGGGTGGTGGGGGGGGGGGCTTGGGGTCCCGCCGTCGACTGGGGCTGGGAGAGACGCAGGTCGCCCCGCCGCGTTCCCCCCTGGGAATCCCGCGTCCCCTTGGGGTTCTCAGGGTACATGCGAGGGCAGCAGGGACTGTCCGTGGGGAGCAGCCCGGGACGGGGTTCTCAGGGCACCCACCGGTGACTGGGAAGCTTGGATGGGACATGATGTCACGGAGAACGGTCCTCTGCCTGCCCTCCCCACACAGGGCTTTTCGACTGGAAGTCTCTGTGAGGGTGACACGACCCAGGCTGGGCACACCGGCGTGCCGCGTGTGGAAGGGGTGATGGTAGGGCTGTGGGCACACGTCCACTGGTTGAGAAGATGCTGTGGGACGTTTGAAGTTCACCCTGACAGTGAATGAAATGCCGCAAGTAGTCCCATCAGATTCAATGGGATTGTGCGCTGTGCACGTGCTGAAGAATGTGTGTAAATATTTGAGGGATTAGGGATGTACAGACCAATCGCCTTTCGTTTCTCTAGTTCTGGATGCTGCCAGGAGTAATGGATTATTTCCAGGCTCCTGTTTACTTGGGAGGCACACTCTGATTTTCTGCAAACTCACTCATTTTTAGGCTAGCGATGATGGTGATAAACATTTATGATACAGCTTCGACTATTAACATCAGTGCTGCTGAAGCAGAGCTAGCGCAACGTGCACCAGGGTGTTCTGGGGGATGAACAAAACAGTGATACCAGAGATATCAGAGAGTCTTTCCAATCACAGATTGGAGATGCAAATGATTTTGCCTTTGCAGTGAGAGGATGTCTCACTGTTGACTGTGGGGATGCCCAAAGCAATGATTATCTGACGTGATCTTTTCAGAGGGCCTATGGTTTTGATAAGGACCACAGAGAATCAGAAAGGTCACAACAAAGTATCACACCATTAGTTTAACACCAGGTTAAAAAGTGATGTATACCTATCAGGTACGATCTCACCTGGGCAAAGGATGGAGGATTAAGTGCACCAAAAGTAACCACCGTAGAGCAAAAATTAAAGAACTTACTTAGAAATCTGAATTCCTTGCATTCGTCTGAGGACTTGAGTTGACATTTAGTTGAGTGAGTTTTGCTGACTCGGAGACAATACCTTCAGTTTGGGATCCAGCTGCAGTATCCATTTGCTACTTTAAAGCAGGGCTCAGATATCAAAGAGACTTGACTCAGCTTTTAGTTCAGGCTCTGGCAGTTGCCTGGAGTATCTATTTTTGGTGCAAGTCATGAGTAAAACACTTAAATCTGAATATAGTCATCAGGTAATTACAGATGTGACAAAGTGTTCTGTTGGACTGAGACAACATCTCTTGTAGTGTGCTTATAAGACTGATTAATGCTTGCTTAGTTGTATGATTTAATTACAATTATTGTGTTGAAGAATCAGTATGATTCAGTTTCCCAAACTAAAAATGGTCAAGATTCTAATCTAAAGCCCATGAGTATGTTTCCAAGGGGAAACCTTTCCATTAATTCTCATACACTGAATACAGGAACTCCATTTCTCCCAAGAAAAAATACTTCTACTTGAAAACACAGTGCAGAAGGAATACTTTAAAAAGGAAGAAGAAAGAAGTACACTGCTTTAAACCTATGTCATTGGGGAATGTGCAAGGAGCCAAACTGTGCAGGAATTCAGAAAATTCCTCAAAAGCAATAATTGGTAACACTTTTCTAATTCTTCAGACAGTAACCTTAGTGAACTGAAAGATGGCAGCCAAAAATTCCAGAGGCTGATCAAGTAAACTTCTTTGTGTGAGGAAAACATGTTCCTTACTAATTAAAAGAAATATAATTAGTATTTTAAAATCATGTAGAGTTTATGATGGATTCATAAGGTCTGAGATTTACATACATTCATTCTTGTGGATTTATTAATTTTGTGGATGTAATGGGGGACATCATGTTTTTCAAGTAAGTGTTTATGTTATCTTCTAATAGTGTAAGTTGTATTCCACTTTGGATTTCTTATAAATATATTATGTAATTAAATAGGTGATGAGTCTCTACAAACACTACTTCAAAACTTTAGTGTTTGTAAAGAAATTCAGAAAACTCATGAGCTGTTTCATGTGTCAAGTCTTTCCTCTATAAACAAGTAGTTTATGTTTTGGTTTCTGAGATCTCTTTTTTCTTCCTGCTGTCATATCTCTGTCCACCAGAGGGACAGATAGATATACACTGTCACCAACAGTATCAGCCTTGGTGTTGATGAAGAGGAGGGAAGGCTGGCTGTTGGTGGTTCGTGGAGATAGGGGAATTGAGCAAACATTCTTATTGAGATGAATATCAGTGGATTATTGGTATCACAGAGAATATACCGTCTTTATCAAAACCAGTTTGATCAAGCAAGAGAACTCTAGATCCCTCAAAAACCAGCGAGAACATGTCCCTTTTCATCTATAAATGGGTTTAACTCTCTCTGGTTCAATTCCCTTTTTAAATAGTTCCTCAAATTTAAAGGTAATTTTGAAAGAGCACTCTGAAAATTACGATCTGAAACAATGAGTGCAGAGGAGGCCTACCTCATATTTAGCCTGGTTTCCAACACCCATCCTACCTGCAGGAGGTGGCTTGTAGCCTTTTGTAGGGATGCTGGTGTCCCCTTGGGTAGCCTATGGTGATGGTGTGGGGGGGACATTGCTGTTATGGGCACTGCCAACAGAGACAGGACTGTCCCTGTGGCACTTCCTCCAGCCAACCTGCCTGGAATATTTTGTCAGAAATGGCATCACACATCCCAAGGTTTGAACTGTTTCTTATTCTGGGTGAAACTGGATGGCTTTACTAGGCCTCCTCAGACAGAGGTAGACAGTATGGTTGATCTGAGGCTTGGGCATCTCTCCCTTTCTTTTTCCATGCCATGTGAGCTCTACCCACAAGGACGCACAAGCATGAGGACTGGGAATCATCCACACAACCAGTGGACTGAAAAGAAGTTGAGTTCAATTCTCACAAATTTCATCCCTAGCTACTGAACAGGTAATTCAGCACAGTTGATTCTGAGTAATATAAGCCTCCCTCCTTTGCCTGAGTTTCAGACAGATGCTGATCCTGGAGAAGCAGGTGCTACTTTTAGACTCCCTACTCTTATATCTTCCTAGGTGTGAGCTAGGCAGAACCTCCCAGACCTGCAGCTTTATCTCCATTTATTACTATATGGGGGTCAAGAGATAAACCACAAAAACTGTACATATGAGCAGAGGCTGAAGGAGTTGGGGTTGTTCAGCCTGGAGAAGAGAAGGCTCAAGGGGAACCTCATAGTTACTTATCAATACCTGAAGGGGGCCTACAGAAAGGCAGGGGTAGAACTTTTTAATAGAATCATAGAATCATAGAATGGTTTGGGTTGGAAGGGACTTTAAAGATCATCCAGGCCCAACTCCCCTGCCATGGGCAGGGACAGATCACTTTGCTCAGAGCCTCATCAAGCCTGGCTTTGAATATCTCCAGGGATGAGGCCTCCAACACCTCTCTGGGCAACCCGTTCCAGTGTCTCATCACCCTCATGGTGAACACTCAAATCTTTCCGTTTTACCCCCAGTTTTTCTCTAGGCATGATGGAAGGGCTAGGAGTAATGGATGTAAATTGGAAGAGGGGAGATTCAGGCTAGATATAAGAAAGAAATTCTTTACAGTGAGGGTAGTGAAACACTGGAACAGGTTGTCCAGAGAGGTTGTGGATGCCCCCTCTCTGGAGATGATTAAGGCCAGGCTGGACAAGGCACTGAGCAACCTGATCTAGTGGGGGGTGTCCCTGCCTATGGCTTGATGATCTTTAAGGTCCCTTCCTATGATTCTATGAAAATCCAGAACATGATAGAGAGCACAATAGGTAACTAAGATTTCCCATTGCTGGGCTTTCACAAGCTTGAACTTCTTATATGTTCTTTTATATTTTTCAAGTTTCTTTTAAAGCTAAGGGAAAATTTGCCAGACAAAATTATAGTGCTTCTCTCTGGTTAAAACCACCGATCTTCTTTTAAAAAGTTGCAAACATATTTTCATGTTATTTTCTTTTTAGGAAACTTTAGACTGTGTTCTAAGGAAATCTGATTTTACAAAAATATTTGTTTTACAGGCTTTCTTGCCACTCATTTGGGGCATAAATTATGAGCCCTGTTTTTTCATCCAATAGTAATAATATAACAACAGCTTCCCACCACAACAGGCTGCCTGTCACAAAGTGATCCCATCTTGCAGCCAGATTCAGATTCAGAGGTCTAGAGGATCTAAACAAATCATCACTGTTTAGAAATGTTTACATATTGGCTTAATATGGATTGTTTATATGGAACTGTTACAATTTGTACATCAAATGACAGAGTAAGATACCTAAGTGACCACTTTGCAGTTGATGTGTCACGGTGTGACATTCAGCATTTACCAGTGACATGCATGTTGTTCATTTTATCTTTGCTTCTCTTGAATACAAAGGAGGTTCATTTATAACAGCTTACAGTCTGCAAAATATGTTCAAATCTATTAATAATCCCAAAGAAAAAGATGGAAATTTAATCTTCCTGAATGTGCTTCAAATTAAATGGTGCAGACTTTGCTGAAATGATGTAAAGCCACAGGTAATGTGTTCAGTTCCTCTTCACTTTGATTCAACTTCACAGCGCACCATTACCCTCATGTTGGCTCTTTCTCAGTTTTCTTTTTAAACATCACTCCTCTCATCTCCAACCACAAGCTCTTTGGCTATTTGGCAAGCCTTGGAGACATGGGAAGCCTTAGTCCATGCACATGGAAGTATGTGTGGTGTTCTCTTATGATTGGCAGCATTCTCATTGCATGGTCCCACATGCAATACACAAAGGGCAGTGATTAAATTTAAAAATCTGAAAAAGAATTGCATGCATCGTTGAGGAGAACTGTGTGTGACACAGAAAACATGTGGAGGATCATCTGTCCAAAGGAACTACCATTTGGGTTCAATGGAAAATGTGCATTTGAAAAGTAAGAGTTGAGTATTATAACATATTTTAATGGTAAATCTTTTTCTGCATGACAATTTCATATTGTTGTTAATGAAAAATTTGGACCTGTGCCCAGAGTGAAGAAATTATCCTTGGAACAGGGTAATGAGTTTTAAAATCATTCTGAAGAAATGGTAAAGTTATTTACTAATAATTTTGTCAAATCCACAGATGAGCCTTTTCTTAACGTGGGTAATTAGCATCATAATGTGAAAGTATTTAGTTACCTAGAATTGTCTTTGACAAGTGAATTTGGGTTTTCCTTTGCCTTTCCTTTTTTTTTTATTAACAGGGAATCTGAAAGAGATTCTGAAAGCAGCAAAATACCTGGTTGCCTTTTCAGTATGCTGCAGTTGCTCAGAGATAAGGAGATGTTCTAGATATGGTTTGGATTTTGATCATGCAAATGGACCATGTCCTTGCTCCTTTCTTTCATTTTTTCTTGTAGAAAATCAGTTTCTTGGAAGGAAAACACAAGACAGCCCTAGAATAGGCTGGTCAGTCACATTGCCCTTACTAAACTGAAAGAAAAGCAAATTGCTGGTATATAATGAAAAGTACAACTATTACAATTATCTGCAGGTAACATTTAAGGACCACTGTTTCATATTTCTTATATTTGATGAAACACATCATTATGGGGTTTCTTCCTATTTTAAATGTAAAGTGATTATTTCTGGTTCATACAGTTTAGGAAATTTTATTCAGGCAATTTATAGTCCAATTTCCTTCCACAGTATTTGTGAAAATGTTGTGTCTGTTGAATATGTAAACCAATAAAATATTGACTTTTGTATTCCAAAATTAAAAGTAATTTCATTAATGCATTAAATTAAATGCTGAAGATGGCTAAACCAAGACTAAATAACTAGTGCCAAATTTTGTTAGGATGTTTGTAAAGTTTTATACAGCTGGGCATGCTCCCCTCTAGGTGTGCAGCTCCTCACAGAGGCAAGGTGGAATACTGTGTTCATCTCTGGAGCACTCAGCACAAGAAAGACATAGACTTATTTGAATAGACCCCAAATTATCCCTGAGGATGATCAGGGGGATGGAGCATCTCTCCTGTGAGGACAGGCTGAGAGGGCTGGGGCTGTTTAGCTTGGAGAAGACCTTATAGCAGCCTACCAGTATCTGAAGGGGGCCTACAAGAAATCTGGAGATGGAATTGTTTAACAAGGCATGGAGAGACAGGATGAGGCGCAATGGTTTGAAACTAGAGCTGAGGAAGTTTAGATTAGACATCAGGAAAAAGATCTTCACCATTAGGGTGGTGAGGCTCTGGAACAGGCTGACAGAGAGGTGGTGGAGGCCAAATCCCTGAAGACATTGAAGGCCAGGCTTGATGAGGCTCTGAGCAATCCACCCAGGTGCAAGATGTCCCTGTTCAGTGCAGAGGCGTTGGACTAGATGGCTTTTAAAGGTCCCTTCCAACTCAACACATTTAATGATTCTATGATTCTTTCTTTGACTTTCCTGACTTCTCTTGCAGTGCATATAAGAGTCAAACAGAGGCTAAGTCAATATAGCTTACATACTGCTTGGCCACAGGAGACAAGCAAAGAAAGAAAAGCAAATAAAAAGACAGTGAATCCTCCCTGCATTAAGTTAACATTATTGCAATGTATTTTGGCTCTTCATCCTGGGAGTTACACCCACCAGGACTCCCGAATGCTTCAACAAGTGGGTGTAAGGAGGTCCGGGGGAATATTAAATCACAATCCTTCAGCTCTGAAGTTGTCCCAAAAAGTACCAAGAAAATGCTTGGAAAATCTGGAAACATCATGATTGCAATTGTAAAATATTCTACTCACTATGTGGAACACATCTGTAATCTGTGTAAATTACTGTTCATGGAGAATGTCAAACCTTTCAAATTTTGCTTGTTAGGGCAAAATGACAATAAAAGCCACTAAATGAAGTATTTTTATTTGTATTTACCATGTTTGCATTGGTCTTGGTTTTTAGAATAAACAGGCTTCAGAAGGAACAAATAAACTAAAAGGAGGTAGGTAATGAGAATAGTTCCTTGTCTGCTGCTTCTGAGATCATATCATCAACAGTTGCTTCTGATGCAGTGTTTCTGTCTTCATTCAGGAGGATTACAGGGCATTAGGCATTCACTGAAAATATTAGTGAAAGCTCTGGAGAGATCCCACATCTTTTGTTTTGTCAGACTTTACATAAATACAACACAAAAAATGATTGTTGTCAAAGCACATCACTGAGATGGTGAAATTGAGCACTCACAAGCTTGGAAATACAGGAGAGAGATATCCCATGAAACATTAACTTAGCTGCATATGTTTGGAATTATTAACATAGTTATTCTTACCAGTAAAATGAATTCCTATGAATGGCAGTTTATAAAATGTAGGTAGTTTATAAAATGCATTAATTTTTGTCCAGTAACTCCATTTATATTCAGTACAGGGGAGGGGTTGAACTAATTTCAGTGAGCACTCATTCTATATTTGATTTTCTCTTCATTGTTCCTGTAGGTCCCATTCATTCCAATGTTCATGCTCTGTTCTGAAGACAACATTATTGATTTTCTCAATGCCTGTCACCAGGCTGGCATTTTTCCATTTCACAAATGTCAATTACAGTCTGCAAGTGATAAGGATCATTATTACCTCCATTTTATAGGACTGAGACGCAGTAAGATTAAAGTTGAAATTTATCCTCTCATGAGGGATGAATCACTTGAAGTGCTTTGATTTCTCAGTGATGCAGTTGATGTTTATGCTATAGACCTAAGATCACCTTCCACTTTCCACTCCGCAGGCCCAGCTAAATGTCCTCATCACAGCCCCACAAGACCCAACTGCCCGTGGTGCCACCTCTGCCCTTCCTCTCCCTGATTTCATAGAATCATAGAATGGTTTGGGTTGGAAGGGACCTGAAAGACCATTTAGTTCCAGCTTCCCTGCCATAGGCAGGGACACCTCCCACTAGACCAAGTTACTCAGTGCTTCATCCTCCAGGGAATGAGGGGGCTGTGGTCACACACAGTATTTTATATGCTTGAATGTTAGGTCCCATTGACTTCCATGGCAGGCATGTGTACCCAGACCTGCAAATGATACCATAGACTTCCTACCAGAACTGTGGAGAAAAACATGGGTAGTGATCAACTGGGATGAGTTGGATATTGGTGAGCTGCTGGGGTGGGTTGAGGCCAGCCTGTGGCAGCCCAGCCCCCACCCAGTTGCTCACTCATCTTTCCCCAGATGGATGGGGGAGGTAATTGGAAGGGCAAAAGTGAGAAAAATCTTGTGGGTCGAGATGAAGGCAGTTTAATAAGTGAACAGGGAAAAAAAAACCAAGAAAGAAAATCCCAGTGGATGCAAAAGCAATCACTCATCACCTCCCACCAGCAGCCCAATGCTCAGCCAGTCTCCAGGCAGCAGCTACTGGGAAAAAAAGGTCTGTTTTATTGCTGACTATGATGCTATATGTTGTGGAATATTTCTCTGGTCAGTTTGGATCAGCTGTCCCCTCCCAATCTCTCGCCTACTCAATTCATACTCGCTGGGGCAGCAGAGTGAGAAACAGAGAAGGCCTTGATACTGTGAAAGTGATGCTCAGCAATAGCAAAAGCATTGGTGTGTTATAAATACTCTTTTGGTCATTAATTTAAAACACAGCGCTGTATGGGCTGCTGTGAAGAGAAGATCACCTCAACCAGACCCAGTGCAGCTGCTCACATCACCTAGGCACTGCCTGACAGAGTCATAGTCTTCTCTGACACTGAAACCACAAACTTTGAAAATAAGAATCTCGTTTTTCCCCTGCCACTTCTCTGGCCTTTACAATAAGTGAGGCAAGACTCTTAGAGACTTTAAGTTTTCTTCACTATACAAATCTGTGATCAACATCTTGCTTCTATGCTGTGCACATTTCCACGGGGAAAAAGAAAAAGCCACTCCAAGCACAAAAGATAATTTACTCACCAAATTTCAGGACTGTGCTCCAAAGCCTGGGAACTAAGAGTTTTAAAAAGAAAATGTCTACAAGTTCTTGATGTAGACAATAATATATACATTTTCCCCTAGGTTCTTTCTTGATAGCGTCTGAAAATTTTCCAAAAAAAATTACCAAAAGAAGTCCAAACAAAATCAGCCAGAGGCATACAGCCAGCAGGAGGAATTACAGCTAGAATGACTGAACTTGGCAAAGCTGTAAGGTCCTTATAATGGAAAGTATTGGGTAACTTTATTGAAAGCCCAAAACCAGTTGAGGAATGAAGAAAGAATGACCATGGTGGCCAGTGATTTTAATCTTCCATCTATCATGCAACCCTGTAAAGGGAAGATATAATCCAAAATGTGTTCATAGATATCTATGGAGAACATAAGTGAACAAGCTGATTTTGACCTTTCTTTTGTCACTTCAGGCTGTTGGGCCTTCTAAAAGCCCTTACAAAGCTTTCTCCCACAATAGAAAATTCAGTATTCTCTACTTCAGAAATTTATGAGAAATTAGACATGTACATCCATGTCTTGCTGAGAGCTGTGTAGAAATACTTACAAGCCTAGGAGGAGCAAGGAGTTACAGACTTCAGCTGGTGCTTCCAAGCTCAGCATTAGCCACTGAGATCTCTCAAGTCAAAATGTAGATCATCCTTTTCCCTACTTGGAAGCTGAGTGCTCTGCAGGCAGCTGGCTCCCACAGTCTTGTGCAAAGGGTATTCCAGGCATTTCAGCTTGAAGTTCAGCAGACAAAAGCTGTTACTAGCCCATCTCAATGCAGGTGCTACAGCAGAGTATTGGGATTGAAAAAACTGCCTCATGTTCTGGTAACAAGACATCTGCTGCTGCTGACAGAGCCCAGGGAGGCTGACAGCTGCCTCCCAGAGGTGCAAAAGCACAGAGGCAAAGAGCAAAGCTCCATATTACTCCCTGGCTGTTGTTACTGCAGTGACAGCTGGAATAGAGAGGGAAGGGATCTGCTGTGCTTTTACAAAAGAAAACTTTTAACTTCCAAGTGTAGAGTTTTCATGCTGTCATTTGTAATACTGTTTCCTTCATGGAAAGAGACCAGGTAAGGTTGTTAATAGAGCAATTTTTGGCCAAAGCATACCTGAATCAGCATGAACTGCAGATCAGGTATATGAATGCCTGTTCATGCAGACTTTTCCCTTATGATCTGGAGGTCTGGGTTTTCTTAAGCAGTGGAGAACTGAAAGAGTAGGGAGGAGTGTGAATCAGGGGGCAGGAGTAGACACCGTGTTCAGCCCATGTGTCTTATGTAGTGTAAGCAAGAAACATTTCCCAGGGGAAGGAAAACAAAGTGAGGCACCAGAGGCACCACCTGACCACTGTTCCTGGGAGCTGTTTATAGGTTTAGGTATGGAGGAGCTTGGTTCTTCTGTTGCCATTTAATTTTCTGAGTTTAGGAGGGTTATTAGTTTTGCATTGCATTAGACTTTAAAAAGTATACTCTAAATTAGTAACAGGCAGCTGGTCTGTTCATAATGTTCTTTTTTTCCCCTTGAGATACTTGCCTGGGTAATAAAGTTCCATTTTTGTAGTTGTTAAAAGGATGTTGTTGAAGTACTTGCAAAGAAACAAGTATCCAAATATATGCAGAAGTATCAGAGAACAAAAATTACTTGGACAGAAAAATTATAATACAGACTCATTTATGTTGGAGGGAACTATCTGAAGCCTCCTGTTCCAAGTAGGGTCAGCTGTGAGATCAGACCAATTTACTCAATGCTTTGAAGACTGGGGACCTCACAACCTCACTGAGCAACCAGTGCTCCTGCCTAGATGCACTCAGGCTGGAGCTTCAACTCATGCCTTTTGTCTCTTGACCTTCCACCCATGGACCACTATGAAAACCTGGCTCCTTGTTCTCCCTAACATACCCTTAGAAAGCTGCCATCATCTGCAAAGCTGCCAGGGTGCACTGCTGGCTCCTGTTCATCTCACTGTCTTCCACAAGCCCCTATGGCCCTTCCCGTAGAGCTGCTTTCCAGGCAATCAGTAACCAGCTGGTCCCATTGCAGTAGGCCAGTCCATCTGAGGAGAAGAAAATTGTACCTGTTCCTCTTGGCCCATTTCTCCAACCTGTCTTGGTCCCAGCACTGCTTCCAAGCACAGTGACCACACTGTCTAGTTTGGTATCATCTGTAGACTAAATGAAAGATCCTTCAGGTCAATAACAAAGAGTAAAGTGGGCCTCATCTGTAACTGGTCCCCAGACTAGGCAGGGGAACCATTAACCACTGCCCTTCGAGTCTGATGCACTCGCTACTTTTTCATCCATCTAATAATCCACCCATCTTGGATACAAATATGCTGTGGGAAATCACATCAGAAGCATTCCTAAACATGATGTAAGTGCCATCCTTTGCTGCCCCCTCATCCTCAGGCCCAGCTATTTCATCACAAGGCAAAGAGACAACAAGTTGCTCCTGACAGAGTTCTTCTCTTCCTTCACTTCACTCAACAAGTCCTGAGAAGAATCTAATGGAGATAGATCCAGGCTAACATACGTTAGGCGTGGGTTATTTGTTCTTCTCTTCCTTCACTTTACCCAACAGCTCCTGAGAAGAACCTACTGGTGATAGGTCCATGCTAACATACATTAGTTGTGGGGTGTTTCTAGCATTACAGCAAGGATGTTGCATCGTAGAAGCAACAGAAGCACTGCAGAAAAGACAGGACATCTGAATGATTCTCCTGCAGACCTGTACACTTTCTGTTTACCCCTCCAAGCCTCCCTCAACCCAGCCAAAGAGCTTAACTTTATGTTGTTGTAATGTAGTTTACATGTTGATAGAATTTGTGTTTGCAATTAAAGCAAGCTGAAACTTGTAACCATGTCTTCTTGGCCCAGGCACTTCTTCTTTCACAGAACTAAAACACCAAATACAAAATTTAGCTGGTGGTTGATACAGCCCCTTGATCCCACAGGAAAAGGGAGGGAAAAGTTTTGAGTCATTCAGCAGTAACCACAGGGAAATATAGCCCCGTCCACATTAATTTCCAGAGAGGAATTTGAGGTTTGGATGGTATAGAAGAGGAATTACTGAGAGGAAAGGAGGCTTCCCAGGCTCTGTCGATAGGAGGACCTTCCAAAGTGCAGATGGATTTTATCATTTCAGTAATTCTTTAACTCTGTGATTCTCATTTTATGAGTGTGAGCTGTCTCCTGCCCCTTCCCCTCGGACACATTTGCCTTTGTGTAACCCTGATTCAGCAGCGGCTTGGTGACTCCTGGGATAAGGGTGAGAACTGGCTGTATTTACTGGCCTCAGGAACCTTGCCTGAGAGGAATCGAGCTGCTGCCAGCAAATACAGTCAGCTAATGGAGCCTTGGCCCTAACTGCAGCCACCTCTCATTTCCCCCTCCTGCAGGGAGGAGCGAGTTCCTTCTGACTTACAGTGCTTTCTGGTAACCCTTCATGACACCTCAGACCTTTTCAGAGCCTTGAGGTGAATGAAAGATTCATGGAAATGCAACCTTCACTTTCAGAAAAACATCCAACATCTTCCAGAAGAAATGACAACTGGCTCTGAACATATGCATGCATTCAGAAAATGGTGTTTGAAAAATGTCCCAAGTAGCACTGCAAACTTAGTGCCAGTCTTCTTAGCTTCACACATACCCACTTCCTTTACATCATGACTCCAAGCTTTACAAAAAGGAAATAATTTCAATAAAGATCCAGTTTTCTGAGTCTGAAGAGTCTGAATGACCTTGTTATAGTGTTTGAGGTATTCACTTGAGTGAGGAGCCTTACACAATTAGAAAAATGGTAGAAGATAACATCATCTTGTCCTACTCAAGTCAATGCCATCCCAGGTTCCCTAATTGTAATGCTTTTGCTGTGCATACTGATAGTCTTTGAGGAATTGCTGGAGCTAAGGTAACTCACAAACATGAGTTTTACTTAAGTTATTTGGAAAAATATACAGACTGTAATCCTTTATGTGTCTTCTCAGAGTCTGAGTGTCAGTTCAACCTTAAATCCATGAAATCTGAAAACCCTCTCTTCTCTGATACAAGGTGCAAGACATAGTCCTGTGTAACTTGGCATGGCCCTGATCTGTATTCTTCCATTGAACTAGGAGAGTTCAATGTGTGAGCCCTCTGTGGGCACTTTGCTGATTTTGGTAGTTGCCCCAGAAACACAACTGGTAGGAGGTGACAAATGCAGAAGATGGATTAATTTACTGATGAAGCTATGAGGGCATCTGATCACCAGACAGGAAAACTTGAAATGGATTTCAGATATGGTGGGGTCAAAATGTGAAAAATAGAGCACTGGGATGTCATCCATTCTGCAAACTAAGCAGTCTGCAGCATTTTATTCCACTGAAAGCTTTTTTAAAGGTTGTGGCTGTTCTTTCAATGGCTTGCTCTCACCAAAAGGTGACTCTGAGTCTGAAGAGTCTTGTGAAAACAAGACTGCAACCAATAACTGCAATGAATGAACATGCAAGTTCATAACATGTATGTATCCAGGTGAACCCTGGATTGCTTTGTGACATTTTAAATTATAGATTAAAGTCTCTGTTAGTGCTAGTTTTAGAGCAACTTTATCCTGGTCATGCAAAACACCCTCACAACTGATATATTCACAGAATCACAGGATGGAAGGGACTTCAAGAGATCATCTAGTCCAATCCCCCTGCCACAGCAGGAACACCTAGACCAGGTCACACAGGAACTCGTCCAGATGGGTTTGAATGTCTTCAGAGAAGGAGATTTCACAGCCTTCTGTGGCAGCCTGTTCCAGTGTTCTGTAACCCTCACTGTGAAAAATTTTTTTCTTACATTTCTCTGCAACCTTCTATGTTCCAGGCATGTTCACATGGTTGTAGACCCCGATGATATGAAATCAGTGGAATTACTTCAGAGCTACTCTCTCCTCCTGCTGATAATCTGTGATTGTGAGTTTTCTAATATCCAAACATCTTTTACTGTCCTATAAACTGTCAGCAACCGATGTCTGATTTCATTTGCACTCAAGCCTGGAGAGATGTGCAGCCAACATGGGGCCAGGGAGCTCAGGGATCGCAGGTGAAGAGCTTTGTGGTCTGTTGTGCTGTTTATTCTGCGAGAATTAATTGGTCATGCAACCAATACTTCTATTAATGTTTTTCTTGGCAAGAGTGAGCTGAAATGGTTTGTATATAATTACATGACTTTACTTTGACTTGTGCTTCCCGATTGTGCTGATGGGCAGCATTTTTGGCTATTAAGAAATCTATATATAAACTTACACCGTGCATGGTGGTGATATATGAATTGATATTGGAACAATGACTGGATTCCTTCACGGTTTATTAATACTATTCTGAAGTTAAACAGTTTTGATTCAATGCTTGCTCAGGCTCATGCTCTTTTGTGGCCATGTGGTGCATTTTGGAAAGAGAGGTTTTCTTCTACCTTGAGTGTGCAAATTCCAGTCTTCATCAAAACATTAAATTTACATGTTTGTGAAATTTTGCCACCAAAAATTTTTTATTCCTAATCAAAAGTGAAATTATATTTGAAACCTTAATTTCCCTATTCTCAATGATACAGAAACTAAAATAAGACTATTATAGGAAATGGTGAATTTTCTTTTGGAACTTAAAATTTAGGTTTAAATATTTTAAATGTTTTGCTGTATTTCTTATTTTGTGCTTTCACATTTTTATATTGATATTACTTTATACTGTTATTAGTGCTTTGAATTCAGTTTATTACTTCAGTGGGGGTATATTTTGTTCTGCTATTTTAAAAAATTACAGCTTTTGTTTACTACACATTAAAGCATTTTATTTTCTTGATGCAACTGTCCTCAGTTTCTGTTGGGCTGAAACAGTTTATCAGACTGCTCAGTTCCAATACAAACAGGAAATACTTGGACGGGAGTAACATACCAGTTCTTTGCAAAAAAAACAAGAGAAGCTGTGATCAAGGGAAGAGGTTTCATTCAGTCTTAGACAGCAGCACACAGTTGTGATTTTAAAAGATAGTACCACCCAGTAAGGGAATAAAACAGTTCAGCTGTTATGTGATTGCTTTTACACTATTACACTATGCTGTATTGTCTTGTTCCATTTGCAGTAGTATGTAACATGCCATAAGCTATGGAAAGTGTTTCGAAATGGATAAAAGAAAAATAGGAACATAATTTCAAAATGTCAAAATGAAGTTTCATAATGTATGATGAAATTTGCTTTCTTGAAATATTCTGCATTTGTGCCAAAAACTATTTGGGAGAAGAGTAGATTTTTAAAAATGCTTAAAATTTATTTTTAAAAATACTTTCTATATTTTGATGAGAAGAGCATCACTTCATTGGAAAATATTTTGGTGGAAAAATCAGCCAGGGTTTTGGGTATTGTTCTAAGACAGGATGGCATATTACTAAAACCTGTGTATGAAGGAAATGGGCACATTTCAGGGACATAAGCTGATGTGGATGTAGATATTACTGCTTATTTCCTGAGAAGTGGACTGAGCTGCCATTAAAATCAACAGAAAAGATCCTATTTACTTGAGGGAGCATTGATGAGTTTTTAAAATTTATTAGATAGTTGCTTGAACATCAACTGCTCTTTGAAGATGATCCTTTTAGACCATAAACTTCTGCTGCTACTACTTACTACTTTTGCTCTTTCTGACAGTGTAAGCTCTAGAAAGCCTGCTGAGGCCACAGCTTCACAGTCATCCTTTGCTTTAAACTTCCACATTGAACAGCCTGGAAGACCAGAAACCATCACTGAAATGAAATCCCAGTCCTTCTGAAGTCAATGGGATATCTGCCACTGGTTCCAGCAGAGCCAGGATTTCACTGCATGTTGAGAGGATTACATTTTTTTTTTTAAACTACTTTACTGGCAGAAGGAAAGCTGTGCAAATTCAATGCAGTTAAACAAACATATGATGGGTTTGGATGAGTAACTCTTCTTTGTATCCTTTGTATTAGAGGCAAATTGTGCGGGATTCTCTCTGTGCTCATTGGAAGCAGGTGGCAGAGTCATCACTGACTCACAACATGCACCATTGTTTGAAAACCAGGATTTCCCACACGTGTGTAGGAAATAATGTGACAGCACTAGCAAGTATCTAGCAATGATAAAGGCAAAGCCATATAGAGGAGAAGATGATTTTACTTGACAAACTGAACAGATTTCATTCATACTCACGCTCTCATATCCATATTCCAACACTGACCAGCACCAGCAGAGAATGTACCCAAATCAGTGCATTCAGGCATTCAGATGTGAGCACTAAGGTGGGCTGATGAGGACTCTCTGCAAGGCAGAAAAAAAGATGCCATTTATTAAGTCCTCCTCATAGCTTCTGCTTTCTTTTTAGGTTGGTGACAATGATCTGGTTTTGTTTATGCCTCCTTCCTACCATCTGGGAGCTGACAGCCATTTGTTACTCCTGTCTCTCCCACTTTGACTCCTGTCAGCAGCTATTTTGCCCATGAACCTTATCCTGCTGCTTCTTCAGGTGAGTTCCCACTCCGACCTTCCCATTCCTGCTCCTTTTGTATCAGCCCTAATGTCGTTCCTGCAGTTCTTCACATGTTGATGCAAAATTCAACAGGCTTTCTTTGTTTGCAGCTTTTTCCAGATCTATACAAGTCTGAGCCACTTGATTACAAATACAGCCCCCTTTTCACTTTGCTTTGAAAATGGCTCTGTTCTGATGGAAAGATTAACTTTCCCTCTCAGTAAAAATATCCATCTTATGATGGATAGCTTGTAAAGACTGCAGAACTTCACAGAATAATTCCTATGTTTACATATATTTTATGCATTACATCATATTGGGAGGCCTCAACAAGCCATATATTTTGAGCATTTTTTAAAAAGAATCATCTTTTTCAGCTTAACTGCTTGGCTGTGTAATTAAGAGACACCCATTTGATGGAGCCCCCCACCACACTGATGGTGCCAAGCCCAATAAAATGAGTAAAAGGCATTAGTTTCTGTCAAACTGTAAATATCACATACTTTAAAAAAAATACCTCAGTTAAAGGAACAAGATACTAACAAGGTATCTTAAATATATTTTCTAATGGTTAGTACATTTTTTGCTTTTTATAGACCATTGCATGTGAAGACCCATGTGAAGTTGACCAAATTAGAAATAAAACAAATGATAGCTTTCTATTGCAGGAATGAATGAAGGCTTTAAAATGAAATGCAGGAAAAACCTCCCACCCAGAAAAAAAACCAGTCCAAAAGTAAGATTTTGATTTATTTGATTCTACACATATTTTTGTCATTAAGCTTTGTAGCATATTCTAAACTGCATGTTAAGCCACTGATTCCCACATGGTCAGCTAATGGCAAAGAAAACACTTGTGACACCACAGCTGAGGAAAGAACAGGAGACAGAAGATTTCAGTGGTGTCTCAGGCATATTAACCTATGTAGAGATGGCACTGTATAGGAATTGTGGGCTCTTCTCCTTTGAATTAGGATGCTTGCAGGAGCTCTTGTCTATCCCAAGAAGGGAGGACAAGAATTTAACGAAACCGCAGTGGTGGTTGGGGGGCAGGGGGAGGAAGAGAAGGAAAAGCCAGCTAAAATGAGCTAAAATCTGTAATTTTAGATATCTGGGCAGAGTTAGCTGTGCAGTTTTGGAACAAATGAGTCAAATTTGCAGATGGCCATGAAAAAGAAGAAGCAAACTTGTTGATAGTAACAGCAGAGTTGCATTAGCTGAGCAGGAGTATGTGTGCATACAAACATTGCAATCCCCAGAACAAGAGGCCATAGTCTGGTACACAGCCCATTCACATCTGCAGGGGTCCCAGCACTGTCAGAGGTTGCCTCTGGCCCCTACCTGTAAGAGGCAAGAGACTCCTTGCACCATTTCTTCTTTTTCTATTAACAGAGACAACAAATGGCTATTGCTGATGGATATGATGAACTGTTTTCATCCTTCAAGTAGCTCAAATGACACTTCTCAGAAGTGTTTCTGCAAGTGGGCGCCATATATAGGATATATAAGCATTTTATTCATTTATTTATTTATTTGCTTGTTTGACCTAAGGCTTGTCTGTCCTATGGACTTGTGCTTGCTCAACTGTGTCAGTCCTGGGATTATAAGAGGTGCAAAGAGTGAGATGGCTGCCCTGAAGAAACTCTTTTGTATTTCCTACCATCTGCCACCTAGAGCTGCCTTCAGAGGTGGGAGAGAGGGGTGGAGAGTGCTGCAACAGCACAAGCTTTTGGACATTAGCCATCCTCCTCTACATTCACACCAGGGTCAGTTTGCTTCCATTGTACACCTGGAGGTATCCAAGAAAGATGCAATTCCCTCCAAACCAAAGTACAGCTGCAGCTACAAAGATGCAAAGCTGCCCATCTTAATTTCCTTATTTCATCAAAGATGGCCTACTTCTACTTATTTGTGGTGGAAAGCAAGAGGTATCCTGTGAAATTCTTTTAACCCATGTCTTATCAGACAGGAGGATAAAAATAAGCACTCCCAAATTAACAGATTTATTCCCACAAGCTCTACAGTGCTGTTCTCTGTGAGCCCTAAACTCTAGTTATAGGTGAAAGCTGTGTTTTCACTAAAGGTATTTGCTACTCTTTATTGGTTCTCCTTAATGAAAGTATCACCTAATGGACTGGAAGGGGGATGCTAAGAGGGGGGGAAGAGAAGAAGTTCAAGGGTCACATTGCACAATATTGCCAAAATAGTTTCCCTTACAACCAAATACCAAAGTTAGGTTTCATAAACACATTGATTAGTTTGATTTTTCTCTCTTTTTGCCTGCTTGCCCGTTTGCATCTGTGGGAATGTGTGTGCGTGCGGGCGTTTTATTCATTTTTTTCACAATTGTTTCACAGTCTCCCTTCTGATGTCTTGTAGACCACACATTGAGGAACACTGGGTGTAGACTAATTGTCAGACTTTCCCAGTAGCATGAATTTAAGCTTGAAATCCCTTCTGCTCTTTTCTTTGTCTTCCCACAAGCAGTATCAAAATGCCAACAGAGAGACATTTTTCATAATAGGAGCATATTTATCTTGCATCATCCAATGCACTAGCATGCTGCAAGCATAAAAACCCATCAGGGAATGGGACAAGTAAATTAAGAGCAGGAACTTATAGCATAGCAGAGTTCTAGAGACAACTTCAGTTCTCTTCCATTTTGCCTTTATGCGAAGTAGTTTACCTGGTAAGGTCATGGCTGGGAAGATTTGTTCAAATTTGTTCAAATTTCTTTTTTTTTTAAGGCTCACCACAGTGATGGGTGAGATCACTGAAGCACAGGCCAAGAAGCAATAAAATGCTGCAGAAAAAAATGAAGCAATGCATGTTTCTCTCAAAATATATATGTATGTGTTATGCTACTTCCAAGTAAAGTAAATGAATACAGCACAGAATTAGTGCTTCATATTTCTTTTAGATGTGGGATGTTTGTTAACACTATTAGATGGACACAAAGCCAGATGGCTTCATTTTGAATAGAGTTCTTTTTCCAATGTGCCTAACAAAAAATCATTTATGAAGCACATGGAGGAAAAAAAAAACCCCAAACCTCCTTATATTACGTAACTGTTAATTCAGCCTCAAAAAAGAAAAGAAAAAAAAAAAGAAGCCATTTGGGATCCCATGGAAATATTAGTGGATTGTTGCTGAAAATTTATTGCTTGAGGCAAACATTGGATTAAATGACAACAATTATAATGGCACCTTCGTGGCCAGTACACGCATTCTTGGGAAAGTGGTTAATATTCCCTGCAAAGCAGTTGAACTTCTCATAGAGGCAAAAAACTGGACTCTTTTCTTGTTGGTTTTTTTTTTTTTTTCAAAGCACTCAGTGTTTTTCTGAAAATTCACGCTGCTAGAGGTGCTTGAGAGCTCTGGATGACTGTGAACATCTCCTGCCTCAAGCACTTCTCGAATGGCCCCTAAAACCCAGAGCACAGCCCAGACCGAGTCCATAAGCAATAACACTGTCGGGTGGCAGATGATGAAAACAAAGCCCCGAGGAGCTGCACATCACATACTGTGATGGTGACAGGACCAGGAGGAAACCTAGACCTTCTGACTCCCTACCTTGTGATCTGCCCGCTAGACCTCTTCCTGTTTTTCCTTTGAAAATGTTGACAGCTTACTGGAGAGGAAAATCTACAAACATTACACATTCCACAGGCAGCAAAAGGGCTTTGTTATTTGATATAGCAACCCTTTTAATTATTGTGGTAATTTTGCAGCATGAGGTCACAAAGGGCAAATTTGTTAGCAGCATTTATGAGAGTTCTCTCCGTGGGTAGCACACAAGTGCAGAAGAATGGGCTCGAAGCTGGAGTTTTTTAAGCAGTCCCATTCAAGAATGTTTTAACAACAAGCATCATAACTTTTTTGACTGGAAATAGGGAAATTGGCACTGATCCAGTGAGAAATAACCTGATTTTTCATGCGCCATTTGAATCAACACCAAAAATTGCTCCAGCTTCTGTTTCTTTGGATTTTAGTTTCAGATAGAAACAGATGTACACAAATCCAGAGAGACAGTTTTTCCCTGCAGGAGCCAAGAATTTAAAAAAAACTTCATACACCTCCATCAAGCTGACTGTACTTCAATAGTTAGATTCTTCAGACAAATGCTAACTTGTTATTAGCTGATTAGACACCTGGATAGCAAATTTAAATGCTTTCATTTGTCACTGAGCAGATTTTTTTATTTCTTATGAGCATTTGTACTAAATCTGTTCACAATAAGCCATTTATGCTGCTTCTTTATAAAGGGAATATTAAAGTAGTTAGAACTAAAAATATGTCCCAAGCAAAAGTGGTGATACATACAGTAAAAACAAGCAAATATTCAATGATGTAAGAATATTACATGAAAACTCATATCCTAAATGGTTTTGGTCCTAAGTCAGTAGTGAAGTTCTGTTATCTTTTTACCTTAAACATAATGGTTTGAAGTACATCGGATTCATCAGTGGGAGTAAGGCTGAGAGAACATGGCAAACTTTCTTCTTGGAAAACCCTAAACATTAGCGTACATCCAACAAAGCCAGAGCACACAACTTTGGGCATTTTTCACCACGCTAAGTAAGGCACATTGATTTAACAGAGCTGAGATAATGATGTTCACAGGTTTGTGCTTTGCATCACTGGAACTTGCATGAGTTCTGCACCTCTTTTCAAGCAAGTCATACTGTGACCACCATATTACAGTGGACCTGCAGCTTTCATTCTTTTCATGGCTGTGTTAAGCAAGAGCTATGATAAGTAGGGCCCATGGAAAGGAAAATTGCAACTCTGATCTTGACATCATAAACATCAATTTTCCAAAGGGAGGTATGGATCTGGATCACCATGCTGGTGATGGAATAAGTCAAGACACAAAGCAGCTTCTTGCATTCATTGGAAAAATGAGCAGTGAGAATTCAGGTGCCCTCATTCCCCAATCCAGCACCCTTTCTAATGCTGGCCACAATATTTTTTATTAATGTGTAGATTCATAATCCCTGGAGGTGATCTTGCAATTGTGATACTGCGGGCTCACCTCCTGAATGCATTCCAGTGCAACCTACTTTAAATGAAACCCTAAATGAACCCTCTGTCAGGGGTTGGGCTAGATAATCTCCAGAGGTCCCTTCCAACCCCTGTGAATCTGTGATTCTGTCTGAGTCTTTGATACACCATGTCATCTTCCTGGTCCTGGATGTCAGTAGATCCTCTAAAAGGCCCCAAGATTTGCACGGTTAGGTATCCCAGGCACCATGGGCCCTACAGACTGCTGTGCTTGTTTTGTACCATAGTGGCCTCATTCAAGAGGAAGCTCTTCAGAGCTTGCTGGTACCACAGATTGCAAGGTCCTAGTTTATGCTGATATAGAAAAAGCATTGTGACATCTCAGCTAAGCAAACTCTTTGCTACAGGCACCTGTCTTACATGCCACCACTACTATGGCATTATTTTCAGAAGTGGGGCTGATGGACCTTGACTCCCTGTATGATTCCAGCCTGTCCTGCAAGAATCTCAGAAGACCAGTGGGAGGCCATGCTGAGACTGTCCACTTCAGGCTTTTAGCCTAAGTTTCATAACTTTTTCTTCCCTTGAGTACACAGGGGATTTAGCAGCTTCAGGTTGTAGGTGGTCCAGAGGGCTCGTGAAGCTCTTGAACTTTGACATCACAATGGCATCAATGTTCTCCTTAAATCCTATATTAGAGGCGGTGAATGTGTCTCACATGTCCTTTCCTGGCAATATGATCTGCAAGGGTAGATGTTTACAATCAGCCTGATACATTCCCAAAGAAGCTATTGGGGCTACACGTGAGCTGTAGAGTCTCTGCTTTAAATAGCTAACCCTTGTAAACCTTCATGGGCCTTGAGGATGTTTGTGTGAACATAATACTGCACCTTCATAAGGGGGGTTTGTTTTCTGCCTTTACTGATCTGAACATGTGAAATACTTTGGATCATCTGTATCATATGGCAGGGTCAGGCATTTTAATTTATAGAGGGTCACAGTTGCTACTCCTCTTAAACACCAATGGAATTTTTCAATATCCTTGAAGTAAATCCCTTTTGCAAAACAGTAAATGTTAGCATGATGGTATGTCAAACATGGATTTGTTCTGAGATTATTTACTTACAATTAGACAACTGTGCTGGCTCTCAGAGAGACAAGTCAGCAAAATCAACACTATTTGAAAGAGCAGCGGGATGGCCAGTGTTTTAGAATTCAAAGAATGTGGTTTTCATAAATTCCACAGCCTGGTGAGATGCCACAGAACTAACTAATTTGTTCTTTAAGGGGCTTTTTGGGGCCCATTTTACATGGAACTACACATTTGAGGGTTTGTGCTTTGTGAGGAAAAAGCATATAGCGATTTTTAACCTATTGAGAGATATTTTCCTAGTAATATCAAAGTGGTTTCCATTCTTTATTTGTTTTCCTTTTACTTTGCCATATGTGGTGCATATCGCATACACACCTCTTAGGAAGGGCTGTACAGCGAATGGGTGAGCTGCAGCTGCCAGGTCTGAAAATTCCACACAAAGAAAAGGCAGTTTGGCTCTTTGCATCTCTCATCTGCTTCATGACACCATTAGCATTTCTGCATGCTGTAATTTGGATACTTCTTTGAAACTCCTGGTTCTTAGTAAGCATTCCTTGTAAATCCTTGCTGCGTGGTTTGTTCGTTCCTGTGCTGAAAGCAAAAGGTAGAGCCTGTGCTTATGTGCTTGAAGGCAGTTTTTAAGTAGACATTCTTGCTGATGTATGTTTTCAGTAAAATCTTAATTATCTTCTTTACAATGTTGGCATGTTTCTCTTTGTGGAGAGAGTGTAGCTTAGCACATACTTTTGAAGTTGGGCAGGGTCAGCAAAGAAACTACAAAGCCCACACCAGAGTTAAAAAATGGATGTTTGGATATCTTTTATGGATGCAATGAAAGGATGAATTCTGTCTTAGGGCAAAGCAGACGTGGAGCAGCTCTTTGCCTAAATCTAGAATAGCAGCAGGCAGCAAAAAGGAGAGGTGCTGGGGCAGGGCATCTGCATGCCAAAAGACAGTGACCTGGATACCTCCTTTGCCTGGATCACTGCTCTGGACAAACAGAGTCACTGCTGCCTCTGCTATAGCCTCCGTGGAAGCAGTTTTGGCAGGGGCAGCCCTCCCATGGAACCCTGGCAAGAGCCCTGCCTGCCTCTGGCAGCACAGGAGCAGCTGCTCTGGTCTCTACTTGCTCCCTACACCAGCCCTCCTTCTCCTCCTTCCTCTTTAGGATCTCTCTTTTTCATGGCAGCCTCACAAAGAGCCCAGTGCCTCTGCTTGACACCACATATTTGAACAGAACAGCTAAAGAAGCAGGTATGGAAGGTCTGAAGAGTGCACATGTACATGCTATGCAGGAAGGAAATGTTTTCTATGATTTAATGGTGAAGTTGTCTATCTACCCATATCACCATTCTTTATTTTTCCCTACAGAATAAGGAGTCTGTGTTCATTGTATGAGAGGCTGCAAATAAAAGTAATATTCCGGGAGTAGCTACTCTTTTTCAGCTCAAAAAAAGTCCTTGAAATCCTTGAAGTCTGTTTGCAATATCCCAACAAGTTTAACTTTCCCTTCTCAAAATATGCCTGAGACTTAAAATCCAATTGCAAGATCTCTTTAGTATTTCTTGTTTACCTCTTAGAGACGAGTTCTGTGAGGTGCCAGGTTCCCTCCTTCCCTACATCCATTACCATCAGGGAGGACTGAGCTCTAAGTAGATATGAGTAGATAAATCAAGTATTAGCTAGGTTTGCTAGGTAAGATGGGAAAATGGGAGAAGAAATCAGAAGTTTTTTATACCTGTTTCATGGCATTTCACCAGCTCATCCTAAAAGGACAGGGATAAAGGGTCAGTGAAAAAAACAGTAGGCTTTCTTACAGATAACAGATTAGAATTTACTTGATAAGCCAGGTAGAGCCTTGATAAAACATTAAAGACATTTTTGCACTCAATGTTCACATAATGATGTGGAAACAGATTCCAGAAATAGTCTCAAGAGAGGAAAAAGAAACAGTGTGCTAGGAAACCAGGCTCCTGTTAGGGCAGATAATTAGAATATCTGAAGAGAGACAAAATTCCAGTGCCAAACCAGCTCCACTTCACACCATGGAGGAGGTGCCAGTAAGATAACAAAGACCCTAGAAAACTGCTAGTTTCTGTTAAAAGTATTACAAAGGGTTCATTACACTATAAAATTCTCTTCACAAGCATGCTTTCATGCTAGTCTTACCCATTTGTTCATTTTGTGCCCTCAATAATTTTGTATCTGTTCTTAAAGTGTTTGCAAGTAGCCATTGTCTACCTCAGGGATTTACACCAATTTGAGCACATGAAGTTTTATGTGCTCCAAAACTATGTCACAAGTTAAAACCAGACTCAGACCAGCATCAGAGCTGGCTGTACATGAGAAGGCACCAGTGCTGCTGCAACCTGCCTGAGATCAAATCCTTACAAGTTGGCTATATTTTGCATGAGGGGATGTGGAGATACAGTGATCATCAGGACATATTTTCCTCCTAAGACAGGAGAAGTCTGCTAATGCAGACACTCTTCTTTGCACTTGGTTGTGTAAGGGAAGGGGGAGGCACCTGGCAGTAAGGTGCAGAAAGGAAGGAAAGAGGAGGGGATATGTTTTGCCGTGCTCCATCGAGTAGCCCTGCCCTGGTCCATTTGTTGTGCTATTTAAAACTGCCTGTCAGCAACAGTATTTATGGCAAGGGACACTCTGAGTCTCAGGAGGCCAAATCCAGCTTTCCTGATGTCATTCTCCACCCAAGATTCTTAGCCTTATTTTCCAAGAAAATGATTTCTATATGATATCTGTGACACAGATTCTACAATTTATGTTTTTTCTATCACACTTCTCTTAAGAACTTTGTGGTGCAATTCACCAATTTCAATCAGATCTGTCCGAAGGGCAGGGGACTCAAATTTGTTCAGTCCTTTTGATTGAACCATTTGTCCACGTAAAGAAACAAGAACCAGAGGACCATCTGTTCCTCAAGGGAATGCTGACAGGGCTGGGCCTTTGTTCAGTTTCACAGTGGTCACCCAACCCATCCCCACATGCATGTTAGCTGTCCAGGTGGCATGCATGCATGTCCCAGCCAGCCACAGCTTGTTCTGTTGAGAATATTTAGGGGCACTGAAGAAAAACAGTGGAGCTGAAGTGTATTTCAATGGTGGAAAGTGTGGTGGATGTGAGAGGAACTGAAAGCATAGGGCAGAACCACATGTTGAAGAAGATACAAAGAAGAAATGGAATGATTCACCAAGAGGTATAGAGGCAATTTTTTATAAGCTGTTTCCAGCCCTTGCAGAGCACTTCTGCCATGGCTTGTGGGCTTAGCACAGCCTTGAACACCTCCAGTTGAAGTCTAAGAGAAGTGGCGATACATCAAGAACAGAACTGAGCACACTTCATGATGTTGTGTACATTTCTTGGTGCATAAAAAGCACTGGAGATAAACCAGATGATTCATAAATTCACATACCCTAGTCTAAACTGATTTTAAAAATAGGGGTTTTGGATTCATAAAATAAAAGACTTGAAAGAACCTCATGGGTGGAAATAGAAAAAGGAAGGGTCCAAAGATATGTCAATAGCAGAGATGATTACATTCTTAATAATAAACCAACAGGGTTCTGATTTAATCTATGGAATGACCAGACACAAAAGGAATTCAAGTGGAATTCTCTGTCTGCAGAGCAGTGGATAGAGAGTGCAGAAAAAACTGTGAAGAAAGAAAAAGGTGTGGTATGCAAGTGTGGGCTAAAAAGTATTGTGGAATTTACTGAGAGACTCAGAGAGGGGCACACTTAATTAGAAAGGACTCCTAGTTTCCTTCTGTCCCAAAATGTCTCTCGTTTGCTATTAGCAGCTCAGCGGGGGTGGCATGATACAATTACTCATTAGGTAAAGGAATTTCAAACCTTTGCCCTAAGAGGAGACTAAACTTGTCACTCGAACTCAATCCTGCACCTTTTCATCAGCCTGAGCAATACTTAAAACAAGGGTCACAGAGCCAGGCTTTATTTTGTGTTTGTTGTGAGTGTTCAGGGTCTGCAATGGAGAGTTTGCTGCTGGTTGCATGTGCTGTGCTGCAGTTCTTCTGAACCCACTTCCCTCCTGTCACTTTTGTGAGGCTGAGACAAGCAAGTCTTATCTGTCCAAGCTCATTTTTCCTCCTGAGATGCATCAACTTCCATCCTCTCCTTTTCTAGCAAAATCATTACCTTCAAGTGCAATAACCATACTTCATAATCTGGGCTGAGGGGAAGATGCAGACAATGAGGTTTCACAGCTTCATGGCTGTGTCTGCATGAATGATTTATCCTTTGTATCATCTTACTGTTGTTGCATTTTGTGGTTTAAGGGTACAAGAAAGGTACTATTTCCTATTAGACTGAGAGAAAAATGGGCAAAGCTTTTTGATTTGTTTCCCTTTTTTTTTTTTGCAACTACGACAGCTGGGCTAATAAAGATATTTCCTCCCTCTGCAGGTCTTGCTTCTCTGATTAAATCTCTACAAACTAAATACTGCACTGACAGGCAGCACAGGCAGCAAGACAGTGTTTCACTCTCTTCAATAACTAATAAATAAAAATATCAAGTTAACGTACATCAAAAGCATTTAGAATAAAATCCTCAAATTAAACAGGAACATATGTAGCTCACATATCTTTATTTGAATAAAGGGTATGGAAAAACTAACAAAGTGTACTATTTCAGCTGATCTGTTTTCCTCAGAAAACTTTGCTGAGTAAGACACTGAAATGTTAAACTTTGTTTCTCTTTCCATTTCTGTTGCTTCAGGAATTTTCTGCAACACTGTTGAGTGTGTATGTTGGGAAGTCGCTTTGATTCCCTTTTGTTTTGCCAGAGATTTAATGTTTCTTTTGACATCACAGTTATTGTTTTTGCAAGGACTGCTTGGGACAGCAGCAAAGCCATCTTGCTCACTTCCGACCACATGTACAGAACAAAAAGCTAATAGATACCAAGCAGTTTTGATGTATGTTCAGTGGACAGCCGAGGAACTAGCAAAATCCCATAAAATTCTCGGAAAGTGACTGGAAAAAAAGGAAGCAAAGTTTCCCAGAAATAACACCATTTAGTTGTGACCAAACTGAAGAGCAGCATCTCAGGTTTCCCTGGGAGGCCACAGCTTGGGATCAGGTGCTCCTATGGGATGTACTCTGCAAGCCAAGTTTTCTTCCCACAGCTTACGTGTGGGACTGCCTTTTCTTTCCTCAGTGGAAATATCATCCAACCCACACAAGGATGAAAATGACCACCTCTGATTTTTTCAAGGAGCAGGAGAGCTGTCCCCCCAAACAAAGTGGGTTATCAGCCGGCAGCAGGAAAGTGAAGAAAACATTTCATTCAATGAAAGAAACCAGAAGAGCTAGACAAGGACACCGTGTTTATTCGTATTTTGACTGATTTTGGTCAAAAATCCTCATCCCTTCTAAAGATAACACTACTGTTTAGCATCGTCTCGCACCCCAGTGGATAGTACTGCTATTGCATCCCAATACCACTCAATACCATGCTGCCACCTTGACTCAAAGTATTTTATCAGTGCTGTAAAAGGTAGGAGATCTCATGACCACTTCTCCTAGCCCCAGGATTTCTGCAGGGCGCATCAGTGCCATGGATAGTGCCATCTTTACTTCCTTATGCTTGGAGGGGTTAGTCACAGTGGTTGGTAAAGGAGTGAATCATCCTGCCAGTGAAACTGCAAGATGATTTATGGAGAACATTTGAGGAAAACTCTTGACTAAAGAAGCTATGAGTTTGTTGATGCAACAACAATTCTTAATACAAATGCCTCCAATTGTGTATGCAAATTGGGGGTTTTGTATAATTGCAAAATGGGAGCTGTCTATCAGTAAACCTCTTTTGTCTGACCATCAGTTTCTCATCTACTTGGAAAACAATTAATAAGGAATGGATGGGCAGGACCTTAGAGGACCTAATTGAAAAGTAAGAAACAGTAAAATTATGTGTTAAGGAGATAGACTTGGTATTTCTGGCAGATGTCCACATTTAAGTGAACTTTTCACATGATATGGATAAATGTTGTAAGTTCTTGACAAAATAGAATTCTTCTGTTTTCTCCATGACATGAAAAAATCATTTTCTATTTTTACAGTAAGTCCAAACACTAAGGCTTATGTTTACCAGCAAATTTGCTGCTTTTTAATTGCAAGCAAGCATTACAAGCATATGTTTTGGGGGTTTTTTTGGATATTTTTGCTTTTGCAAAAAGCAACAGCTTTAAGTGCATGTAGAAGACTGAGGATGTTCTTTACTGTGAGGGTGGTGAAACACTGGAACAGGCTGTCCAGAGAGGTTGTGGATGCCCCCTCCCTGGCGGTGTTTAAGGCCAGGCTGGATGAGACATTGAGCAACCCGGTCTAGTGGGAGGTGTCCCTGTCCTTGGCAGGGGTTTTGTAACTAGATGATCTTCAAGGTCCCTTCCAACCCAAACCATTCTATAATTCTACTTGTCTGCGTCTGCTTGGAAGACTGGTGATATATATTTCTTGTTAATATTGACCAGTGTTGAAATAAGTATATTATAAGGGTTTATTCTCTAAATTGTTTACTGCTCTGGCCACAGTTACAAGCCAAGATGTGGGAAGGATAAGTGCGCACAATATATAACTACCCCAGACTTACTAATGTTCACTCAATTTCCAGAAGACCATCCTTCTGATGGGTTTATACAAGTGAAGACTCTCTGAGTATCAAAGATAAGCTCAAGTCAGTTGCTAATGGCCTTTGGGAAGAAATAAAAGCATTTTGTTGAGGAAGTTTGTGTCACAATGCCTCAAAACTAATTTATCTGGAAAAGAAAGAAGTATCATCTACTAACTCTGAAACTAGATCAGGAAAGAAGCTCTTCCTTTAGCTGAAAGGAATGGAAGGAGAACTTCCTCGTGTCAGATTTAATGGAAGGAATAAAATGTGAATAAAACCAGCAGCTATCAGCAATTCTTGGTATAAAATCATGAAAATTTTAAAAATGGAAATGTTTTAATTTTATGCCTCAACAGTGAAGTGAAACATCTAAAAGAGTAGATGAACATGTCCATACCTCTGAACGTGTTGCAAAATGAAGTTCATGTCCTTTATTTCCAAAACCACTTCCACTCTTCAAGGAAACTGGAAGTAGGGTTTCAACACAACTTGACAATTAAAATGACTCCTCATTTTCTCATGCTACTACGTGTCAGAGAGCATGGCTTTTTGTTATGATTTATTTGGTAGCTGTTTCCTTCTGAATTACATGTGAGCGTGCAGACATCTTCAGTGAACAAAAATTGCTTAGTCTGCTCGCATATATGAGAGCTGGAGTCTGACTTAGACCCTACAATACTTGCCATGGGTAGTGAGAACAGAGGTTAGATGTGGTTTCAATAGTGGTAAATACTTTGCTATCACAACTACCTATAAGAAAAGTAGGGAGCCCCTATGACTTGCTCATGTGATAACATCTCTCTTACTAATCCTCTCTGCCTTTACGCACACAGCTCTTCTAACATAAATGTCTCAGACAGATGGGGAATTGCAGCCTGTTTTTTTTTCTTATTAGTGTTCCCATAAATTGTGTGATGGATCTGATCTCCTCAAGGTCTCAAGTCATGGAAATCTACATCTGCAAGAGGCCATTGCAATTAATGATTATGCTACTAAAGGGAAAGCATATATGCCATAAAATGGCAACAAAGGGCTGTGGCAAAGATCATTAAATGTTTTTATTGAAGCGGTGAGACCTGAGTGCCCTAAGGCTCCACAACATTATAACAGCTGATGGTGAGATGGGGATCATTTTTCCATTTGATGCTTACATATTACTTCCACATAAGATGAGAAAATGTTTGAGGGATAGTGTTAGTACTTTGGAGGCATGCAGGCTAAACCACAGGCTTTTGTTTTATGCCCCTGCACTCTGGGTGGATTATGCAGCTCTTACCTAAGCCCCAGATACTGAGGACCTTGGGAGGTTTGTCCTAGTTGCTTATCTGTGCGGTTCCAGCAGTAGATAGATAGCAGCTCTCAATTGCAGTTTGCTGCAGTGGGTGACTAAATGCAATGCTAAGTATTAGTCTCAGGCTTTTTCTCTTAGGTGAAGACTTTATTGCATTTTTGTTTTGTTGGGCTAAGGATTCAGACATGAAAACACTTCCCTAGGAGAGATGAGAGGGAGAAACTGCTGCTGGGGAAGATTTTTCATGAATAAGTGCTCAGGTTTTTCCCTATTGCTGATTATCACTTAGAGAAAATATGCACAGAATTATCTAAAGCTCAACTCCCTCTTGGAGCCATAGACAACACTTATCAGTTAGAGGAAATTGCCACAAAAAAGAAAACTAAACTCAAAGTGTTTGGTAATGCCAAAGTGTCAATGGATGCCCTTGTGCTGACTTACCTTATCTACACAAGGCACTGTTGGATTAGGCAATTCATGTTACACATGAAGAAAATGGTGAGTAGGACCTGAATGTGAGCTCCTGGGTAATCAATCATATAGTTTAGATGTAGCTGATAAATTTTATTTTACTTAATCTGAAAAAAATAAAACCTGATTTTACCTCTATCTCAATTTTATATCCTCCTGTCATGATACTGACAGAAATAAAACATGCATCTTTGTAGCCTGATTATCTTAATTGTATCAGATTGCAATTAATGTCCCTGCTGAGACATAATTTGCCTAATAAGTATTTTATATAGGACGAACAATGCACATTGTTTTACTTCAGATAGGATCATATTCCATGAGACTGACAATATCACTTCAGACTCCATCTAACCAAGCCATAACAAAGCAACTGTCCTATTGTTGAACACAAAGTAACAAAGTTTATGAAGAAGACTCAATTTTATGTGTTCTGCTTTGTTCAACCAGGCAGAAATATAGAATAAACCAAAATTATTCTATTTTAATTTAGGAAAGGTTCATCTGGCTTAACCTCTTCTGTTTGGATCTACATACCTGCCCCCAGTATTACAGACAAAGCTTAATGGAATAATGATGCCACCTTGGCCATTAATAGAATGAGCTCAGCTGATTAGTCAAGCTTAACCTATTTGTTTTGACAAGGTCTTCAAGTTTACTTACGTTTAAACAAGAATAGAAAGCTTCTCTGTGATGTTTATTAAGTATGAAACCATCTTTTCTGTAATGGTCACAACAAGAAATTAATAGTTCAGGGGTGCCAAACAAACATTTTAAAGTATAGTTTACATCATAAGTGACCTCTGTCTAGCCTCTTACCTCAGGTGCAGTGGAAACACCCAAACCACAGAGGAGGCAATTCAGTATCAAATTCTTTTGTTAAAGAGCAAGGATTGGCTACTCATTTAATAGGGACAAGAATATTATCCACTCATAAAGATTTCATTTAGTGGAAAGATCTGCATTACTATCAGGAAACTGTAAGTTGCAACTCTGTAGTTAAACCTAAATTAAATGTCTCTTGATCTTGAAGAAATGAAACCTAAACTCTAAATGAATCCAAGTCAGATGAGCACAAGGCATTCAAGAATCCAGATCACTTTTTATATACTGAAACATACTGGGCAGATATTTTGTTTTCTAAGACCCTTGCTCTGCTATATCCTTGTTCCTCAGACAGTGACAGCTAAGGAGACAATTAAGCTCTTAATGGAGGAATGTCACTGAAGCAGGAGAAAACAGGAGCCCTCTCAAACTCAGATGATTTCCTGTGCAGCTTCTACAGCTGTTCCTTATCTCCCTTGGGCTCATCACCCAATTAGCAAAAGCCTTTGTGGCAATATCACAACCTGATATATCATGCCGTGCTTCCCTGTGTATGTTTTAGTATGGATCTACACACATATCCTAGCTGCAAGTACCCCCCAGTGGTTATGTAGGTTGTGCAGACAGGTCAGGTTTAGGAGGAAAGGACAGATGCTTGTCTGATGCACACCATTATCTAATGTCAGTTTGGTAATGCCACAGCCTGGACCCAGAAACCACAACTGAAGACATGTCTGATAGCTTAGATATTACCTGAGCATCCTCATCTTCAATGAGAATATTATTTATCAGTCTGAAAAGACATGAAGCTCCATTATGATCTAATTCTCTTTCAACCACAGTTTTGAACTGTCAGACTGACGCTTATCAGTCCTGACTTAAATGTTTAACAATCAGTCTGGTAAGGTGGCACTGAGGATCACAGGGGCTTGCTTTCAGAACTGGTGGGTTGTGGAGAAGGGCAAAGGAGGAGCTGTGTGTGCAGCTGAGCACAGGGCACTTGGCTCATGGGAGAAGCCTGCTGGAGGAAGTTTTTTACATTTGGTTTGAGAAACATCTGTAATTTGCTAGTCTACATAACTGATATACTTCCCTGGAATTGTCTCCAGAGGAATCTCAGCCCCTGAGCAAATAAGATAACCAGGAAGGATGCAGTACATGAAGTCAGGTCTCCCATCTTTCTTGGGTACCTCGTTTCTTCACAGGACATTTAGATTCCTAGGATTGCTATGTGGAAGTTAGTAGCTCATGCCTAATCGTTTGTCTCTGCTCATGGTATTTGAGCTGAAAGACACACATCCATCTCCCTGTCAGTGTTGAGTTCTTGCCCAGGAAGTGTTTCCAGTCCTTTGTCCAGTCTCTAGTTTCAGACACCAAATTTTTGCTTTGGATTCTATTCCAGTCCAACAGTGCCAGGCTATTTCCCCTCATATTTAAGCTAATGTTTTGCTACTTTGATCTCTTTGTGCTACCACACACCCTTGTGCTCCCTCCTCAGCCTCCAGTCCCTATGGCAATGGTCCAGCATTTATCTCTGCATTTCTGTACTAAATGCTTAGTTTCTCCTTTCAAGCTTTTTCTTGAAAAATCCTGTTCATCCTGGCCACTAGTCAATACATATTTTTCATGAAACTCTGTATTAAATCTTTTTATGAGTATTCACAAAAAGTGTCTCTTCTATCTCAAATATTGCTTTGAGGGGGAAAGGAGAGATGGAGGAGACGGGATCACAGATAATGGGTAGAAACACAATAACAGAAATACTTTATATTCCCCCAAATGCATGAAACTATGCCTATCCTTTAATAATTAAAAGAGGGATTCATCTGCCCTTCCCCAGAGTGTTTTGAAATGTCAAGCATAGTTTTTGCAGCTCAGAGACTGATAAGACATTTCTAAACTACATCATAAAGCAAAAGTAGCCTTGGCTGCATTATTTTTTTAGCAAGATTATTTCCCTTGAAAGCCAACTTCTTATTAAAAAGCAAACACATCACTTTGAATGGTCTTGGGTGCATGCTTCTGACACAGATGAAATATGGTTTCCAATTATATGTGCCAAGGTTATAATTTTTCAAGATAATGCAACAGCTATCTGAGCAGTTACCACATTTTACCCTCACACATTGGTACTTGGTGCTTCCTTGGTGCTCACTCAAGCAAAGTGTGGTCTCCTTTGTTCACTAGTGCATAAGGTTGACCAAGACCTTGTGCTCTTATTTGTGCTCTAAACGGGGGCCCAACCCTTCAAGCAATTTGAGGTGACACACCTTCAACTTCTGCTAAGGCCAGGGCTGGCAGTTCCAGAAGGTAATCCTGGATACATCAGTGCTTGTTAGTTCTGGGATCAGAATTGTGCTTGAACCTGAATATTGGATTGTCCACATGCCCTGCGTGAATCTTCAAGCCCTGTTAACTTCAAGGAGGTTAATAGGCTGAAAAGTTAGTAACTAGAAATTGAATGAGGGAAGAACGGGGCATTTCCTTTAGACTGTGCAGAAATCAGTGCTTTGAGGGCTCAGCAACTTAAGCTCCAAATTTTGGTGTGGCAGAGTAGATGTAGCCATGGAGTCTTGGACTCTGTAAAAGAAATCTGAGATAGTTAGCACATATGAAAATCAGGGCCTTTGTTATCCCCTCTGGCTAACCAACTACCTCCTCAATTCCATTTACCCACAGTGGGAAAACTGACCCTAATCCTTAAATGCTTTAAAATTTATGGTCTCCTTTGTGGGAATTCTGAATTCCCAGGCAGAGCAATATTATGTCTCAAGTTACCTTTGCCTCATAAAGTCCTGAGCTTTTATATTCCAAGGACAGAAAATGCAGAAGACAAATCCACTCACAAACCCATTATACACTTGTGACTATGCAGAAACACAATAACATAGCAAACTTTTCAAGATGTTTGAGTCATTGCAGCTTGTAAAAAGTTAAATGTTCCTCATTCCTCAACTAAAAATTCTAAATACCTTACTATTTAAAATACTATATAATCATCTTGGTTCTGACAATGATTACTTACTTTATATGCAAATATGCCTCTATTTCTCACTGGTTCTATGTTTTTGCATAAAAAAGAACAGAAAAAAATCACATCTCACTAATTAGCAAAAAGCTTAACATTTAAACTGGGATCATCTCTCTGTTGTGAAGGATGGATCCATCTTAAACTAAGATATTGGGATAAAAGTGCAGTTAATTGCTCCCAGCACCCTGTTATGTCTTGAGTTTAAAGCTAAGAGCATACTGAAACTTGCAGGAGCTCTGGGTTAAAACTGAGGAAACATATTATAGCTATGAACTAGATCCTTTGGGTTATACCAGCTGTGCTTCTGGCCCACAGCATGAGTCTTTTCTCATTTAAAACCCAGCCAATACTCATGTAAATTATGTGGCTGATCTCAGTTTTGTTTTAGGAAATGGACAAACTGTGGTGAAACAGCTTCTCTCCAGTGGCTGAACACTTCAGGGCCCTATAGCCCGTGCAAAACATCTTTCCCATAAGTAACATTAAGAGCTTTCCACTTCAACAGACTTTTCATACAGAAAGCTGAGAATAATATCTCCTGAAGATAACTTTAGCCAATAGCATATTCACATTTTTATTTTCTGCGAAGCTGTTCCTGAATAGCTCTGCTTGTGGTCTTTTAGGTATGTGTACTTAGTGCAAGCTGTGTTGCATTTTCTTTTGGGACTCCAGTCCCATATAGAGGCTGTAGATTGAGTTGAAGTCTTGTCCATGCAGAGTAAGGCAAATGAGAGTACTTCCAGGGAATGAGATGGGCTCTGATGGGCCCTAGTCCAGGACAAGAGTTTATAGTGCCTGAAGCCAGAAAGAACTGAATGAGACCATCTGGTTGGATCTCTAGTTCACAGGGTAATCAGGTTTTATCCAGATATGCCTGTACAGAAGTAACATTTTTTTCCTTAAGAGATTAGAAAGCATGTGTCACAGAGAGGAGAAAAAGAGGCCCTGTCCTCATGGTGTGACACCCTCTCAGATGAGATATTCCCAGGTGACTCCAGCTCTATTGTCAGCCACAGTGACACTGCCAACTGTGCAGCACAGAATATGCCTCCTTCCCAAATCCTGAAGGAAAGTGAGGGTTGTGGGACTGCTGAACAAAATTTAATCAATGCTGTTTCTCATCACACTCATGAACAAAGGTGGTAAGCAGAAGTCAGACCAATATAAGATCAGAAAAGACTGCAAATCCTACTCAGCCTAATCCTCTCATGATATGTATGTGCAATACAGTATCAAAATAGAAATTCAGTTGTACAAGGTTAAATAAAAAGTATGTGTAGCACAGCACTACTTCCAAATGTAGCAGATGCTTGCAAGAAATACAAAAAAGCAGGGCAGTACAAAATCATCTCATAATTAGTGGCTTAGGAATGTCTTGAAATGAAAGTTGGACACAAACCAATAAACTGGTGGATGGGTCTCTCCAGGAACCACCTCATTTTTATTTTTAAGCCATTTACTTTACTACCAGAATCTGAATCAATCCCCTTTTTCTTTTAATATATTTAATGTCAATATAAGAACTCCATGTGAGGGTAAATCCACTTCCTTCTCATAAGCTGTCTGAATATTTTCCTCACAGCTATGAGGAAATGTCTTATTTCAAGGCTGGATTTTTCCAACTCTAACTTCCCGGTGCTAGATCTTATCACGCCTTTGTCAGCACCACTTGAAACTGCGGATGGAAAACAGATTTTTCTCTTTCCCTTCCCTTCCCCCATTGTACTGTATCGATTTTTAAGTAATAGCCACTCAGATTTTTAAAATCCTGATCCAGAGGCCCATTTAATCGCATGATTTACTTTAAGTGCTTAAGTAATCCCATTGCCTTCAATGGGACTACTCCCAGGTTGAAAGTTAAATGCGTGCTTAAATGCCTTGCTTGAATAGTATTTAAGTTCTTTTTAATTTCTCATTTACTCTCATTCCTTGCTCGTGATACTTGATCTGTCCAATGTGTTGGAAGCAGAGCATTTCAAGTAAATAGTTCAGCATGGGATCACATAGGTTACAACACAGCAATTTCCATTGCAGCTTTTGTCTAGTGCTGAAGGAATTCTGACTGATGGATACCAAGGGGTTTTTTGATGTTATTTTCTCTGAGGAACTAATGCTCTTCATTCCTGCTAATTCCCTCTGCTGCCTGGTTTATTTGTTCAGCAGTGCCCTAAACAAGAAAGGTTTCCTTCAAACAATAGGCTGCTTTGCACTCTGCGTGTGTGTGGTTTACTGAATCCAGACCTAGGGAAAATGTATTGGTCTTCAGCTGGTATGAATCAGAGCTGTCTGTAGAGATGAGGGAGCTATGCTTATTTACATCATCTAGGGAACTGACCTATTGTCTGCTGTATTAATATAGAAATGTGTGCAAGCGTGCAGTTCAACTTGCAATACCTGAACTGAGGAACAAGCTTTCAGTAATCTGCTCTTGGGATATGAGACACAATTTCAGAGACACAAGTGCAAAAGCCTGAAATGACAGCTTATTTCTTCCTAAAGTCAGGTATAAAAATACACATTAAGGTCTTGTCTCCCAGTGCCAACAGCAAAATACTTTTGAATAATGTTTGTAACATATTTATGTACAAATGAAGGACCTTTGAAAGCTTTCTAGCACTTAAGGTGCTTCAAATGAATCTACACTATTACAGAATTTTCAGTATTAGTCACTGAACAGTCTTGTGTTCTATATATCCGTGTCCAAGGGCTCTGGCTCCAAAAAATGTGAAGTGGCCATTTCAGATCAGCCAAGTTAGGAAGCTAAGTATTTCCCAACTCATGGTTTCAATTATTTTCTGAAGGTTTCTAGATATGTCTGTTGGCCAGATGCAGAGCTGAACCTCTTCTGTAAGGTTCTCAGATTATACTTGATTATACTCCAGATTTTTACCGATATTCCAGAATAAAATATTTTTTTCATTGAATTGTCTATTGATACATTTCCACATACACACTACATTCCACATAACACAAATTCTTAAAGAAATAAGTAAAATTCAAATTGAATGAGTAAATGCCTGTATTTTTCTGAGTACTTTCCACTTGGAGTTAAGATTAATATTTTCACATCTTCAAATTTTATAGAAATCTTCATTTAGAGGTGCAAAATAGCCTTGATTTGCATAGGAGGCAGCTTAGTTTTCCAGAGCTTAGGAGAGGCAGGGCTCTCTAGTCCTATGTATCACTGCACTGAGATCCTCATTACAGAGGTCACCATTCCAGCAATTTCTGGAATACATTTTGATGCAATTGCATTTTGATCACTTTAGCATTCTTATGGGAAAACAAATACTTCCCAGGTAAATGCATAAATAAGAGCCTGCCCTGACTATCTTTTCAGAAGGTAGAAGTTCATAGAATCATAAAACATTTTGGGTTCCAACCCAATCTAGTTCCAACCCCCATGCCATGGGCAGGGACACCTCCTGCTAGACCAGGTTGCTCAGTGCTTAATCCAGCCTGGCCTTAAAAACTTCCAGGGAAGGGGCATCCATAACCTTCCTGGGCAACCTGTTCCCACTTCACAGTAAAGAACTTCTTTCTTATATCCATATTTTACTTTGTGACCATTGCCTCTTGTTCTCTCACTGTGCAGCACTGAAAAGAGACTTGTGCTCTTCTCATCATTTCCTCACATCAGGTATATATATATATATATATGTGTGTGTGTATGTACTGGTAAGGTTTCCCCAAGCCTTCTCTTGTCCAGGTTAAAAAGTCCCAGATCTTTTGGCCTCTTCTCCTATAAAAAATATTCCAGTCCCTTAATTACCTTTTTAGCTCTGCACTGGACTTTTTCCACTCCGTCCTTGTCTCTTTTACCGAGGAGCTCAGAACCAACCCATCACTCCAGGTGTGGCCTCATTAGTGCTAAGTAGAAAGGAAGGATCACCTCACTTGACCTGATGGCAATCCTCTTGTTAATGCAGCTCAGGATGCTACTGGCAAAAACAAGCCCACCAGGTCATGCTGAAAGTGCACATTGTGTCTATAAGACTCATTTGTCCCCATTACAGAGATTCACATTTAGGTTAGTCTAATGTATTCACTTTCTAGTCAAGGGAGAAAACCTGAGTCTCCCGAAGTGCAACACATCTAACTCTGGGGTTAAGTTCTACTTTAGGTAAGGTAAATTTAAGCCTAGAGCTCTTCCTTGGCTATAAAGAAAGCCTAGATTATTGACTAGCTGAGGAGCATGCACTGTGCACACTCAAAGCTGGACTGATAAGCCTCATAATTCTTATTGCTTAGTATTTCACACTGCCTACAGATAAATTAAGCAACTCGAATTGTGGGTAAATCCCCTAGTCTTTGCCAGAATGGTTTTGTGCCAGAGAAGAAAGAAATAGGAGGAATGAGAAAGAACTCTTTAGTGTTAGATGGTTGTCCTGTTCTGTCTGTCACGTGTGCATCTCCATGGGCTTCCTACACTTCTGTTGTTTGCAAGAACTAGTAAGCTTTTGGTAAAGGAAATGTGAGTGTATTTTACTTCACATACTTCCAGATGGAGAGACTGTTCTCCTAAGTGTCTCTCCTCTGACTTTCTGGTCTTTCCTGTCTCACCTTCATTTCCCTTTTCTGCTCTTTCTGTCTAATTTCTAACACTGATTTGCTCTGAGCTCAGGTTATTTTTTTATTCCTCTCCCATTCTTCAGGTCTCTGTAACTAATGTTTTTTCACAGTGCTTTAAAAGCTTTGAGTACTGAGGCAGATGCATGCGGCAGTGTACTGGTTATATAAAAGGACAGCTGTAAAAACATGTGTGACGGCAATTAAACAAGACCTCTTAGAAGCACAAACTCATTACTTCTAAGGCTCTTCTAAGAAATTGTCTGTAATATTTGAAATGAAAAAAAAATCAGCTTCAGGCAGCATTCCAGCTTTACTTCCTCCACTTCTGTGCTACTGCAGGCAAGAGGACTTCATGTGTCCTATTATAGTCTCTATAAGGGAGCTTTACCTTCAAACATCCCTCTTTAGACTTGCTGTCCCACAGGCACTGGAGTAGCTTTACTTTAAATGCAGCAGAAGCAAGAGGCTGCAGTACCAACCAGAAGATGGTTATTCTCCAGAGAAGCAGTTTACAGTTTCTTCATTGAGTATTATCAAGGCCATATCCAGAACACTTTCAGATGCATTTAAAATAAAGAAGCAGATTAGAGCACTTCGCAGCATTTTCAAGAATTGCTCAGCACCTCACAGACTGATAAGTCAGTCATCTTAATTTCATTAAACTCCAGACTTGTTTCCAATAAGCAGAAACTCTTTTAACTAGCTGATAGTGAAATGCTGAAGATATGCTTAAGCAAACCAGATGAAAAAAACACACAAGGAACCCTGTTCCTTTTCAGTTGCAGGCTGAAAGCTGATCTATTACACGCCTGCATGCAATAAAGCTTTTTTCTTTTAATGTTCCTAGGGAAGATTGAAACTAAATCCTTGCAAAACATCTGGTCCAAAACTTCAGCATTTTAATATTAAATGTTTCCTGAAATCTGTTTGTGTAAATGTACCATGCAGGTTTGCTTCATAGCTTTATAATAAATTGTTCCTAACTGATTATGTTATCCTTGCACTGACTTTGATATCTCCTGCTGATATCAAAACATCGGTAATAGTGCTCCTCCAAGTTCAATAGTTAGCTGATCTCCTGAGCATAGATTCTGAAGACAGCAGCACAGATTTTAGGCTTCAGTTTCATATTGCTTTATAGTCAGCTTCAAGTTTTGAATTTTCTGTTTCTTTAAATCAATTTAATTCCTTTACATTATAGATATGCCTTCCCATATACGTTGCTCATTCTCTCTCATAGGCACAACTGGCTCCTTCTGCAATGTCTCCGGATAAGGTGTGAAGAAAGTTTGCATGTCGCTGTGAACAACACTTGTCATGTTACTGCTGGAAGTGGCATTTAGAAATTTGTGTTAAAGAGGGCTTGGAAAAAAAAATCAGCAGTGAAGTGTAAAACTTTTTCCAAACCTAGCAGTCATCCTGAGTGTCCAAGGGTAGACAAGCTAAAAGAAATCAGAAAAGACTCACACATTTTAAAGCCCACTTAGCCTTGTGCAGATTAACTCAAGAGCTGTAGCTTAGTAGTTCCTTCGGTGGGTTGACCCTGGCTGGCGGCCAGATGTCCACCGAAGACACTCTGTCATTCCACTTCTCAAGGGAGGAGAAAGTATCACAAAAGACTCACGGATCAAGATAAGGATAGATCATGCACCAGTTACTGTCATGGGCAAAACAAACTTGGTTTGGTGAAAATAAATTTAATTTTGGGCCAATCAAATCAAAGGAGTATAATGACAAATAAAAAATTAAGTCTTAAAACACTTTTCCTCCTCTAATCCCTTCTTCCTAGGCATCATCTCACTCCTGATTTTTCTACCTCCTCCCTGCTAGTGATAAAAGAGGATAAGGAAAGGGGGTTGTGGTCAGCTCATTGCAGCTTCTTCATCCTCAGAAGCAGGACTCCTTACACTCCTCCTGTGCTCCAACATGGGGTTCCTCCCATGTGAGACAGTTTTCTACAAACTTCTTCAACATGAATCCTTCCCATGGGCTGCATTTTTAACGAACTGCTCCAGCATGGGTCCCTTCACACACACAGAATGACCCGGGTTGGAAGGGACCTCAAGGATCATGTAGCTCCAACCCCCCTGCCTTGGGCCCCGTCCAACCTGGCCTTCAACACCTCCAAGGACGGGGCATCCACAACCTCCCTCGGCAGCCTGTTCCAGGACCTAACCACTCTCCTAGTAAAGAACTTCCCCCTAACATCCAACCTAAATCTTCCCTCCTTCAACTTGGATCCATTTCCCCTAGTCCTGCTATTGTCAGCCCTTTCAAAGAGTTTACTCCCTTCCTGGGTGTAGGTTCCCTTCAGGTATTGAAAGGCTGCAATGAGGTCACCCCGCAGCCTTCTCTTCTCCAGGCTGAACAAGCCTAACTCCCTCAGCCTGTCCTCATAGGGGAGGTGCTCCAGCCCCCTGATCATCTTCGTGGCCCTCCTCTGGACCCTTTCCAAAATCTCTATGTCTTTTTTGTACTGAGGGCTCCACACCTGGACACAGTACTCCAGATGGGGCCTCACAAGAGCCGAGTAGAGTGGGACAATCACCTCCCTATCCCTGCTGACCACCCCTCGCCTGATGGAGCCCAGGATCCCATTTGCTTTCCACGCTGTGAGAGCGCACTGCTGGCTCATGTTAAGTCTCTCGTCCATCAGGACCCCCAGGTCCTTCTCTGCCAAGCTGCTCTCAAGGACCACTCCTCCCAGCCTGTACAGGTGCCTGGGGTTCTTCCATCCCAAGTGCATAACCTTGCACTTTGCTGCGTTGAACCTCATTAGGTTCACCTGAGCCCAGCTTTCCAGCCTGTCAAGGTCCCTCTGAATGGCATCCCTTCCTTCCACCGTATCAACCGCACCACTCAGCTTGGTGTCATCAGCAAACTTGCTGAGGGTGCACTCAATTCCCTCATCGATTTCATTAATAAAGATGTTAAAGAGCACCGGTCCCAAGACAGACCCTTGGGGGACACCGCTCGTTACCTTCCACAGGATGCAGTCCTTCAGGAACACACTGTTCCACTGTGGGTCTACACAAGGCCCTGAGTACTCCCAGCAAACCTGATCCAGCATGGACATCTCCCTTCATGGGTTCACAGGCGCTTGTTCCAGAGTGGACTTCCTGAAGGATCATAGCCGTCTATGGGTCTCCAATTCCTCTGGCTTGGGATCGTCCATGGGCTGCAGGTAGATATCTCTTCTACTGTTAACTTTCATGGGCAGAAAGGGGACAGTATGGATCACCATGGTCTTCACCAAGAACTGCAGAGGAATCTCTTCCTCAACACATGGAGGACCTCCTTCCCTTTCTTCTTGTCTTACATTGGTGCTGACAGAATTGTTTCTCTCACATTCTCTCATTCCTCTCTCTGGCTGCAGTTGCACAGTTGATTTTTTCTTTTTCTCCCCTGAAACAAGTTCTCACAGAGGAACTACCACCATTGCTGTTGGGCTGAGCCTTGGTCAGCAGCAGATCTGTACATGAGCTGGCTGGCACTGGCTCTATTGAACATAAAGGAAAGCTTCTATCAACCTCTCCCAGAAAGAAGCCAAGTCTGTATCCCTCCACTACCAAAACCTGTCCACACAAATCCAATATAGTTCCAGATAAAACCACATTAAATCTTAGGGTGATGCTCTAAGTTACAGGAGCTGAATTTGTGCCTTCAGCTGGTTTTGTGTTTGTGCGGAGCACAGAGCAGTGTCCTGACCTGGCACTGCCTGACCCTCCTCCAGACTGCCTGACTCTAAGCTGCAGAGCTCATGAACTTTGGGATCCTGTCATACTAACACAGCTGGGCTACTTCTGGGATCTGAGCTGTCATTCTTCCAAGATGTGTAGCTCAGACTAACTCTCAGTACCCAACTTTGGGTAGCCTCAGCTCCCTAATCTGAGGCCCTCCAGTATGACTGAGAGCATCTCAGGAGCTTGCCCCCTCTCTGGGCAAAAGAAGGGGTCTTGGTTCCTAACTTTGGCTAAGCAGGTAGAGCTCAAAAACAGAATGAATGCAATCTGAAGAATGGCCCCAAGAGCCTTTCAAATACAGGAGAAAGCACAAACCATGCAGGGGCTCCTGAAGAAGAAGGGATTAAAAACAAAAGAAAAAACACTTCACAATGGCAAAAGTTCAATTCTATAGCTTTAACTGCAGACTAACTGTTAGGAAAGCTTTGTGCATGCTTAGATTAGCCATGTAATTACACCATAAACCCCCACTAGGATTTAATTTCAGTTGAAATCAGTGGAACTAATGGTGTGCTTACAAATAAAGCTAAGTAAGATTTTGTAGCTGGGGACTATTTCATAAAAGTATCAAGAGATTTAATGTTAATATGCAGCGCTTTGCATGACTCACAGAGCCTTTAAATATGTGCAGCCTGATCATTGAATGACTGGTCTAGCTCAGAAAGAAATGTGAAAATTAGTAGGAAACAAAACTCTTCCAACAGAACTGGTCTGTTCTNGTTGAAATCAGTGGAACTAATGGTGTGCTTACAAATAAAGCTAAGTAAGATTTTGTAGCTGGGGACTATTTCATAAAAGTATCAAGAGATTTAATGTTAATATGCAGCGCTTTGCATGACTCACAGAGCCTTTAAATATGTGCAGCCTGATCATTGAATGACTGGTCTAGCTCAGAAAGAAATGTGAAAATTAGTAGGAAACAAAACTCTTCCATACAGCAAATATTTATGTAAATACACAACTGGAACAAAGTCCTACAGCTGATGTATAACACAGGAAATTCCATTTCAACATATTTCTTGATGCTTAATCCTGCCAGGTGGAATGGATCAACAAAAAGGGAGAAGTCAGAGTACATTGCGAAGAAATGTTATACATTTGCAGAGGTCATCCAACAGGACAGAAGTGAACTCCACAAAACAGCTACAACTCTCATCACTCAAGTTCAGCTAGGTTCAAGCTCTGTGTACATCTGTATTGTTATAATTATTTACATTTCAATTTATCTCTGTGCTACAAAAAAAGACTGTTTTTACTGAAATCCCTTTTCAAGCTATTTCACTATTTTTTCCCTATATATATATTAACTTCAACTAAAATATAGCAATACTGGAACAACAGCTGGGATATGGAAAAAGACACTGTCTACAATTTACTCACAAGAGCCTCTTCAGACTGACTCCAGTATAATTAAAAATTAGAAGAGTACCTTATAATTTGCAATGGCATAAGTGAGCACTAAATCCTCTGCTTGCATTAGATTGTAAAAAAATGAACATGTCAGCACAATGTCATGACATTGGATACTGTAGCTGATCAAAATAGTCACATTTGGAGGAAAACAAAGTATTAAAGAGGAAATGAACATGGCAGCTGAGATAAAAAATGGAGATCTCCACAAACCACATCACTGCAAATCACATTTGGAATATTAAAAGGGAGTGGATATTTCATATGAAACCTGAAGGTGAAATTGGTGAGATTTTTGTTTAATTAAATTCAAAACAGAACTGAGGGAGGATAAGATTTTCAGCGTCAGTATGACTAGTAACTGCCTTTCAGGAACAGAATGTTGGGTTCTTAAATGCACTTCGAAGGTTAAATTTAAGCCCAAGATTAACTTTAACAGTAGCTCTAGAGAACTTTGTCCTCAGGCTCCTTAAAGTTCTTCTATCAGTCAATACATCTATATGAAATAACATGAGAGCAAAGAACCAGGATTTGATGTTTTTGTAAAAAGAAACAGATACATATATATAGTTACGTCTGTTTCCATGTGGTTACATAGTGGTTATAATAAAGTGTGAGGAACAGCATTTAAGACAATCCAACATAAAATCAACTGAATTGAGAAAAGGAGCCGAATACCCACCAGGACTCCATGTCTCAGCATTAGGTTCAGTACAGATTTCCTTTAAGGACTGTCCTAACAAGGTGTAAGACTGTTTTTCACCAGAGACACCCTCAAAGACCTTCAGAAGACTGACAATCGTGAAAATAAGTGGTGGAAATGGCCAGAGGTGGCCTCCAGGATTTTTGCCCAGGGTCAGGAGTGCTGCTCTCCCTCCCTGCAGGGTTGGGGATGCCTGCATTCTTACAAATTCCTGGAACTGTGGGGATGTGTTGACATTGCCCTTTTTGCTCTGGACCCAGTAAGGATTTCTCTAGATTGAATAAGGACTAGGAAGACCAGCAGTAACTTTTGCTGGTAAATGAATATTGTTGCAGATAAATGTCAAAAAGGAGGAGGCAAACCCTTGCAGTGACAGATTAAAGTCTTTGTTGGGATTCATTATGCATTTAGGGCAATAACACACATTTCAGAAGTGTCTGTAATAGATTGTGTCTTCCTTTGTGCAAATGTATTTTCCATTGACTCTCTGTCCTGAGCCAAGCATGAGGCCCAGTGAGAGACTGCCCTTTTACTTCAGCCCAAGCCCCAGGGGCACTTAACAACCAGTCTGGCGAGGAGCCTGAAAAGTCTAAAGGAGTGTCTGCTTGGTATTGCCACAAAAAGGAACTTGGAAAATTCTGTGTAGTCTAGCAGTCAGCAGCATTTCAGTGAGTTAGCAGTTCATACATATTGAAACAAAATACATTTGCCCCTGCCAGGTACCATTTTCAGAAAATAAGAGTGGAGCTATCTTCATCTTTAATAAATCTTCTGGACTTGTAGTTCCATTTAGACCTAACAGGTTCTCCACTCTTCCTGAGGATGTGTTTAAAAATAAAGTCCTCAAATCTCTTGCCTAAGCAGTATTAATCAGGCTAGATCTTAACCAGCTTTTATGAACTATGAGGTAAAAAAGAAAAAAAAAAAAGGAATATTTTAAAACTGCTGTTACAGACAATGAGCTACAGGGAACTGCTTTCCTCTTCTTTTTGACTTCAAGCAAGTACTATGGCTCAGTATAGAATCATAAGATTGGAAGGGTCATAAGATTGTATGGATCAAAAGCCATCTAGTCCAACACTCCTGCCTCTCTGATCTCATCCCGACATAAGTGGGCAGGGTCTCAGTACTCTTCCCAGGAAACCTGACCATGGTTGAGCTGCTTGTGCAGTTCCGTTTTGTTTTTCCATTTTACCTGAAAGTCTCAACTCAAGACACCCAGGTATCTTCCCTTTCCTGAATAATTTCTTGCACCTGGGGATGGAGAGCTCTTGTGGTCTATGGAAAGCATCCTTGCAGAGCTGCCAGCTCTGTTCCACCCCTTTGTTTCCAAGGACCATTTCCCAGTGGGGTCCTATTTAGTAAATCCTTGAAGAGCTGGATGTGTGCTTTTCTGAAGTTCAGGGTCCTGACTCCACTCCTTGGCTGACACACCTTCCACAGTACTGTGAATTCTACCACTATGTGGTCATTGCATCTCAGGCAACCTCCAATCTTGACACCCCCAATGAGTTCATTGGCACTGGTGATTAGCAGCTCCTGTATGGCACCTCCTCGTGTAGGACTGTCTGCTTCCTGCCTCAGGAAGTTGTCATCGAGGCACTCACTTATAGGAGCCTCCTCGATGGATTGCACCTGGCTGTGTTGTTTTTCCAGCAGATGTCAGGGCGGTTGAAATCCTTCAGCAGGAAGGGAGCCTTTAAGCGTGGTGCCTCCTGTAGCTGGAGGAGAAAGACTTCATCAACATGCTCCTCTTGGTGGCCTGTAAAGGACACCAGCCACAGGGTTACCCATGTTACCTTGGTTTCTAATATCTACTTATAAGCTTTCAACTTCCCCCTGGCAATACTTCACTGATACCATCACAAGGTGGGATGCTAACAATACTTGTCCATATTTTATATCAAGCATCTGCTAGTATTTTAAAATCTCATTTCAGAGTACCCAAAACTTCATGCGGGTCAGATTCCAGACATATTTCACACACATGGACTAAGTGAAGAAATTCACTAAGAGAGCAAACTTGCAAATATTAGCAAGAATGGGGTATAAAATGAAAAAAAAAATTGCTTATCTCATTTGAGACTCTACTGATATGCCAGCCTGCATCTGGATTCCTGAATTTTCTTGATTTCTGTATCTTCAGAAGGCATATGAAGAAAGCCATTACGTGATCCAACCAATTTTATAGCAAATTAAAACGACCCAGATGTTGGAAGTTATTTTTAGCCAAACTGTAACAATTTTACTAAGAACATAAGCTGCAGATGTCTCCTAAGGTAAAAAGCAAGGCGACGGAAGAGCTAGCAGGAGAAAAGGCTGCCGATTATAGAAAAATAGCAGATGCAAATTACATTAAATAATCCAATTCTACCCAACGCTCCCCCTAGTGGTTTTGCCCGCAGAATTCAGCACGAAGTCCTCAAGCAAAACCCTCCAGCCTAATGACAAAACGTCCCGTTAATAGGATTAAGTACCTTCTCATCAGATAAGTAGAACATGACAAAATCCCTGTCACTCCCAGCAATTAGATCAGAACACAGGCCGACCCATTCCTGACGCAGGGAGCAATTTTGCAGAGGAGGTGTTTCAGTATTAATGGTAAATATACTGGGATTATTTTTTTTTTTAACTTTCCTTTGGTAATGTGCTTGTATTTCCTTGCAAAGTTAATTAGTCTTTTGCGATAAATGTAGAGGTGCAATATGCAAATTACTGTAGAAGTAAATCCAGGCTATAAATAAATCCAGGTTCTTAATTTTCACATGCACTTGCAGCTGATAACTGCATCTCCAAGAAGGCTCTTCTGGCTAACAAAGCAGCACTTAAATACTGTGTTCACTTAATCAGATGAGAACTATAAAATGTAGCTGCACGGTTTCTGAAAAAATAAACCTTTCTCCTCTAACTCCTCTTGGGAGGGAAATAAAGTAAATGGCATTTCTTCCCATTATGTTGTAGGAATTGCTATCAATTGCTGATGAGTTTGTTTACATAACTGAACTAATTGCCGGTTTCTTGCTAGACCTATGATTGTGTCTGATGTATTAAATGTTATCCTGAAGGACAATATGAGGATGTATTTTTGGAGACCAGAAAGGGAGCAACATTCTGGAAATTTCCCTTTCTAAATTCAGTGATTATGTTTCTCATGGATGCATCTATCCTATGAACTAAAAACACAGTGTGAGATGAGTAATTAGTATGTTTAACAAGGTAGAAAGGGGACTGAGCTCTATAAGCTTTTGTTTTCATATGTATGTTTATGTAAGTCCCTGATTCTGTTACACCACTGTGCAAACTCAGTGGAATTCATCTAGTTAGTCTGAATAGATAGTTTCAAAGGAGGTCAAGCTTCTTTCTTATTCATGTATTTTCGCTAACAGTACAATTTCGTGCATGTTATAGACTTCAGAAACTGTAGCCAAAATTAATGGGAACTTATTTGATATTTAGTAAACATTTCATGTGGGCATTTGAGCATCATGAAGATGTTTACATTTAACTGCACCAACCTGCTTCTTTCACAGAAAGAATATGAAGTCCTCTTGGTTATTTATAATATACGTGCTGTGGCTGAACAGACATCAATGTGCACCAACAGGGAAAGACGAAATGAATCTTGGTGAAAACCTGAAGCGTAAGTATTCTTTTCCAACCAGGAGTGTGCTGGAAGGCCCTGGGCTCAAATCTCCAGTCTCCTGGTGCATTTTGAGTTCCATACTCAATGTGTGGAACTCAAAAACCACCCCATAGCTGGCTACATACATCCACACACAGTGGGGAGATAAGAACAGCTGGGATGAGAAAATAAAGGGATCAACAGTTAAGCATCCCTTCACAACAAAAGTATTTACAACATTTTTATAGGTTTTTGGTCCCTCACAGATCATTAGAATATAAACTGAGCCCAAAATTCAATTCAACAGATTTTGAGTTCTTTCACTTCCTTAAAAAATGTTTAGAGAAGATGATTATTACAATAATTGGAATAAAATTACTGACTTTAGGAAAAAGGAATTACTGTGCATATGCTCCTGCTGACTTAAGCATCATTTTATTTTGTGGATAGGAATCCCAAGAGGATCAGCCATGAAATAATCCTCTGCTTCAGTCCATGATAATAATATTTCTATAACAAGCAAGAAACTAGGAGAATGGGGGAAAGATATAAAGGAAGAAATGACTGACACATGTTTTTGGCAATCTCAGGGTGACATACTCTTTGCTTGTTTTGTATAGCTCCAATGATATTCAGGGTATTTCTGCAAAGGGAAGAAATACAGAGATGCAATCAAGCAGAGTTTCAAGGTGCAACATGTGGGCCAATCCAGGCCAAAACTTTATGGTCATTACTTCACCAGAAGTCTAGAGGTTGTATTTTTATGAAATTAGGTAGAAGCCAACTGTAATCTATGTTTTCAAAATGTAAAGGGAAGCTGTCATGGGCTTTCAGTTCAGAGATAAATACATAGGTTATATCATTAGAAAACTTGGACATATCCTAAACCCACGATGAGGTCTAGCTGGTCTAGCTGACTCTACTTTGAGCCAGGGGGTTAGACTTGGGAGACCTTCAGAGGTGCTCTGCAGCTTCAACTGCTCCAGGATACAGCGATGGAACAGCTGAATATATAGCTTGAGGTACAAGCAGGTGATCACTGGCAAAGGCCTTGTGACAATATGGCCTGGCTCCTTATTATACAGCATGCACTATACAAAGATTTTGCTCCGCAACTGAAGGGAAACACAGAACTGTTTCATTCTCCCTCATCATCAGTACGTGATAATTTGTAACAGTGTTAAAATCTTCTTGAGTCACTGTTTGATTTGTATTTTTTTAGAATTATCCGAAGTTGGAGAGAAATATGTAGACGAAGAGGTAAAGAAAGCTCTGATTGGTATTAAGCAAATGAAAATTATGATGGAAAAAAATGAAGATAAGCACATAGATCTGATGAAAACCTTGAAGAAGAGCAGTGAAGAAAAACAGGTAATTAAAGTGCATTTGGGCTTTTTGTTTGCATTTTTGTGAAGTTGATGCTATTTTTAATCAAAGATGAAGCCTGTCTCCTACAAGTAGTAGAACATGCCATTGTCCACACACCAACAGGAAGCCTGGATGGGATCCCTTGGTGTTTCCTCTTTTCTGGGAAAAATGTAAACCACATAGTCTGTACATTGTGAGCAGCAAGCATCTCCTTACACAGTGACAGCATTGATAGGAAGTCTGGTTCTGTCTTTTCTGCTAGGGGAAAAAAACTCTACATCTCTACAGAGGTCCTCGCTGCCTGTCTCCTGGCAGCAGGAATTAAGCCAATAGACATCCCTTTACTATCCTATAATGAACCTGGATGCTCACATCTCAGAAGTTTAAAAACTAGTTTATATTTCTTAAGAAAGAGCCAATTTCTTAAAGTGAGCACCGACTGCCAGCAGGAACATTGGCAGACTGAGGCTCTGGGCCCCAGGGAAGCTTTCACGCTTTACTGGAATAAAGCCCTGAACAAGAGTACTGGTGGTTTCACTGGTTCCTCTTCCAGATTCTGTGTTTCTTTCAAAAGCTAGAAGTGAAGAGTTTCTGTCTTTCCTCAGAAATACAGCTTTCTTATTAAGTGGCATGCTGTTAATTTTTCTCTTGTGGGTTAATGTCTAAGCTATATCTGAGACTGAAAAAAGTGAGCACCAGACAAAAAAAAACCCCTGAGTTACCACCAGTTAGCAAGTTATCTTCTCTTGGCCCATCCTGGTTGCAAGGGTAAAACACGTTATTTGACACAGACTTCCTTGGAATTTCAGCTTCTCATTTCATTCTGCAGCTGGGAGGTAACCAGTCTAGGCATAGTTATGCTGATGGTGATCACAATACGGAGATACAGTTGAGCTGCAGTAAAAGGAGTGATTTGATGCTGTATTTAGACATTACTTCAGAGAGAAAGTCTGAGTTTTCGAACATCCACTAGCTGCAGCTGCTCTGTGGCCTATTAATGTATCTTTGTATCCCCACACTGCTGCAACAGCAATGTATTGAATAAAGTATCACACTTAGAGCTGATTTCTGGAAATCCCTTGCTTCACTGAGTTGCAAGCAACTCTATGAAGGTGCTTTGTGTGGAAGGTTCAGCAGACCTGCCATATGTGTCTATACATGCCTCACCCTACAAGATGTGGCAGCCTGCTTTGCAAACTTCAGAACTTCCAAAAAGTATGAAAGGCACAACTGATAATGTGAACTAGAGAAAGTACAAGGGAGAGATGAATTTCAGATGTCCAAGCACAGTGCCTAGGCTCAGAGCCATGAGCTCAGACAATCTTGATATACAGGGATTACTATATATTTTTAAAGATGCAAAGATTCTAACTTTTGCTTTCAATGAAGATAAAGGAATATCCCCTCTTGGCACAACATCTGATACTTAGTTTAAATTATTTGTATTAGCAAGCCAGAAGTTCCTGATAGCTTTTTAAAATCGTCAGGAACACCAGTACACTGCAATAATCTACCATGATGTTAGCTCTTACTGGATGATCTCATTTATACAGAACATACATCCATAGCAAGAGTTCATAAAACACTGAATAAATGTGTAAGAGAGATTTAAAAAAAAAAAAAATTACACAGGGAGAGAAGAGCACAGTTACACATTCTAAGATTTCTTATCCGTGAGCCTCTTCCCTATTGAAATTATGCCAAAATGAAATTGGGCAGACCAATTAAAAGGTTTCTGTCATACTTAAAAACAACTTGGAACATACTTTAGGAACTAAACTACTAAAATATCTTGTACTTGCAGAAAGAAATCCACGATGTGCAGTCTCCTTCTATAGGAAGAACTCTTCTGTCTTTCCACTGCCAAGTCTGTTTGTGATGATCAGAAATGCTGTTTCTGATCTGCTCAACTTTGTACTTTGTCAGATAAATAGAATCACCATTGAAAAATGCACCTTGTTTCCCTTCCACAAGAGTTGGAAGAAACCCCTTCACTACAGTATTTTAATTAGTATAATGACAGAGGTGGTCCGATATTTTTACATGTTTCTGCACTAGAGGGAGAGTTCATGCATAGCAAAGACCAGTTCCTTAAAGTACAGAGCAGAGCAACAAAAAAGGGCTATTTGTTGAATAGATGAATACAGCACATCTGATATGGAGAAATAATTACATGAGTTGAGAATATAGCCCTGTGAGAATTTCAATGCTTCTTACACAGAAAGATATGGGGGTTTTTCATAACTTTAAAAATATGGGTAGACAGTTGAGATTCATTTCATTTTGTTGGCTGTGCCCTCCGATTTTTATTTTTCAATTCCCTCCATATGTGACTGCAGTTGAGAAGGCAACCTACCCTAATAGTTAGGGATTAGCAAAAGAAGTAAACTGCCAAAATCAGTGAACAACACTGGCACAAGTACTTAAAATATTAATCTGAAAATTATCCTCTACTAAACCTTTTTTCTTAGCAAGCCTTGCGACTTATGGATGAAGTAAAGGAAAGACTAGAGGAAGAAGAAAGAGAGTGTCAACAGGCCTTGAAAAACTTATGGGATGAATGTGAATCTTGTTTAGAAAGTACCTGCATGAGATACCATACAACTTGCAAACACGGTTTGTCAACATTTAGACGAAAGGTAGGAAGATATTTTCTAACTGGGAAATACTCTCGAGTTCACCCAATAGTTTTAGAGAGAATGCATCTTAGTTTCTCATACCAAGTTATATCTTGGTTACTAAAGAAATTTTATTTTGAGGGTCTGGAAATGTGAAGCAGAGATTACATGCAATTATATTCATTGATCCAAAATTATTTCAGTTGCACCCTGGAGTGACTCCATGGACACTGATTATTACCCTGACTCCAATGGAGTTACTCCAGATATGCAGCATTGTCTCTCACAGTGGGGCTTGCATTAAGATGCTCAGTAACTGTGAAAAATACCTCATAGATTCTTTATGGTCCATTTGTAAAACAGCAGATAAAAGTGTCAATATACTTGGCAAAATTCCATAGGAAAAAAATCACCTAGTTACACAACATCGTTATTTTCTGTATTTATTTTATTCCAAACCTACTCTTCAAACCACTTTAAAATGCTTCTCATTAAAGGAAACTGTCAGCAAAGGAGATTCCCCTAATTCTGTTGGAAAGACAATACATTCTCCTGGCTGGCATATTATTATTACAAGACTAAACCGAATTGTAATAACATTTTTTAATTTTGGGCACATGTAACTTAATAACCAAAACTTTGCAATTACTGTTAGTGAAATTTTTTCCAGATTACCTAACTTTCACATCTCTGGGAATGAGCAACACAATACATTAGCTTAAAAGTTAAATGTGTGTTTCAGAAGTGGTAAGTTTTAGACAAAGGTGGTTTATATTTTATCCTTAAAATTATACAGGCAAAAATGTGTAAGATATCAATTTAAGACTACTGCTGATGCCTTTGTCTTTTTAGACACCTCTCGTGGATATCTAAATATTACTCTTGGACTTTCGAGCGTTGTAATTGTAAAGGTCATACACTGCACTGTGTCTGTCTTTGACCCTCTTGGTAACTTTCTCAGTGAGCTATACAGTTTCTTGGAAGCACTCATAGACTGTTGTGACCCAAATAATTTCCAAAAAAGAGGACAAAGATGATAGCTGAGGCTAATGGCATTCAGGCAGCAGAGACAATACAGGCTTATCCTGTTCCTGTAGAGCCATTCCACAACCCTCTGAGCTGCACTAGTGCACTAGTGGTCAGATGAGGAAGCTGATTTTTTTTTTCTTTTTTAAAATACATGTATGTTTATGCACATGTGTACTGTGTATACATGTATCTATATATATTCAGCAGGGTGTTTCTTAAGCCATAACAGTTTTCTAACACCAGCTCCAAAAAAAAATTGCATCTGCTCAGGCAAAGGCACTGTGTTAAAGCATGGAGCTAGTGACTGAGACCCAAGGACTGAGAACTGCAGAGAGGATGCCCCATCTCTTCCATCATCAGGCCACAGGTTTGGGGCCACTGCTTCATTGATTTTAATGGGTTTCAGTTTGCAGAAGCATGTGAGGACTTGGCCACTGGTAAGAGAGAGTAGGGTGTTTACAGATCACAGCAAGAACAATTGCCTTCTGTTCCCTCTGCTGCACATAAGTGCCACAGAAATGTTTCCAAGATAAAGTTCAAATTGTTTGTTGGAAGAAACCCAAACACTGATACTAACTTTGAGACTCTACAGATTAAAGGCCAACTGGTAATGCTTTTACTCCAGATCTGATCTGGAAGTAATGATTTAAACTTGATGTACTTTCACTTCTCAGAGTGGAGTGCCTTAAATTGCTTTGGAGAACATGCTGTGGTTGCAATTAATAAGAGGGCATTGTTTCTATGGATATTTGAAAGAGAAAAATTAGAGCTACTTCCTTGAGAGATGAAAAGCTGATTAACTTGTCAAGTAGCTGATGTACCTCTCTCTTATACACAGGTTGAAGATTTTTTGAGGAAAATACCTCCATTCATTTTTCCTTTTCATGAGGATCAAGGAAAAGACATACAATTAAATGAGAAGCCCGAGAAAGAGGATACCCAGCTAGTCAAAATGGAAGACTTATTTAGCCAACTGTTATCAGACATGGGTTCGATATTTGACAAAAGTCTGATTTTTTTCAAGCAGATGCAAAAAGAATTTGACCAGTCTTTTCAGGCGTATTTCATGTCTGGTCTGAACTTGAATGAGTCCCTCAGCCTGCTGGCTTTACCCAAGGACACCTCCAGAAACGATGGTCCTCAGAAAGGCTGGGGCATACCTGCCTTCTTACAGACAGTGTTTGATTTCAGTAGAACAGTGTTTGAAGGTGTGAGTGAGGTGATTACTGAAGTATTTGACGAATACAGAAGTACTAGAGGAGATGTTCCAGAACAAGCCAAAGGCAAGTGCCACAAACTGGAAATCAACTGCTTTGTCAATGACATCAGGGCCCTCAGAATTGCTAAACTATGGTCAGGGATTCAGTTTGATGTATGTGGGGGTGAGATACGATATGGAAGTTCAGGAATCTTCCTTGGTTGACCAGGTCCATACCTGTCAAGGATAACAGGCTAAATTAAGAGGTACAAATTACCTAGATATCTCAAATAAATAACACAGAGGGGCTTATGGGCCTACACAGCCTGGTTTTCACAGTGATTCTCAAAGCATTTGAAGGTGTTCCTCAGGGTGGCTTGAATTTATGATGGACACAGGTTTCCATAAGGTTGACTGACAGGTCTGAGTTCAGCATTTGTCAGGATATATGTATCACATCGTACTGATATGTCACCCATTCTAAAACCTCATTCTATGACATATCAAGGCATATCCCAGCCCTAATCAGAAGGCATTACGTTCAGCAAGACAGCTGCTTGCCCTTCCACAGGCCTCCCCAGCAATGCAGCATACCAATCAAACCAGGCCAGCTACCAGGTTTTCTGGGGAGCAGAAAAATCATGGATTTAACCTTTGTTTCAGGTGATAACTCTCAAAAGAGGGAACATCCCATGATTGCCTTTTAGAATACAAATAAGCCTTAGCTTTTGTGTCTTAGTAATGCACGTAAAAATATAAGAATCACACAAATACATGCTGGTGCCAATCTGTAGGGAGATCACAGAAAGGACATGTAATAACTCTGAGGGACAGGGAACATAAGGAAATAAAGAGTTAAGTGATTCTAAAACAGCCTTTTGAATTTTTTCCTGTATCTTGCCCCATGTTATCTCAGACATGAACTTTAGTATTGTTCTCTCATCAAGCTGTGGGTGCATATGAAATACCTTGACATCTATGACATCTAAGGGTCAAAACGATCTTATCAGAACTCACATATTTTAGAAATAACACTTAATAATATGAGCAATTATTTGGCTATTTGTGGGGAAAACACTATGTCTTTATATGGCAATACATTTTCATGCCATAAATTCCTTAAAAGAAAACATGAAATGCATCTTCTGCTTTCTACCTGTTAGTGCTTTTTTTTTTTGGGGGGGGTAGGGAGGAGGAGGTTGGAAGGGAATATTTATCAGCAACCTTAGCTCTAAGCTTAGTGGCTGTCTAATATTGCTGTGACTTCATTCTAGATCCCGACAGAAGTGGCATGTTCTCAAAAATTGTGCCCGGGCACCAGAGGCCTCTGTGCAAGGAGCTTCGGGAGAACTCCACTGGATGCCCACAGTTTCAAGAGAGATGTCAGAAATGTCAAGATAATCTTATACAAGGTAAATAGCTATTTTCTTTCTTTTTTTTTCCTGTAATGCATCAGTAAGTGGTTTCCAGATTTTGACGCTGTCATTTTCTTCTGTGCTGTTGCCGTATTTTGGGACCTAACATTTGAACACTGCATTTTGTTCAAAAGCCAATCCAAACACTATTCTTCATTCCAGATGATTTCAAGTCCCTATCCCCACTGCCTCCACAGAGTGTCAGTATAACTCTGTCCGATCAGTGCTCCATAAGGAAGTACCTATTTGTGTATTTTGTTAGAGCTGCCATCCTGCAGAGAAGCGAGAGGCCAGGTAGTTACCGATCCTGCCTGGGTGCAGAAGTACTGAGCAGAAAGTGAGGAGAAGCTCAAACTTCGCACACTCACTTCTCCTGCAGATAACCGGATGAAAAATTAGGTTGCGTTCTGCTCCTCACAAATTAAAAAAAGCACCAACAAGCCTGTAATTACTCTCTGTCAAATCATGTCTGCAAACAAGGCAGAGATAATGGACAAGAGATTTGGCAGTAAAGACATGGCAAAGCTCCGGTATGCATTCCACCATAGCACCTGGAAAAAACTGTGACTTCATCACCTCAGGAACTGCTCTCAGGACTCAGGATGAACTCAGGCCACAGAATATTCTTAACTAAAATATCTTCAGAATATCTCAAAATGCAGCAAATATGAATGAATCAATGACACATTTTGAAAACAGCATTGGGCCACTTCCATCTCACTAAAAATATCTTTCTGCCTACAAATGCATAATACAGATAAAAATTTGTATTTGTGCTTACTTTACTATCACTCTGAAAGGGCATTTTGACAGACTTATTTGGCAGAGAATAAATTTATTTTATCCACAGTAATTTTTGTACAGGTTTAATACAATGCTTTTGTTTAAAATCTGCATTTTAGTTAAGAAAAGAGCAATCTTTAGCTCTGAACTCATGGGAGATTATATTAGTCAGAGACTAAAACCCAGCTATCATTAGATATATATTAGGCCTTGAAGCTCAATGGGAATGCTAACATATGCTTTCTACTACTAGCCTATATAGTTGGACTGATAATGGAATACGAGCAATTGAAACAAAAGATATCATATAAGAATACTGTGAAGTTGCTATATATAAAATTTACCAGCTCTTATTTAGCATAACAGAAAATCTATTGCCATGAAATATGATATAATGACTTGTTAAGTCATTGTACTAAAGCTAATGGAATAATTAATTGATTTAGCCATTAAGAGCCTAAACTAAATCTATCAACATAGGTCAGCAAGAATTACTCTCCTCTCCAGCATTCCTTAAACATCAGCTCCTGTTCCCCCTTCCTCCCCCCAAACTTTTTCTAGACTTTGGATAGAAAAGATGAAGTACAAGACACTATTTTCCCAGGAGCTTCATGCTGCTTGTGTTTTCTAATAGATTGCCCCAATGTTCCTGAACTGCACATGAAGTTAGATGAAGCCTTTAAGCTGGTTAATGTCTCAGGGGAACAGTATGAGCAGATTCTCCAGGTGGTTCGGCGTCATACAGAAGACACATCCTACTTGTTGAACAGAATGAAAGAAAGATTTGGGTGGGTGTCTGAGCTATCCAACATGACCATTGGACCAGAAAATATTTTCAATATAGTTAAGGTAAGAGTTATCTTTTAAAGGGAACTACTGCACAGTGCTGTTTTTGACCAATGCTTTGCTCATACTTATGCTCTGGGGGATCGTGGATGTCTGTACATGTGTAATGTTTGGAATTTTACAACACAGAATTCCTAGTCATCTTGAATTTATAGTATGCCTGATAATACCTCTAAACTCCAGAGATTACAAACTCTTTTCCTCTAAATCCTTTTAGTTTAATAGATGGCTGACAGGCTAACCTGAACTACCATCTGATAAGAGCAAATTGACACTAGCAGCTTTGACTGACCTCAGATTACCTTCCCAGATAAATTTCCCTGTAGCAGTGAGATTTTTATTGGAGACTGAATACCTAGGTGTACGTCCATGTCTGTACCTGTATGTCCTAAATCCCAAAGAAGGCAAATATTATGCACATTATCATAGTAGAAGCTGCATATCTTTAACAGCAGCTATCTAATATACATCTATCATGATTTATTCTTACAAATACATAATGATTAACTCTAACTGACACACAAGAGTATATCCAAGGTAAATTCAATCCATTCTCCTGATCAAGGCACAAATCAACTCACAAATCCAATGTCCTAGTACTACTACAGAAGTTTCCATTAAATGATTGTGCAGTCCACTAAAAATAACTAAATCAGGAACAAAGGGGACAGGCAATATTTAAGCACACTTTCCCAACTGAGTCTGCACTATCTGCTCCAGAAAAATAAAGCTACAGAACTAAGTCTGGCATAAAAGCAACCCACATAGGAACAAATAACTTCAATCACACAACCTCTGTCTTGAAATTTTTAAATCAGTGGGGTGACTCATACACAAGTTTTCATTGGGAGATCAGAAAATCTTAATAGTAGTAGTTCATAGTATAAATATTAACATGCAGTTTTCTAATATGGTCTTTCAGTGCCATGTCAGCTCTTCCCACCACCAAGCACTGGAATAAATAGAGACACCTGTCTCTTCAGAAGAAAACACTTTCAAGAATAGAAAATCCTGAAGTATTCCTCTCTTTAATTTTCCTGTTAAAGAGGCACAGTAGGTTTAAATAAAACTGGAAGTATCAAGTAGTTTCTAGTGCCTAAAGTACTGATTTGTTCTAGGTGGTACCTGGGGAACCGTCTGGTAAAAATGAAACTGTGGTAGATGTGAATATTCTGACTTCACCTACTTTCACCATTAAAGTTCCTCCAAACTTAGACCCAAAGAGTGCTGAATTCATCGAATACATAGCTGGGAAAGCACTGCAACTGTATAAGCAGAATTTTTAAGTGGTAAGTTAATTCTTTCTCCTTTCATTAGAACAAAAGTTTTTATAAGAGGTGTCACAATAAACTTTAATTGGAACAGAACACAGTCATGGCATATTCAGGACCATCTCCTCAGAAATAACACACTGACTGAGAAACAAACACAAGCCTTATGGAAAACAGAAACAAATGCTCAATGTTCTAGCCTGCAAAGAAATGATGACATTAAAAAACTCAGTCTTTTAGGTAACATCTGGCATGAGGTAATATGATAAATGTTCCTTCAGAAAAGAAATGCGTCACAACTGGAGAGCCTTGGCATCAGAAGCCATGTCTTGGTGTTCATTAATCACAAATTAACTGGAAGTACCACTATTCATTATGGATTTTATTTTAGGTGGTGTTTGAGAGCACGCTCCTTACTATTTTTTATGATAAAGGAGTGTGAAGTTAGAATCAGCACCAGGACTCAAAAGAGATGTCTTACCAGAACATTTTCCCATTAGCAGCACTGTGCTCAGATGAAAAGTTAACAGCCTTGGCAGTTTGATCTACAGGAATATGCTCAAAAGTATCCTTCTCTTGGATTCATAACCACTTTTGCAGAAAAGATTCAGAGAGGCCTCCCTCCATGCTTCACAGATTTACCGATAAGGAAGGAAGAACTGGGCAGTGAGAGAGGAGAAAAGAGGACTTATTATTCTCTAACTACATGGGGAATCTCCAGGAAAGACAGAGTGGCCTTTGGTGGCATCATGTTGCTGTGAAATTATAGGTATATTTTTGAAAAGAAACTTTAAGTAGAGCATTTATAAACATATAAAAGAAAAAAATCAGCAAAGTTTCTCTACAGTTTTCCTTCAAAGTTATCTTTAATTTCTATACTGTTATTGATGACATATACTATTTTAGATCAAGGAAGACTAATCTTCAAGGCCTAATGTGACAAGATCAATTTTCTTAGTATGATGACAATTTTTAGCCTGAATCTTAGTCTGATTCTTCTGCACAATGCACATTGTGTAGCCATTTAATACCCAAGGAAAGTAAGTGGCATAATTTCCAGTTCATAATACCCTTTTATGTTCAGTTTGTAGAAGATTCAGAGTACATGAACTAATGACAACAACAAAGTTAAAACTTGGAAAGATCTACAATAAGGAAAAAAAGAAAAAAAAACCTTATTTCTGCCTGGTTTTTATGTTGTGTATATTTCTACAGCAGGGTACTGATGCATTCACCTTACACTCCTTTTGCTAACACCATCTTCTCAGGCTAAAATAAAAACGTTAAAAATCACCTTTTTTTTTTTCTCCTAGGAAAGAAGATGTGTGAAATCATGCTTCCTGAAATTCTGTGATCCAGTATTATTTAGGTGAAATATCCCTAAACTCAACATAGAGCTAACTGCTAAATGACTATGGTTAAAACAGTTGCATATAGATAATATTTTATTTAGTAAATACTGTGAGATATGAGCTTGCAACTGAAGACTGTAGAAATCTTCCAATTGAAAACCAAATTCAAATGTATTTTAATATTCATTTATTTAAAAAAGATGTTATTTATGTTTTAAATTAGGTAATCTTGTATAACCAGCCATGGCCCTGGTTATGCAAAGATTTAAAGAAATAATCGTCTGTAAGCATGCAAATAACTCCTATTTGCATACTTAAATTCAAGCACATTCTTAAGCCTTTTCAAGATTAGTCCCTGCAGATGTTGCACATTTAGCTAAGCCTGAATCAAGCAGATTTCCATATACATGCAGCACATTATTTTCCAATGAAAATGTTCCATTTATTCTTCTAGATGCTTTTGATGTTTATCATGTACAATAAATTATTTTCTGAATATGCAGTAATGAGTAACTCTTCTGCCTTTGGCATTTCTCACTTGCAGTTTGCCTCTGGAGTCATAATTAACAGAGAATCCTTTATGAGAAAAGATGTTTGTTTTCTCCTAAATTATACACATCAGCTTGCAAGCATATCTGCAAATTACAATAAAGGTTAAGAACTGATATATCTCTCAGTTAGAAGCAGAGCTCTAGGTGATTCAGTTTCATTTGTTGTGCTTGGCATTTCTAAGCATTTTTGCAGACTGCTATATTCACCACTTCCAACTGTCTCTCTGCTGAATAAACTGTATTCACTTCAAAGTGTACAAAACCACGTAGATTAGGTTTGAGTATAGAAAAATAACCACACACTAATTACACACCTTTTCCTTTACGTGCAAATGTACTCATTTAGACAAGTAAAAGGGCATTTCATTGTTTTAATTAGTGGGAAGGATAAGATTTCCTGCCTGCTGTAAGAAGACATAATGTTTTCTAGTGCAGCCCCATGTTCTATTATACATGCCTATCTCTGAGGCTTTAAGTTGATTGAGGTTGTTGTTAACTCCTGTAATCATGTCAGAAATCTGGGCTTTATCTAAGAGATGACTCTTACAGATTGCTTGCCTTCTAGGATAATCAAACCATAGAATCACAGAATGGTTTAGGCTGGAAGGGACCTTAAAAATAATCTATTTCCAACCCCCCTGTCATGGGCAGGGACCTCCCACTAGAACAGGTTGCTCAAAGCCTCAGCCTGGCCTTGAACATTAGGGCCAGGGATGGGGCATCCACAGCTTCACTGGGCAGCCTGTGCCAATGCCTCACCAACTTCAGAGTAAAGAATTTTCTTCCTAGCATCAGTTTCTTTTGACTAATGCAGCATATAAAATCATAGAACAGTTTGGGTTGGACGGGACCTTAAAGATCATCTAGTTCCAACCCCCCCTGCCATAGGCAGGGACCTCCCACTAGATCAGGTTGCTCAGTGCCTTGTCCAGCCTGGCCTTAAACACCTCCAGGGTGGGGGCATCAACCACTTCTCTGGGCATCCTGTTCCAGGGTCTCACCACCCTCACCGTAAAGAATTTCTTCCTTACATTTAGCCAAAATCTCCTTTCTTACAATTTAGCATACTCTGAAAATTTTCACAGAACACTGTGCTGGAAGCAGAAGGAGCAAAAAAAAAAAATAAATTGTGGGCTTTGGTGCAGGCTTGGACTGGATACTGGGAACAGCTCTGTCAGGAGGAACAACCCCGCACGGGGCCAGAGATGGCGACCGTAGAGGATTTTCCAGACTCGGGAGGAAGCTGACACGGGTGGCACAGCAATGACCAACGGCCACCGTCTCAGGGTGGCTCGGGGCCTTCTTGTGTCCAGTCTGAATCGCTCCTAGTCCCCTCAGGCCCCGTGACCGAGGAAAGAAGAGATGCCACTGAGAGGACCTGACCAAGGGGAGGGCTGTGGCTGGCAAACCAAGGAAGGGGAAGCCGAAAAATATGAAAGGGAAGGGAAGGGGAAGTGGGGAGGAGGGGAAGGCAAAAGCGGTGGGGCCCATCTCTGCCCGCCCTCTGGTGCCGTTTGGCGGGAAAAGGCCGGCGTTTGGCGAGTTCGTTTGGCGAGTTCGTTTGGCGAGAAAGGGACAGCCGGGCAGCTGCGGCCCACCCCTGTCCTCAGGGAGCTTCTCGGCCCTCGGGCGCCCCTCGGCCACCATGCCCGCCCAGGGGGAGCAGCCGAGCGCCCTGGTGATCGGCGAGCCGCAGTACCTACGGCAGATCCGGCACATTCTGGAGCACGGCCACCGAAAAGAGGATCGCACTGGCACCGGCACCCTCTCCGTCTTCGGCATGCAGGCGCGGTACAGCCTAAGAGGTC
>VZTY01000009.1:157501-268053 GCA_013400935.1 Turnix velox
TGTACAGCCTAAGAGGTCGGCACCGCCGCGGGCCTGTCCTGCCCCCCTATTCCCCTATTCCCCTGCCCTGCCCGCCGCGGATAGGGAGGGGACGCCATCTTCTTCCCCCTCGCTGCCCCCGCTCTCGCCGGCTGAGGGAAGCCTCCCTTCACACCAACTCTGCGCTGAGGCACTACGTCGTGGGGATCTTTAACTCTGTACCGACAGCTCTTTCGCCCGTTTCCCTGCCCAGCTGGGACCCCTTTTGTACATTAGTCAGAGCTGACCCGGCCCCGCCCCATATCAGAGTGACAGAGTATCAAGGATTGGAAGATCATTTGGGATCGTCTAGTCCAACCCCTCTGCCAGAGCAGCTTCGCCTACAAGTTGGCTGCACATGAACTTGTCCGGGCGGGTTTTGATTGTCTCCAGAGCAGAGAGACTCCAGCACCTCTTTGGGCAGCTTGTCCCCATTGTTGTCCCCTGATGAAAAACGGGAAAGATTGTGAGATAGCCTTTCATAGAATCATAGAATGGTTTGGGTTGGAAGGGACCTTCAAGATCATCTAGTTCCAACCCCCCTGCCATGGGCAGGGACCTCTCACTAGACCAGGCTGCTCAATGCCTGTTCTTCTTCTCGTTTAAGCACAATAGACAGGAGGATTTGTGAAATAGATTTGCCAAGAATTTTATCTTAAGCTTTCCACTATGAGTGCCAACACATACATCTGTATCATGGTGTTTTTGTGGTGGAGTTTGTCAAAGCCCCCATGGTTAATTCACCTGCCCCCTCTGCTCAAGAAAAAGTCAGGTTCTTTTCTTCCTTGACCCGAATATGGGAATTGCACGTCCTTTACCAAGTTCTTTATATAGAAAACTCTGGATGCCAGATGGTGTGGAGGTCACCCTGACAAAGAGCTAGTCACTTCTGACACTCAAACTCTTTTTCAGATCAGTTTCCACTGCTAACAACGAAGAAGGTGTTCTGGAAAGGAGTGCTGGAGGAGCTGCTGTGGTTCATCAAGGTTTGGTGTTTGGATACCTCTGTGCCTAAGAGTGGTATTGACAGTACAAACTAGTGTGGAATGGATTAAGGAGTTTGGGGTAACCTGCTGATGCTTCTGTCCATACAACAGAAGTGCAGCCACTGAATATTTTGATCACATGCAGAAGGCCATTATCTTTATGACTTTTGTGCATTTTTATGGAGATTATTGCAATCAGAAGGGTTTTTCTATTTCCTTTTAAGGGAAGTAGCCTGAAATAGTGAGAAGACCCCTTGACAATTTCCCTATGCCCCTCAATTAAAAACCTAGTACAGTGTCTGTGAATGAGAAGTCATAAAAGGAAGTAGATTATAGGCAATTCAAGGATCTACTTTGTCCTGCTGAGATAACTTTCACTGATTTGAACAGAAACAAGTGCAGGACCACAGATAAGGTTGATAAAAAAGCTAGGCTTTTTAGTAGCAAACCCCTGAGATCTAATAGAGGTAGTATCTGTAGTTGCAGAATTAATATTCAACTGTAGGTAACATAAAGGAATGTTTACATCCTAATGTATGTTGTGACGTGCAGGTATGGAAAAGTCTGTCAAATACACATTCAATTTTTAAAGTATCTTTATTTAAACGTAGATGACTGTGCACTCCATAGAGCAGAACACTTTCTATCTTGTATTTTTGAGTGTGATGAATTGGACATGTTGCAGAACTCAGTGAGATTTCTATGTGCCATTTTGTCTTATTTGTCAATTTTGTCATTTTAACAAAAACATTTTTAAGACCTTAAGATTGTTACAGGTGGTTTGGCAAAGACAATGCCTAGACAGTTAACTTTTACTTTGCCTACATTTATCTGTCTGCAAAGCAAAATCCTGCTATCTGAAAATGTACATTGACCTTGAGACTGTCCTGTTTGTTCATTCATAAAGTTAGAATCCTGAGATGAATAAGAGCAGCATGGCATTTCAAACTTCATTCCAGTGTGTTGCTCGTAAGTTTTATTGTGTCTGAGTACAAGAACCTCATCCTGTACCTTAATCAGACTGTTCAGACTTTACAAGTGGAGAAATACCATAAACTGGAAAAGCTTAATAAAGCTGTTTAAAATTGTGCCCTTTGTGTTGGGATTAGGACTTCTTACTGTCTGTATTTTGTAGGGTTCTACAAATGCCAAAGAGCTCTCTGCAAAAGGTGTGAAGATTTGGGATGCTAATGGATCACGTGAGTTCCTGGATAAGCAGGGTTTCAGTACCAGAGAGGAGGGGGACTTGGGACCAGTTTATGGTTTCCAGTGGAGGCACTTTGGAGCAGAATACAAAGATATGCACACAGGTAATTATATACAAATCAGTCTTGATTGCTTAGCATGGTGATTAGGCCACCTCACTTCCCAGACTATCAATACAGGGTCCTAATTTCCATGATACAATTGTGCTGGCAAGAACTGATGTTAGTGCACTACATTAATCAGATTCTGGAAGGTTAGGATGAATCCACATCTGTGGAGAGAATAACTGTAAGAAGTTATGATGAGATTTAGTACCTGTTGGTATTATTTTCAGTCAAATGGGTTCATTAAACATTCTCTGAAGTCTCCTGATGGCTCTTTTCTAAGTCCCTGAAGGAGAGAATATACAGAACATTTAGAGTACTGCCATTAAAATAGAAAGTTATACATTATTCTTCCTATCTGATTGGTGTGATTTTTATCTTGGAATAATAACATGGTTAAATATTATTTTTTCCTCATTCTTTTTTTTTTTTGTCAATACAGTCTCAAAGTTCACAGTAGTTACAGATATTAGACATGGTATTGTCATAATATAGTTTTATGCTAAGACCAATGATGCAGATTGTGAACTGACGTGTCTAAGAACTTACTAAAGTGTCTCAGCATTACTGAAGTTAAAAGCTCTGAGGCACAATGTAGCTTGGAAAAAATGAACAAGATAAATTCTCTTAGGTTTCATTACTGATAGATTTTCTTAAAATGCATTAGCAATGGGTAGCTAATTAGCTTGAAGTACTAACATAATCACTTGAAAAGGCTTCTGGCACAGTATGGCTGGCAGAATAATTCCCTGAGATGCTGATTATGTATTACTACCTTGCTTGCCAGCTTGGGTCACCCTTTAACCATAACTTTGTATTACTTTGCAATAAGAAGTCATTTGAAAAAAAATTAGTTACCAGCCATGCTGATTCACTGACATGATTCAGAGCAATGAGTAACAACTAATGACTCTTTTGTTCTGGAATCCATTCTAATGTTCAGTTAATTCCTGTGAATTTCTTATATAACTGGTATTGAGCCTGTGAGCATTGCTGGATGAAATGTAATATCCTGTGCTATAAATGATTCAAGTTCGCTTCTGACACTAAATGCATATGTGACATTGTGAGTGCTGGATGGATGCATTTATTCACCTGTCAAAAACTTTCTCTTTTTGAGCATGCAGAGAATGCTTGCACCCCATGTTGCTGCTCTGAGCATATTTTTTTTTAAGAAGTAGCACTGTGGCATGCAGGTTTAACATCTAGAAAAGCATCTTAATCTGGAAATGCAATAAGCAAATTAGTTTAAATGCTGTGAATGACTAAGTGGTAATGTCTCGTCTGTTACAGTGTAACTTTAGTCCTATTTCAGTAACAAGTCTTAAGGCGTGACAAAATAATATGCCTTGTCCAGTTAATTTTTTTGTATTGCAATTTTCATTTCCTGACTGGTAGTATTCATGCAGACTTCTCCCTTGATCTTTAAAATGGTGCAGTTTTTGAGGCTTGGAATGAAGTCTTCTAAATGTTCCTATTTCAATGAGTTGGAAGCACGTAAGAGATAGAGGAACACACAAAAATGCCATTGTGAGAATTTCGCAAACCTTGGAGCACCTTAAGGAAGACCAAGAATAGCCTGTATTTGAAGGGTGTCAAGGGATATATTTGATCACTTTCAAAGTTACAAAACAATTGCCAGAGGTTGTCATTTGGGTTTCACTTTTCAATGGGACGTGGGCTGGGATTTAAAAAGGCATCATGACTTGAATCTACCTTTCTTAGATCTTATTTGATATCTTCCTTCAGATTACACCAACCAAGGAGTTGATCAGTTGCAAAATGTGATTGAAATGATCAAAACCAATCCAGATGATAGAAGAATCATTATGTGTGCTTGGAATCCCAAAGGTATTGGACAACAGACTCTAAGAGAATGTAGTTGCATGTTACCTTGAAGTGTGTTAAATTATGTTTTAATCCTGTGTCAAGTTGGTGCCATTGGAAGTCCCTGCTTATTCTTTATATATTTATCAGTAAAGTTATAAAAATGGACAAGGGTTATAATCTTGATTCTCTTTCCACTTCGTTCTCATGTTTAAACATCAGAAATTTCTCTAAGTGAAAGTGAGGGATGTACCACTGTCTGAGATACAGTCTGTTCAGAGATAGCTTTTCTTATTTTAAAAAGGTTAAAAAAAATCAAATCCAAAAACATTAAGCAGTGTGTCTGTTTTTTAGCCATACAATAACTTGTACAATTCTCAAACCCCTTGAAGCTAGAGAAGAAAATTATTTGTTTTGTAATCATCTCCTGGAATGCAGTTTTGTCTGGATATCCATTCACTCTGTAGGACCACTTCTAAATTTGAACAAGTGCCAGAGAGTGTATAATTTCAGCAGCAGTAGATCTGTGCACACAAAAATTCACCCAGCATTTTCCACTCGTGTCTCTGAACGGGTATGCCATATGCTGCTGCTGTTATTTTTCAGGTTAAATATTCTCAGATATCAGGAGATGCCTGGTTGAAGTTTTCCTTAATTGCACTCTAATTGCCCTATCGGCACATTTAAGCATAGATAAACACTCAAAAGATCTTTTGTTTTCTGATTATTGTTTTATTGACTGTTACTCATATCTCAACAAGCAGTAGAGGCATATTGCAATGGGAAGAGAGTAGATGAAGCAGCTGGAAGTTGCTTTGGGGGACATGTTTAATTTTGCTCTTAATGTCTTCCTTTAGGGAAATCAACTGTCTTGCTGAGGTGAGTAAAACTAAACTGCTGTGCAGCATTATGGCATAAATCTGTTCTGTGGAAAATCCGTGTATGAATTTCTTGGTCATACAGCTTCTCATGACCCAGACTTAATTGCTTAGGCAGCAGGTGCTTTTAAATGAGAGAAAGCTCTACTGTATGTCATTAAATGCCTGTTCAGGTTTATGCATCTTCTATATTTATAACACAGTAATGCTGTTCCATTTTTTTTTCTCCCCCCCATCCTGTACTGCAACTCCCAGATATTTCACTGATGGCTTTGCCTCCATGCCATGCTCTTTGCCAGTTCTATGTTCTCAACGGTGAACTGTCATGCCAACTTTATCAGAGGTCTGGAGATATGGGACTAGGAGTGCCTTTCAATATTGCCAGCTATTCACTGCTTACATACATGATTGCCCATGTCACAGGGCTCAAGGTATGCTATTTAACTGTTTTACTTAATCTTGTCAGAGAAGTGAAGGACTGAAAGTTAAGACTCTTCAATGAACATGCTTATAAAACTCTTGCTGAAATAGGTCTAAGAAAGGGCCCTGTGAATTTAATGGGAATTCTCTCTGGTCTGTATGGGTGGTTGGGAACAGCAGTGTAAGAATTCTTAAATTTGGGTCAGTGGGACAGAAATTCCTCCAGGTCTTTTTAAATGAACATGTCAAAACCGACCTGTTCTACTAGGCTACTTAGTAGAAATCTGTACTGAGTACTTGTCCTTATGGGATAATAGCATATCAGTGATTACATTTTGTAGCATGTGTTTTTTATTGGAAGCAAACAGTAGCTCAGTGGTTGCTGTCAAGGTTCCAGATTGGATATTCTGCCCACCTAACTTCCAGCTATGATTTCAGCTGGGTATTTTTCTCATTTCCTTCTGCAAATGATTATGTATGTGCTCAAATAGCTACTACCCTGACTCCAGAGCTGCATTTTGTAATTTGGAATCATAATTTAAATGCACCACAATCTTGTACAAATGAAACCCCCCTTTTCTTTACAGCATGTATAAAATTGTATTAGCAAGGCCATTTTGGCTTGATCTTCACACTACCAGTGACACGAAGGAGAACTTAAAATAGGGACGGAGAGAAGAATCAGACTTTACAGCAATTGCAGGCATACTTAAGTAATTAGAGCAAGTACTAGGAAAACTTAAGTTTAATATTACCATAAAGCAGCTGTTGCCTTTCAGCCACTTCCTTTCTCAGCTTTGGCATTTTTTAGCATATTGTATCTGAGGTCTGATCAGTCAGAAGCCAGAAAAACAGCTGATAAAACTTCTAAGTTAAATTAGATTTCTCCAAGACTGCCAAATCACAAAACTTGCAAGACTGCAAAACCTATCTGGATGCTTGATGATTGCTTTGGAGTACAGCCTGTGACTGACACCTCCACTGCCACAGACTACATTGCTTAGTAGTGGCTAAGGCAGCTAGTCTGAAATCAACTTGGACAAGTCCAATTTACTAGAAGTGGAGTGGAAAAGCTGAATGTCACCTCCCCATCTCTCTCCATTTTGGTGACCAGATGAGTAGCACTCATTTGTTAACCAAGGCTATTATCCTAGCAGGATTACAAAGGTATCTTTTTTGGTAAGGTAGTGGAAACATTATATTTCTTCCTAATTATGCATTAAACTGGAAATGTCATTATATTTCTTCCTAATTATGAGTTAATCAAATCTAGTACAGAACCCACAGTTCCAGACTAGATTTGAGATGCTAAGAGTCAGTACTGCATTGTACTATTTTCTTTCTTGAAAACTGTCTGAATACTTCATATATTCTCTTGCCTCTGCAGCCTGGAGAGTTCATACACACATTAGGAGATGCTCACATATACCTGAATCATGTGGAACCTCTGAAAGTTCAGGCAAGTACTTCTTTGCGTTCTTGTTTCCTTGTGTCCTCCACAATACTTATCCCATGGGAAAGTTGTCTTGGTATTGTAAGTATCCTTTTGCAAATATTAATTTGTGTGTCTTCTCATTTCTATCCTAGTGATTGTAGCACCTTAACCCATGTTCAGTTCAGGTCACAAACAGAAGTACAATGCAAACATGATTGAAATGTCCATCAGTTCTAGAACCAAGTTAGAGATACAGAATCTGTACCACTACTTCTGATTTCATTATTCCAAAACATTACAAAGCCATTATACATCATGGAGATAAACACAAAATAAAATGTCTTTGTGGTATATCAGAAAAGGATAACTTATCAATTCACAGTGTTATTCAGTATTGCTATTTGGCTGAGTAAGGCTGTATTTTCTTCAGTAAGTAATTTGTTGTAGTAGGAGCAAATCAGTATTTTATTCCATTAGACTTAGCTCAGCCTAAATGCCCTCACCATTCGTATGGTGCAAAGCCAGGCAGAGAGCTATATATTGGTTTGGACCCAAATGTTCTGTGAGAAACTAGAGCTCATTTGAATCTTATCTGGGGCAGAAATTCTACTTTAGTTTCCTCTGGAAGGAATTGAGTTTGTAACTACCAGAATTGCTGTGCAGCCTGAGAATGCTCTCACTGCATTTGGATGATCAAGAAATCCATTACTGCTCTTCATCCAAATCCTCAAGTAGATTCCACCTAACTGGATTATAATTTTCTTTATTTATTTTTACCTTTTTTTATAGTATAAATGCAGGAGGGAACATCTACATAGTCTAGTAAGAATTGAGATTAATAAGATTTAATTTATAACACAGAATCACTCCCTTCAAGGATTATTAGCCTCATCCAATAAGCTTGGTTTTATTTCAGCTTCAGAGGGAGCCAAGACCTTTCCCCAAACTCAGAATTCTTCGTAAGGTTGAAGACATCTGTGACTTTAAAGCAGAAGATTTTCAGATTGAAGATTATAATCCTCATCCACCTATTAAAATGGAGATGGCTGTTTAATGCTATAAACCAGCTTCTGTTAAGGGGAAAACAAAACATAGTTTTGTTACAGAAAAAGAAACAGTAGATCAGGACTGCCTTCAGAACTAAACTCTAGTCGTTTGGAACAGATGATTATTCTTGCTGTACTAAGCAGATGCTAACCCAGTTTTAAGCTGTTACTGAGATAGTTTTCTATATGTTTCAGTTCCAAGTGGCCATTTCTGTTACCATGCAGTTCCTGTCTGCAAGTAGAGCTTGCTTACATGCACTAGTGCTGAAAATAGAAACTGTTGTGTATGACAGAGGATTTCTTCAAGATTGTAGAAGGCTATAAATCTGTTCTAATGTTCTATGTTTAATAAAGCTTTTCTAAAAAACCTTTTGGGAAGGATGACGTGTATTTAATTTTAGTATTGCTTATAGTTAGTAGTAAGTAAGAGTTGGAAAGCAAAGGTAAATTCTGTTTGACATAAGGGTGAGATCTAGCAAGGAAAAAGAAGTCATACTTCCCCTGATCTTGATTTATAACCAACAGGTAGACAAAAGATATCCATGGAGCCTTGTCTGAAATGTGATCTTGGATAAATCTCTGTGTTTATTCCCCAATCCTACATGAATGACATATTTGATACAAATATTAGACAATATTAGCAACAATCAAGTCAGTCATCATTTAAGACCAGATCCCACAGTCATATGGACTAATTTTACAGCCTAGAGCAGTTACAGATAGTAGTATTTGTGGGTTAATTTGTTTTTTAAATTTCAACAACTAGGACTTTTAGAGCTTAAATTGTTGCTTAGACCAACACAACAAAATTGCAGAAAGAAGATACCATTACCTTTTGAAAATACATCAAATATAAATAGACCGGTGTTTATTAGAAAGATTCACAGGATCTACTATAGTCCAGCCTCCTCGCACAGAGATGATCAAACTGCATGTGCTGTTTCAGCTGAGATCATATGAGAAACCTGTTACCTGGAATTGCTCAACCTGCCTTTTTCTGAGGTTGCATTAAATGGACACTGTGAAGCCATCCTGTAGTTAAGTACACTTGAATCTTCTTTCAAATTACTTTCAAATAATCTTTCAAATTACTGAACTCAGAGGTGGTGGTATTCTTGGTGCTAGACCTGAACACCACATTACATGCTTCTTCCACTAGATTTAATCTGAGTTGTAGTAGCCTTGCATTTTAAAGTAATCTAGTGCTGATATTCCATGTGTTATCTGCATTAATGGTACCTCTCTGCTCTAGCATGTCATCAACCTTACCATATGCATACTTCTAAAAGTTATAAGTTCTTGAGTGTATTTGCAGTCCTCTATCTTAGAAGAAAACAGTTTAAGTTGCAAATTCACTTAACAGTCCTTTCAATGGAAATCACTTAATGGAACACATCAGGTGAAGTGGAATCTCCAGAGCATTTTAACGAGCGTAGCCAGAGGGGATGTGAAACCAAATGTTGGCCTCAGAGCCTGACTAGTGGGAATTAGCAGTCTCAGTGAAGTTAACCAGGACAGGAATATCCAGCCAAGAGAAGAATTTAGAGTGGGAATAATTTCATAAATTATAGAGAAGTTTGTCCAATCTGAAGGAATATTTTTTTTAAAAAAAAATTCTTTTAAGTATTGCCATTATAAAACATCACAGATGATAGTCAATTCTTATACAGAGCTATGGGCATACATGTAATCTTTAAATATACCAGTATATATAGGTCTGGAAGAGCTTCTGCTTTTCAGTACAAGAGTTAACTACAGATTTGCTGTTCCCTTTGCTTGGTAAATTTACTACCAATAGAAGTTGCTGAAATGAAGCTTGTACTTTGAAGTCCAGGAAAATTTATGATGTTCAAAGGTGCAGAAATAAGTAAAAAGCAAGACTTTGGACAGCAGACATTAATGTGAATGACAGTGAAAATACATGTAATTCAAATTAAGAAGTAGGAGACTTCTATGATTTCAGGCAAAAGATAGGGACATTCAAAGAATTTGAGTATAAACAGATCACCTTAAACAGAAGGTGATCAAAGAATTGTAATTTGCAGAATATAAAGACTTCAGTGCTGTAAAGGTGAGTAGTGTGACTGCAGGAGATGTGCAGAGCAACATTTTAGACAAAGCCTTTCCAAAGGCAACTCAATCAACATGCAGCTGGCAAAGAAATTTCTTACCACTTTGCTCAAATACCAACTTCTCTTGAAGTTCTACCTTCTTAAGACAAGCTTTCACAACTCACATTATTTCTGACATGTTGCGATGTGTTGCAAAATTTGCTTTACTGCAATACCAGAAAGAGTATTAATTTTCTGGTCATGACAGATGAGCGGTGAGAAAAGAAGGAACTACTTCAGAATTTTGAGACTTAACGCCTACCTGATGAGCCATGGCTGAGTTTGTACTGAAACCTCTATGCAAAGCTTGCACAGACTGATTGGAGAGCTTTGCCAGATAGTTGCCTCACAGATGGCCTCAAAAATCTTTCAGGATTTAGGCTCCTGTAGGAGCTAACTCCCTTGTCTCTGGTCATGCAACTCTGTCCCCAGGCAGGGAGCTGGGGTGCACTGGGGACTGGACTGTCATAGTCCCACTCCAACATGCTCAGGTCTGTACAGCTTTGGGATGTGCTTGCCAAGGTGAATGAGCAGGTAATCCCATTTTGAGAAACCCAAAGAGAATAAAACAGTGATTCTGCTGTAGGAAATAATTCCTTCTTTGGAGATGAGTCCAGCCAGATGAGAGATGGCCTTATAGAAAAGAAAGACTTGGATAAGGGTCAGGATTCAATTTTTAGTTGTGCTACAGATTTCCTGTCTGGAGCTGGGCTAAGCTGTTCAGTCAATTCAGATCTCACATTAATTCCATGTAGTACAGATAATGATACTCCCCTTATTCACAGGGGAACTATGTAGATAAATACATTAGATGCTATGTGGTTCTCAGATGTTAAGGTGAAAAGAAGAAAAAAGTTATGCAAACCATCAGGTAAAGCCAGGATCCAGGCCTTGGCTTTGGTTTGTAAAGCAGGGCTATACTAATGGGTAATTCAGAAATATCCCAATAGATTTTCATTATGAAACACTCTTCTAAAATTAAGTGTCCTACCTACTGGTAGACAACAGCTGAGAGTGAAAAGCACAATGAAATATGTTGATAGCAGGGCTTGGCATGAAAAACTGGCTTTAGAGAAACTATGCTAATGCAGTCAATATGGCCTCCATTTGCTGCAGAGAACTGGGAATTTAATTCACATTGTTTATCTCTGTAGGCTTAGTGTAAGGATTTGGCAAAAAAAGGGTGTGTAATAAAGAACAATTTACTTTAGGTTTGAGAGTGCTATTCTAAAAGGTACCAACCTGTCTATTGACTCCTTTCTAACCTCATGTGTCAGGATAAGCTGGGGACTGAGCTGTTAAGAGAGCAGTGTAGGGGAGAGGGACCTGGGGGTCCTGGTGACAGTAAGATGACCATGAGCTGACAATGTGCCATTGTGTCCAAGAAGTCCAAGGGCATCCTGGGGTGTATTAAAAGGGGTATAAGTCAGTAGATCAAGAAAGGTTCTCTTCCCCCTCTATTCTGCCCTGGTGAGACCACTTCTGGAATATTGTGTCCAGTTCTGGTCCCCTCAGCTCGGGAAGGACAGGGAAGTGCTTGAGAGGGTACAGTGCAGAGCAACAAAGATGATGAAGGGATGGGAGCATCTCCCTTATGAGGAACGGCTGAGGGAGCTGTGTCTCTTTAGCTTGGAAAAGAGGAGACTGAGGGGGGACTTCAATAATGTTTATAATTATGTAAAGGGTGAGTGTCAGGAGGATGGAGCCAGGCTCTTCCAATGATAGGAGAAGGGTACAAGCTGGAACATAGAAAGTTCCAGAGAAATGTAAAAAAACCCTCTTTTTCACTGTGAGTGTAACAGAACACTGGAACAGACTGCTTAGGGAAGTTGTGGAGTCTCCTTCTCTGGACACATTCAAAACCCATCTGGTCAGGTTCCTGTATGACCTGGTCTAAGTGCTCCTGGTCTGGCAGGGGGATTGAACTAGATGATCTCTTGAGGTCCCTTCCAATCCCTGATATTCTGTGATTCTGTGATTATATACTCAGGAATTAGTTCTGGTCCTTGGACTCATAAACAACAGTTAATGGGAAAAGAATTTAAACGGCAGTGGCTTACTACTAGCCCTAGTAAAGAGATTCCTTGGGGGAAAAGAAGGTTTCAACCTTATTAGTTGAAATAGCTGCATTTGAACCAGCCAAATTCCTCCTAAGGCCAAAGAGTGCAGTTATACCTCATTGCAGCTGTTACAGCTGTGGACACGGACCAGCTTGGTCTGGTCTTATCACTATGGGCCTGCTCTGCCATAGCTCTGCCCAGACATGCCCAGGGCCATGTCTGGTCTCGGATCCCCTCACTAGGCCTCTTATCTTCAACCCCCTCACACAAAGCTGGCCTGGCCTCAGCTCATCCCTGTCCATATCCAGGGGCTGGGGCTGGCACTCCATTCCCCATTGACTCTGCTCCTTACTGGAGGTAGGCCTGGCCAGGCTGGGAGGCCTCTGCCCTGCTGCCCCATGTTGGCTCAGGCTCCTCTGGAACCAGCTGTCCCCTCTCAGGCTGTCTCAGGGACCAATACGTCAGGGCAGTGTGGCTGTGCTGGGCTTTGCCCTAAAGGCTTTGTCCTGACTTGGCTCTGGGCTCTGACCCTCCTACAGTACCAACCATTGTCTAAACCCAAGCTTCTGAATGAACTCCTCACAGGAAGGCTTTGGGGCTCTTCAGGGAACATCTGAGAGTCACTGAAGCAGAATCTTCAGCAAATCCCATCTGAGCCCCTCTCTGTTGGGTGGAAGCACACATTCCTTTGGGGGGGTGGCTGCCATCAGGCACAAAGGGCTGGCGTGGCTCTTGCTGTCTCTTCCCACCTTCACTGGAGGCTTCTTCTTCCCCCAGTGCCTGCCCTCTAAATCTATTTCAGCTCAGATCATGGCCCCATTACCTGAGCCACTCCCATTTTTCATCACATGACAGCTGTACCAAGCCATGGATCTCATTGATCTGGATCCTGAACCATGAGGTGACAGCTCAGCTTCACTTGGGTCCAACTTAATCACCAGGCTGGCAGCCACTGGGCTATGTCTGCCCTGTCACAGGGCCAGATCCTGGCCTCAGAGCTCTCTCCTTATGATACCCTGGTCTGGCAAGCTTCCCAGTTGACCCTGGCTGTCACCTCATACCTGGCCTGCCAGCCACACTATTTGCTACTGGGTCCTCAGACTTCCCTGCATCCCTGATTGTGCTCCTGGTGCCACCAAAACAGTGAACTAGTTTGCTAAAGCAGCATGGTTTTCTGTGATTTTGACCTTTATGGTTGAGTTAGTGCAGCGCAAATAGAGATGATGCAAGAAGAGTACAGAGGAGCCTCTCAACTCTATCAACTGCTTCTTCACATGTCCCCTGCAAGGTCATGTCTACACACACAGTGCTGTGCTATAGAAAGGAATCAGTTGAACATCAAAATGGGACCTGTAACAATTATTCTCGGGCTGAGTACATCAGCTTCAACAGCCCTGCAGCTCTCACTTTACCACAGCCTACACTGCTCTGCTCAGATGTTATCCAAGTTGTCTCACAGACCCATGGTGTGTTTTGTGGAGCAGCATGGACTCTTTGTACCTTGCTTCTCATCCTTTCATATGGACAATTGTGATCATGAATGCATTTTTTTCCTACTTCTTACTGATGTGAGAAAAAGAAATTTTAGCAGTTACTCTCATAATAGCAATTTAAAAAATCAAATATTTCCAGGTTGTTTACATGTGTGGGAAGAATGAAAACGGAAGATAAGGTAAAGGAAAGCAGTCTTGGTAGAGAACAGCTGAAATAGACACCAAGTTATTTTCAGCTGTAGTATCTAACTTTGTGAGAAATCCAAAGGAGTTTTGGAAGCATTTCCAAGAGTTATGCAGTAGTTGCTTTAAACAAGCAGCAATTAGGAAAAAGCTCAAGTCACTTACACATGTTCTCTGCTTGGTACACCGATTCCTAGCCTGCAAGGAACTAACAAACACTCAAGACTTGCTTCTGGCTTTTAATTCCCAGTGGAGTTACTTGGAAACCTAAAGGATGGAATGAGAGTTGATTCAGCATACTGTTTTCTATTCATTTTATAGAAAATGTAACACATGTTATAAACCTTTATAATGATTTTTTTTCTTCCCCTGGTTTCTTTGCTTCACATGCAATGCAAAGAATTACAAAGTAGGGTGTGTGGAGCAGTAAACAAATGCACATACTCTGCATATGAGGTTTTAACAGTCTGCTACACACAGTGTGTTGAGAGTACAAATTCTGAATCAAACTTCCAAATTCAGTGGAAATCACACATTTTAAAAAAAGAGTTCATTCACATTCCATGTTGACTGCCTTCCTCATGCAGGCATTCTTTTTATATATATTTTTAGGAACAATTTCTTTAAACTTAAGGGAATACAGGTGCAGAATGTGTGTCAAGGTTCTGTAGCGAATACATTTAAAGATTTGTAAATAACTAGTTCAAGTTGAACTCTGAATACGTGAAGGAACAAATATCAACTTCACATTGCAGTATTGACTAGATTCACTATTATTAGCAAGATAAAAAAACCCCCCAACTTTCCAACCTTTGAAATGGTTGCATATTCCATCTGGATATGCATATCCTCACTTGGAAAAGTTGGCTCCTGAATCCACAAGGGTTGAAACTCAGCTTGTTTACTGACCTGCTCTATTGCTTCCTTTATTTCCCATTGTTGGTTTGTGTCCAGAATCTCAGGATAAGGAAAATAAGAATCAAGTATATTGATAGATTCTATTGACTCGGTTTCTGCCAAACTCTCATAGAAAATACCACTGAAAAACTGATATGAAGTGTTAGAAATTCAGGAAAATAGAAAGGAAATGAAAAGGAAAGGAAATAAAAAGGATTTGCCATACTGTGTATATTGTGCTTTTGGCCACAGTTATCCTGAGCTGCAATGCTACAGCAATACACAGCCTAGATTTGAACCAAGCAGATCAGGAGCTGTAGAAAGTAGAACAGAATCTTCTGTGGGAATGAGTAAGTCTTGGCAGCACATACTTGAGTAAAGCACCCTAAAACATGTGCTGCCTGAAATTTTCAGCAGAAAACCTTCTTGACAGAAAATTGAAGTAGTTTAAGGAAGATGAGCTTCTCAAACAGCACTTCTCTCCCACACAAGGGAGAATTTTTCTCCCTACAAAAAGGGAAATATCTGAAAATGACACATTTCTTCTGCAGACTCTAGAGATCCTGGCCATCTTGTATCTACAGAGTTCCTGGTGTAGCATTTTGTGATATATGGCATACCATGAAAGCTTTGTGCTGCACTGCAGCAACCAGATCAGGTTGGCAGCTGTGGTGTGTCAGGGAATACACGGAACAAAGAATACATAAGAGTCAACAGAGTTACATTTCCAAATCCAAATGTGTAACCTACATCTAATTATGCCTTTTCAGTCAAATATTTTAATTTGAAATACGTATTTTCCAGTTTACTTTTGGCCAGACATTAGTGAAAGAGAATTGCTGGGCTTTCCTCTGGAAGCCTCTGGGGATATAAAAGGCACTTTGAATCTTCTAGAAGTTGATCCTGAAAGTGGGATTCCCCAACAAACTTGAATGGAAGTTCTGGCACAGAAACACAGGATAAAATCATGTCCCATACTGCTCCTTGTTGATATGTATCAATATTTGTTGCCATTATTATTCTGGATTTGAAAAAGAAAAAAGAAAAACAACTTTGCAAGAACAGCAAATAATGAGAGAGATTTCTCTGATGTTTTAAAACAGAAAATAATATAGTAGCAAAAAGTGATAATTGTCCGGGCCAATAATTTTTCCATACAAATCTGCATCTGCAATATCATCCTGCAGATCTGCAGCCACCTTTACTTTGAATAGAGCTGCATATTTGGAACAAGATATAGAACACTTTGGAATGATTAATGCAGCAGTAAACCGGAATCCATAAATGGGAATTTATAATTTCAGCATCACTGTCTGACAGAAAGATCTTTCTTATTACCTCTCTTCCCTTGTAAGCTTCATCAACTCTGAAAATAAACCAGCAATCTTTTTTTTTTTCATAAATCAATGGAAACGCATCTGCCTTCATTTGTGAACAGCCCCCAGCTTTGCCATACAGTTGCTGTTTTCCTGCAATGCAGCATTATGCAGTAGCAGAAGGGGGAAGTGTCTGAGAAAAATACAGAAGCAAAGTCATCATCGCTGATACCATAGACCTTGAAGAGCTAGACTAAGTCTAGTCCATCCATTCAAAGCATAAAACACAGGAGAATAACACTAAATGCAAGTGTTTACATTGCCTAGCCTTCTTTCAAGGCCTATGTGCATAACTGCAAGCAAAATTATATCAATTATACACAGAATCATAGAATACCTTGAGTTGTAAGGAACCTGTAAGGATCAGCAAGTCCTCGCAGGACTATCTAACACTGAATCATATGATGAAGAACATCCTCCAAGTAACTCTTACCACACTGCATCTAGAATAATGTTAATTTACACATTTGCAGAATAAGTTATTTCTTCATAGGACATAACAGAAAACCATCAGAAAATGAAATCAGATATATGAAAAAAATCCGACTGAACCAAACTCTTCACCACAGCTAACTGTAACCTGTGATAGATTTTTTCTAAGCCAGATATGAACATCCCATGATTCAGCAACACTATTTCTAGGTACATTGAGGTGTTTTTTTTCCCCAGAAGATAAGTCCTAGCTGTGTTAACTAAATTTGACTCGAACTGTAAAAAGCTTTCACGGAAAGCCAAGCACATGCAGTTCCTTCTGTCAATAAGAATGCTGCTTACCAAAGGAAGTTAAGGGCCCCCTGCTGCTGACACTTTCATAGTAACCCTCAAAGCCAAGGCAACCAGAAGAACCGGGAGGAACCAGCAATTCTCAGACTTTTAACGGTGTCTATGAAGGAGAAATCCTCATTTCTCATCCATGAAGTTACTTTAGGTTAAGTGCACCATGATTTGGAACATAGATATCCAAGCACAGATTTTTACCTGTTTTCATTAACACTCTTAGTGATGAAGCTTATGGTTAATACATATCACCCTCCTGAGTTTCCCTATATGCATAAACTCCTTGCTAAAGCCAACACATTTGCACCCACAGAAACTTGTAGTTATGCTCAGTATACCAACATAAAGGGACTTCCTTAGTACTTGTTTTCAATACTTGTATTCCTTAGGTATATCCTTGATCGTAGACAGGCCTGTCTTACTGGGAAAATTACATAAATGGTATTAGGCCTGCTTTTTACCTCCCCAAATGGATCTGCAGCATTACATTTTTACTCAGTCGGGCAAACTTTTACCTGTTTATGAGCAAACAGTGAGAATTAATCACATGTTAGCATTTTCACACTTCACATGCCATTCAAAATCTTACTGCTGTAAGATCAAACATTCAAACCTGCCCAGCTGGACACAGGACCTTGTATAAGCCAGATATCTATGCTTCAATACTTGCTATTCTGTGTTTCAAACACAGAGGATTATTTTGTTAAATAGTGCACCAGAGAATGTTCTTTGGAGAAACTGAAGGATCGGAGGTGTTCTGACTTTTTTAAAAAACACTTTTACGGAATTAGTCCATCTCTCTTCTCCCTATCTATTTCACTGCAGGAGAACTGCAAACCAGGTGATAAATCCTTGGAAGAAGCAGAGAACAGCACCACTTCCTTGCTAACTCAACACAAAGAGTTGTATGGCAAAAAGTCACCAGTGCAGCACAAATCAAAAGCCTCACTTCCCATTCCTGGAACATGTGAGAAGACACAGCAAACAGCAGCCTTCTTCTCACTAAGTCCTCTTCCCATGCAGAGTACAGATCTGTTTAAGCTCACTCCTTTCCCTTTTCCCAAGTGGGCTATTTTGGAGTATTGTTGGAGTGGAACAAGCACAAATTTCAAATTACACCACCCAACTTCTCTTCACCCAGATTTCATCATTATGGTTGTCACTCCAACCTGTCTTATTCTGGTGATGTATTCCTGAGTGAGCTACACCCACCAAAACTGATGTGACAACTCAAGGATTAGGAAGACTGAGGGCACCAAAGCCCAGCTCTGAAGGAAAGAGGGCTTACCATAAACTTCTTCATGTTTGCATAACAGTAATATATCCATATTGCCAAAGAGCAATTGTTTGTCAACCTGATTGAAAGCTGACATATGAAATAAAAAAAATGACATAATAAAACTATATGATGAAAAAATATTAAGTAATGGTAGCCAATTGAGTAATGGCTGTGAATCTTTCCTGATTCTCTGCTGCACGCAGGGAGAATATGCTCTAAAATTTCCCCCCCGAATCAACTCATCAGCCTGTTCTGCACTGCCAAATGCCTGTGTGTTTAATTTCGTGGCTGTGAGTAGTAGATAATAAACCCTTTTCAGCTTCCTTTAAACTCCATCCAAGCAAGAGTGAAAAATTAAACGGGAAAGCCAAGTCACACTTCTCAGCTGTCAAATTAAGTCAGAGAAGCATCCCTGTTGTCACACCTTCTGCTCTTGGAAGGTTAAAAAGCCCCAGGTTCTTTGAGAACAGGCTCTTTTAGATGTTAAAACTGAAAAGAATTCCCAAATAATGACTGACTGCTTCAGTAAACAGCAAACACAGGGCCACAGCATTTGTTAGCAGACAATGGCAGCGTTTCCAGTTCAATTTTAGATTTTAGTTCTCAGCAATGAGTTATTTTGGAGGAAAACCAGCACCCAGCACTTAAAAAAAAAAAAAAGTAAATAAATCCCTCAGTTATCCAGACTTGAAGAAAAGCAGTTCCTTTGCCAAATCTTAAACAAAGACTTACAGATTAAAGCACAATCCTCAAGCACACAGCTTCCTATTAGCAGTAGACATCAGTTGCCACTGCCAGCTACAACACTAGAGATGGTGAAGACAAGCTGTACTGCTTCCCTGGAAGAGGGGCTGCTGTGCATAAGGGTGGGCACATGAAGAGGGCATTTTAGGGAGGGAAGGACACCTTTGAGCAGAAAGTAACACCCACCCCCAGAAAAACAGCTTCTGCCTATAGTGAGCTGTTAAGATATTAATTTCTGTTTTTCACCAATAATAACCAATGGATGATGTTGTTTTGTGTTCCTTAAGAGTAATTTAAATTTTCAGGCTGCTTTCCACCATCTCAGATAATGAATTACCATTACAGACCTTGTTTTGCACTTATCAGTGGTATCTATGGATCTCCCTGGTTTCTAGGTTCCCTATCCACACTTCAGAGGGGACAGTTGCACTTTTCAAGTATGGTTTTTTTTTTTTACATCTCACAGGGCTAGTCCTCAAACTCCCAGTTCCAAGCTGGCAACCTTTTCACTGCCAGTATTTTGAGAAGGCAATATCTTTTGTTCAGTAATTTCTCCTTCTAACCAGACCACCTTTATGGCTATTCACTTCACTGCCCAAGTAGGTTATTTTTAATGTCCACTAACATGTTAAGTAGACAAGATTTGGCTCCCAGATCAACAGCATATTCAGTAGACAAGCAGATAGAGGATTACAATCTCAGATTCAAATCTCCAAGTAAGAAAGATGCAATCAAGAGAGCACAGAGAAATAGCTGACAAACAGGCCTAGGCAAAAATCTTTCAGAAATGCCAGGGCTCCAACAAAATTACTCTGAAACATTCTGACCAGTTCCACCACTGGGTCCTTGTGCAGTCACTACAGTTTTCCTTCCTGCAAAAACTGGCCATGTGCAGAGTCACCGAGAACTCTGTGGTGCCTGGACTTCATTGGACATTTTAAAGCTAGATAAGTGTATAAATTACTGCAAAATCAAGAACAGATGTGCAAATGAGGGCAACCAGGAGCAGGGAATCTCTCTGAATTAATGAGCTCTCCTATATTGTGGGAAGTGCCCCTGCCCACAGGCAGGGGGGTTGGAACTAGATGATCTTTAAGGTCCCTTCCAACCTAAACTATTCTATGATTCCATACTGAGATCCCATGAGCATTACCTTTCCCTCTCCCTTGGCCCACAGACCATCCAGGACAGCGGCTATGACCAAGTGCACAGCACCCTTCTCTGCTCCAATCTGCTGGGCAAACAAATGTATATCTACCAGTGTCACTCACAGATTGAAAGACAGTACTGTCGATAACCCAGTAGAGTGGAAGATTCACTGACACTGTGAAAAAGGAAGGAATCTATGTTGGTTAAAAGGCACAGAAGTAGATGATGAAATCTAAGAATTGTAGCAAATACTCAGTTGGAAGTCTCTGAGAGGTCACTTGCACTCTGATTTACCTCAGGACTAGATATATAATTTTCAAGATTGCAAATGGAAATATTTTGTGAAAGTGCACAACTTACATGTTTATTACTATCCTTTTCATAACACCACCGCTGTGTGCCTTACATGGCAGAGCTGTGGCAGTGGTGAGTGCTCTGTAGAAGCCTCCAAAGTTGTTGAGTTTCACCCATGTTTCTATTGACCACGTGAATAAAGAAATCCTTGGCAGTACATGTGACTGCAAAGCATATCAGAATTTACTGCCTCCTTACAGCCAAACATTTGTAATAGAACAACTGTGAGCCCTTTCCTCAGCTGATTCTTCAAGAAGTAACCTTTGCTGACAGTTTATGAATCTGAAAAACCAGCAGAGAACCATTCACTTCATACCCACATCTCCATTTAGTTGCATGGCCATGTGTTGTCTTATACTTACCTGTTTCCAGTGCAGACCCCTTCCTTAAAAAGATTAATCATTACAAAGAGCTTTTTCAGGGTGAAGGTTGCTCCTGTATCACTGCCCACTTCACAAAGGAGGAAAAGGCCACCTGAGTCTGACAGCACAGAGCACTGATAAAGACATTGAGGCCACCAGGTCTATTTTGAGGAAAACAACATTTCTACAAATGAGAGCGCTTCTATGTACCATCTCTTTCAAGCAACTGCTGTGTCTAACAGATTTGTTTTGGCAATGGCAGTCATGTTCAGGCTCTCATTCCTCATAAGGTATTCTGTTTCTGGCAGTGAGATAATGACAGTTGTGGTCCAGCTGTTTCAAGTTCTCAAGAATCAGTGCCGAGGCTGAATTGTTTTATTTCCAGTACCACATGCCGCTACTTAACATCAACATGCATTCCCAGCAAAGGTTTTTGTTAGGGTAAACCACATGCAAATCTCATCTAGCAAACTGCAGAGTGTCAGAGAAAGGACAGAGAGTACGAAGCCTCATAATTTTCTTTGGCAGCATGGAATGAAGTGATTCTAGAGAAATAAGAGACCATGAATCCTGTAAGGTCTCCTCTGTTCAGAGTATTTGCTTGATATCAGAGAAACCAGTGTCTGAACCCCAGTTTTGTAGGAGCCTTTTTGTGTGATTCTGGGCGAGGTGTTTTACTTGCCTGTGTCTTGGTTCCTCTGCTGTTCTTACCTGCAGTGTGGGAAGAACATCCCATCCCACCCCACGTTTTTTGGATGAATCATGTACTACAGAGGCTGAGGTAATTCATGTATCTAGGCAGGTTATACCAAGCACATTTTACTCACGCTGACATGACCTTACATTATAACCAACCAGGTGATAAACAGACTCCAATCTTAGGCTGACTAAAGATAATGGTTAATTCTTAAAGAAGCTTAAAATAACTATGTACTTTCCCGATTACTAAGTGATTTTAAAAAATGTAGACGTTACTGTGAGAAATAACTTAAAGACAGACTGAAGGAGGAAGAAGCATGATATCATCAAGTCACAGATTAAGTGGGTGTTCAGCTGAGTGCTTAAGAGGGTTTTGACATATTCAGAAGCATCAGTGAAGCACCAGAATTGACTGGCAAAGAAGGAATTGCTTGTTCTGTGTTCTACGGCACTGACTGGCTGAAAGGGCACAAAAAAGCCCTTCTGCAGCACTGCTGCAAAGTGGCTATGTGTGGAAGTTGCATCTGGTTGTAGAAAGGACCAATGAAATCCACAGGGAAACTCGTAGACACTCCATCACAGCCACATCCTGTTGTCTAACAAACCACTTGATCTCACAAAAGCCTCCTGCCTCTCTGGCCCTGTGTACCCGGTGTCCAGATGCAGCAGCCCAGGGAGCTTGAGAAGGAGATGTTGCTGATGGTCACTGCCATCCACTTGAGAACTTGGAGGCCAAGGTCAAGTAGTTGCTAATGCATGTGCCCTCTGCCTTGATGGCTAGCTGCTTCCCAGGGCCACCTGGGTTAGCCCCAGCTGAACATGTCAGGGACTGGGAAGGTTTTCCCCCACAAGCTCCATGCTGTCTGCACATAATTCTTGATACTCAGGCTTTGTGGTAGCCAAATTGCTGTGCAAGGCCTACAGGGTTTATCCATGTTTTTCTTTTTTTTTCTGGAGTAGCTCAGGCGTTCATTGTGGGTCATAATGAGAGGCGTAACTGCAGGCTTGTTCTTAGGAAGTAATTTCTCCAAGCTCAAGACCAGGAGTCAAGGTTGGTAGATGGTGCTAAAAGACACCCATCTTAAAGGAAATTCCCAGTAGACCAAATGCTGGATCCTGTCTGTTGCTTGGTCATGGTCCAACTTGATCCTGGATGAGTCAAAATGCCTCTTCTCCCCTTGCCTTGATTCACTATCCAGAGATATTGAAGCTGTTCTCATTTGTGAAGTCTTTGGGAGTGAGAAATGCTATATATTAGGTAGTAATGGCTGTTGGGTAAAATGGCAGATGCCTTGGAAACTCTGAAAAGAGATGCTGCTTATCATTAGGATTATGCCTGTTTCTAGGCATTATAGGGTCTGTCTTGGGATAAAAAACAAATGAGAGTTGTGCTATTTTGACAGTAAATCAAAAGCACTAGCAGAAGGCAAGTTAGTCTGATAAAGTGGATGTGTATCACATTATCTTCCTGAAGGCCATTTGCCATCCCCGAGCTGCAGAGAGGGTCATTCCTTCTCACCTTAATGATCAGTTGAACTCAGGGGGCATATCTATGGCTAAGTGCACACACACTTGCTTTTCAAAACACTTAATAGCAGACTGAAAAGGCTGGGGCCATTCTAATAACAGTGGCGCCAGAGATTATACTTAGCCTATTAGTAATGTACTTATTATAACCTTAAACCCAACAGACCTATTGATTGAACTTCAGTTTCCTGTGAAAAAAAACCCCAAAAACCTCCTCTTGCAAATGGTAGTCCTCTGTTAAAGGCAGCAAGAAGACCAAAAGCACAGATTGTGATGCGGTCACCTGAAATAATACTAAATAAAAAAGTAAATATAGAAATTAATTCTATTGTTCTTGCAGACTTTTAGTGCAAAGGAAGGAATATGCGTTTATCCTGGCAATAAGCCTATTTAAAAGATGGAGCCATTCTAGAAGAGGAGAGGACAATACAGAATAAAAGCAAGGCTCCAGTGTAAGAGATACATATTTGACTTTGCTACACTGGGGCTACTCAATTTATAGAGCACCTTCAATTAAAAACTCAACAAAAAAAAGGTACATAAAACTGCTGAAGACTTCTAATCTTTAATTCTGTGGATCCTCATGTGTTCATGCTATGATGGTGATGAAGCTGTGGTGAAGAGTGAGCAGCTAGGCTAGAACTGAGAGGAGAGAAAGGTGGACAAAGGGATGTAGTCCATCTAGTCAGCAGCTGGAGCCAATACTCTTCCCTTTTCTTGAGTACTTGCCAGAAGAATAGAACCACAGACTTGTTTGTTGCCTCGCTAGGAATGAACAGGGGCTGCAGTCTAGCATGGTTATTCCCTGTTTGACATCATCTCAGTGAGTGGGGTACTCCACAGCTGCTGGAGAAGCAGGGAGCCATCTTCACTGTTTTCATAACGCAGAAATAAAATGATTCTGTGAAATTACTATGTTTCCCTTATTTGTGGGACTTCTATTGTATAAAACAGCCTTTTTTCCAGTTTTGAAAGAACAGAAATGCTTCCTTACCCAGCAAATACAACGCTGGATCTTCCAAACACCGAAAGCAAGAGAAGGATCACCAGCCACAGAGCCCTTAGGAGGCTGCTTCAAACATAAGTAAACATGGAGGTATTGAATGAATGGTGAATGCAGTAGCCAGCACCTGTTGAAATTCAGGAAAAAAGTGAGTTGTTAGCACACACAGGATGGTTTTCTCATGGTCAAATGTTAAGATGCATAGACCTACCCACTTGTATGTACTTACCAGTAGCTTCTGCTAGAGGCTCAGTAACCCAGCAGTAGGGGAGAGGTGAAGTGCTCCTACTGGAAGTAGCTTTTATATTGAAAAAAAAAAAAAGGGAATGCTCTCACAGCAGTCAGCTTTATGCCAAAACAGGGATGCATTTTATCCGAATAGGATGATTGCACACATTTTTAATGTTTGCAAGTTTACTCAAAAATAGTATGAGAATATTCTTAAAACACTACAGCTTGAAACAATGCATGACAGAGACAATCTGTAGGCCTACCTAGCATGCAGAATGGATATCACAAGGTTCTGATGGGCAAGGGGGAGAATACAGATTACCAAAAATTACACGACTGTTGTAATTAAAAATAGAACATTAAATACATTACAGAAAATGCCAAAAATACAGGAAAGTTTACATTTTGCAAGTTCTGTAAGAATGATTTTTAGTGCTGCATTGTTGTTATTGAAACTTAAACGGTGTCAGCTCCTTAGTCTGTGCATGTCAGGACTTACAGCTTGAGTTGTACTGGTCATTGAGACACATAATATTCAGTGAAGTAGAGATGAAGCATCAGCAGCCATGAGAACAAATGTATAAATTTCCCTGAAAAATTGTAGAGAGGTCAACAGTGGCAGCTAACACCAGATAATGGAAAAGAGGGAAATGTGCTTGTTTGCCCTACAGGGTAGCAGTGATGGCCAGAGCTGAGAATTTACACTAGACTTGCCCCCACAAAAAATCCCAAATCTTTCTGTCTGTCCAGCACAGGGTTAGTGCAAAGTCTGGATGGAACAGTACCAGCCCGTTCCTGACAAGGCCTTCTGAACCTCTGAAGAAAAATTACTCCTTTTTCACAGCAATAATGTACTCAGTGTCTTGTACAAAAGTGAAATTATTTTACAAAAGATAAAAATACACCCAAAACTCATAAAGGTTTTAATTATCCTCCTTTTCTCCTCAATACAAAGGCTACTCTGCTTTTGCTGCCCGACCCTTTTCCCTCCCCACCTCAAATAAGCAGATGCAATCAAGAAGAAATTTATTTTGAACCAATTCTGCAAAACAGTTCAACAATGCCATACTTTATAAAAATACTTAGTTACATAATTAAACTTATTACTATTTATATAAAAAGTGTGAATGTGAATTTTAAACTCTGTTAGGGTAAGAACCACATCAAGGTCATCAGGTGAAACAAATAAATTTTCATAAACATACAAACTCTTTTGGAGAAGTCTTATAATACACAACCATTTACAATGAACACGTTCATTAAGTTAGTGTTTTATTCCTTTACTATACAAGTGTTATTACAATGAACTGTTCCATTCAGTAATTAAAAATCCAAACAATGCCACTGTCAGTTTTGGCATTTTTTTGTTATACCTATTAATACATAAACTCATATGATTGTGTTATTAATTTTAAAATATTTAGAAAAATTAAAATGCCATAGTATTTTTGGGGGGTTTTGATTTTTATAGGATTTTTTGTTTTGTTTTTCTTACATAAAGCCCTTTCAATATTTTATAACAGATGTATGGCTGATGAGCAACAATGAGGGAAAATGAAAAACGATGCCACTGTTCTTACAAAGATCTGTTTGGTAGTTGGATTCAATGTAGTGTAAACCCATGAAGAATGTTAAATGTAGTACCAGAACTGTATTACCAGCTTTTCTGAAATTCATTTGTTGGCTAGGCTTTACCATGGTAATATGAATTCCAACCTGGTAGCTAAGTAAGAGTTTAATGTTTTAAAACTGAAGTACATAAGCTTGATCAGAAATTCAAGAACCTCATGCAAAATTGTTGAGTAAAAAGACATGATGTTATTGCTTGATATGTCAGTAGTCAAAATAAATCCAGATGTAGTGTCAGCTGGGCTGAATACCAGCAAATTTCAATGTCACTATATTTGGACAATATTAAATATATTTTATCCTTTTAGTTTTAAAACTTTCACGTTTCATTCTGTTCATTTTTAGTTAAATAATTCTGTAGGAAGGGCAGAAATGGGAAGAGCACTGTGTGTGTGTCTTAATAGTCAAGAAAAGCAAAAGTGCAATCAAATCCCTGAACTAGTGACAGTGCTGGTGGCACACACCCTTGGTAACACACAAAGCCAAGCACAACAGTACCAAACCTGCCTCCAAAATAAGGTCTAAAAAGTGGCCATTTACCAGCTTTGGTCTTGCTTTCCTGGTGACCTTTGTTCTGGTAGTCTTCCCATCCAAAAACTCACTGATGGATTGGAGCTTTTAATTAAAAGATTAAAGGCTTTCCCCCCTGATTGTATAACATAGCTTCAAGTTCAAATGTCATCATACTTTATCAACACAATTGTACAAAATATTACCTCATTTTCTAGTTACCTTCATTATTCTTAATAAGCTATGTAGAAAGAAAAAAAGGAAAAATCTCTTATGCTATTTTCCAGTTACATTAATATAAGTATTAACACAGTGCATTATACCCTCTAATTCCACTATTGAGGTCTACCATTTAGATCAAGTTTGTCATTCACTGTTCCAATTTCTCATATAACCTGCCTACCCCTAAGTCCATGCAAGAGGAAGCATAAAGATCTGGACTATATATCAAATATAATTGTATCATCTCTTTTTGTTTTCTTTTGGAGGGGGGGTGGGTGTGGGGACACACATGTAATTTTGAACACAGGGAGCTTTACATAACTGGAATAGAATTGCTTGGTCCCAGAAAGTTCTCCTGCTTTAAAAATGTCTTACCCCACGGTCACTAATTCCAGACAATTCCCTCTGTAGTAGAACAATTACCAAATATCAGGAAAATAAAGGATTTGAAACATTGTTTTTTCTGCTATTATTCACACCAACACTCATTTTTTCTACCCCGTATTTTCAGTAAGCTTCCTTTGGACCCTGAAAACAAGGTGGGGAAAAGGAAAATAAAACAAAACATGTCATTGGTAAATTAGACTATAACACTTGAAAAGTGGTTTTGTGCAACTGCATTCTGAAATTCCAGTTTGCCATTAAGAGCATGCAAAGTAGCGAAGATTTTCTTTCCTTTGATTCCTTTTAGACATCAAGAATTCTTTGCAAGTCTTTTACATTTGGCAGACTTGTGCATGTTACATAGACTGTTGGCTTATAAATTGTCTCCAGGCTGGTACTGTGGTTCTGTAGCAGTAAAGTAGTCCTCCAAGAAAGACTGTATATATTCAAATGTTGGTCTCTCGTCAGGGTCCTTCTTCCAACACAGTTTCATTAACTCATGGAGGGACTCTGGGCAGCCTTGTGGGCAAGGCATCCTGTATCCACGTTCCACTTGTTCCAGAACTTCCCGATTCACCATCCCTGAAAGGAAAGCAAGTTAGCTCTGAACAACATAATAGAAAGAAGAGATTTCCTGAAGTTTTTCAAGTGTCTCTCCACATGAATCTACCATAACAGAACCCTTAATCTGTGCATTTTACAATGAATGATTTTTTTTACATTTTGTATTTAATACATTTTTCTGCACATTATTTTCTTACATCATTAATTCCTCAATGCCCAGTCCTCCTTCTATTTGCATGCTTTCTCACTTGTGTACTTTGCCCCTGTGTTGGACCTGTCCTTTCAAAAAAAGAGATTAGAGCACAAATTCTGTCTTCCTTCAGCTTTATTCAAGGTCCGTTTGATTTGAAATCAGGACATTTTATACTTAACAGAACTGCCTTCGAAATTCCAGTCACAGCAAACTAACTGACAAAATGTTACATATGTTTACTTTCAAAAACTGGTCTAACAGGTTCACTCCTAGTGATGTTCACTGAAGCCTGGGAAAATGTCAAAAGGCAAAATTTTAGTAAGAGACAGATAAGAAAACAGAAGGATACCCACTAATCTGAAACAAACTATCAGTCACATTTATAAATGCCATATGTAATACTTAATCTGTAAATAAAACATAGTAGCTTTGTGAACAAAGGAACCAGTGAAGCATGACTAAGCTTTGTCTCGGCTTGTCAAGTGTGAGCTCTGAATGGAGGCAAAGAGTACAAAAAGTAACTTCAGAAAGGAAGAACAACGCAAAGAAAAGAAAAACCTATCACATTTTCCTCTCACCTGGATATGGCACTCTCCCCTTTGTTACTAACTCCGTCAGTAAAATTCCAAATGACCACACATCCGACTTGATTGTAAACCGACCATACAACGCTGCTTCTGGAGCAGTCCATTTAATTGGAAATTTAGCTCCTGCAAAGATTAGAAGTACAGATGCTCAATCTTCCCCTCATTCATGCATAGTTTGCTTACATGTTGAAGCACTTAAAGAACACTGCACTCAATTTTTTTTGTGTTTTGCTTTGACGACCAAATTTGAAGTGGTTTAGTTTCTAAATATTTCAAACTGGAAAGCAGTTTCAAACTAGGGCAGCAACTTCTAGCTCCGATTTCTGGAAGCACTTAAGACATTTAAGATTCTTAATTAAATAAGTTTCAAAAAGCAGGATAGTTTTCAGAAGGCGACAAGCAACCTCTCTGGAATCTCAGTTGTCTTCAAATTGTAGCAACTTTTACCCCCAAAAAATAACTAAAGCATTTTTTGAAATCAGAAACAAGCTGTCAGATAGTTTAGAACTATTTACTAAAATTGCACTTAGATGAGGGGAATACCTAAACACAAGTGTAAAAGCAAACTTATCCATAGTCTTTATGAATGCAGACAGCATACACAGGCACATTCTGCTAGATACAACAGTTTTACGTAAGGTCTTATTCATTAAATAAATTGGTCTTACCTTGTCTTGCAGTGTACTCATTGTCCTCTATTAACCTTGCTAAACCAAAGTCAGCTATTTTACACACAAGATTGTCTCCTACAAGAATGTTAGCTGCCCGGAGATCCCTGTGGATGTAGTTCATTCTTTCAATGTAAGCCATGCCATCAGCAATCTTAAAAATAAAGTTTTATTACAGATTATTTTTCATTACTATACACATTTCTCCCAAGCATTAAGCTGTATCCCTTCACTTTAGCTCCATTCTCATTGTACAAGGAGGTACAGCACAGCAAAAGCCTGGCTATACAGTATCTGCTGATTGGAAAACAGATTGCTTCTTTTTGACAAATTACAAACCTACAACGTAAGATGTAAGACAGAACAGTACGCAATAATCACAGCATCCAGCATTTAATTGATAGCCAATACAGTTTTAAATCTCTTCCTTAAAGCCAAAATAGAGTTTTCTTGGTTCACATACCTGAGCAGCCATGTCCACCAGCTGCGGGAGTTTTAAGTATTTCCCTTCTCCCTCTTTAAGGAAATCTAGCAAGCTGCCTGTAAAATATGATATGTTGCAGGGATTAAAAAGGGAAATAAACAGAAATATTATGTTCAACTGAAAATATAAAGAAGATTTTTTTTTAGACACCAGGATTTACATATTAACCTCCCAAAACACTTATCTGAAAATCCATCATATACCAGAATACATGTAATTGTCTCTAGCCTGAAAAATAGTCAGGGCAAGTTTTATCCAAGGGTTTTGGAACCCATGTTAATAATTCAGCTAACCGAATACTAATAAAACAGACTGACATTTCATGACTATATGGCAATACATAAGGATTTTTCCCAGTATTCCTGGTATTAATGTCCTCCCTAGCTGGACTTTTTTTCCACTGTGAGTTTCATAATTAGAGAACAAAAAAATTCTCCAAACCATTGCTTTTTCTGCCAGTTCCAATTACACGCAAGAGAAATGATTCCAAAATTTTTGCTTTAAATTTGTGGTTTTTCCTTCCTTACAGAGAAAACCAAAAGTATCTTCCATGCTTTACAAGACATTATCTTCACCCATTTATATAATTCAATTGTGTCTGGAAGATTACAACAGGTGTAGTATCTGAAATCAGTTGCAAGGCCTCATGCTCCTTTTAAGAGAGCAATCTTTACACAAGTAGAAAAAATGTCTCTGAGATAACAGCTTTCAATACAGCTCATCTGATACAATAATGGTACAGGAACATAATCTCTTCCTTAAGAAACTGATGAAGACTGATGAGTACTCAGTCTCACTGAGTTAAATTACAATAACAGAATTACAAATGTGGCAATGGTGGTAAAAAACCCCACTGAACTGCAGCAGACTCAAGGCTGGGAATCAGATACCTCCATGTGGTTTTAGTCACTTGCTATATTTTTTAATTGAAAGGAAAAGCTTGGCAGGTCCAGACCATCACCACTGCTGCTGCCATTTGTTGTGTGTTTGCACATTTTGCAAAAGATTTAAACACTGACCTCTAGCAAACTGTCCACACTGGAAAATAAATTTTGGGAAATGAGAAACTCTTATCCTCATCTTTTTTCTTGGTTAAAAACCCTACCTTCTACCTATCTATGGCAGAGTGCTGTAAACACAAACAGCCACTTTCTTGGATTTCCACATTGTTTCTATTTCTAACAGGGATAGTAAAATTTTTGTGAGGTGAACAGCATTTTATAAATCTGCTGCTTCTTAATACTAATATGCTTATGATGTCTACTTCTACATTCAGACTAAATCTCTAAATCTGTTTCAGCAGCAGGGGGAGGGGGAAATGATACACAGCAAGGAAAGAAGGATAAAAGACTGAAAACGAGCTAAAGGAGGGGATGTGGGAAAAAAAAAATCAACTTTTAAAAAATTTACTATGACATTGGTAGAAAAGAAAAATTTTTAAAAATAAAGCCAAGAAACCCAAAACAAACTGATTCTGTCATTGTGAGCATGGTCTATCTACAGGCAGGCATCACAGTAAAGATACGAGCTATGCCATCCAATTTACATCTAACAGACTGTACACACTAAAAGAGAAGAAAACCCCCAGTCTTGTACTTGGAAGATTAGCAAGGGTGACACAGATGTGCAAAAAAAATAATGTCTCCACCCACAATCTAAATCAGGACTGCTTCAAGTAGGTCAAGCATTGCTCATTCTAATTTAATCAAAATTGTCACTTACACTCCCGTCAGCTTAAACCTAACATTAATTAAACATTTAATTTGTTGCTGTAATCTTAAGTAATTTTTTAAATGTAGTATCTTCAAACTATTCTGCATGCACCTTTTGTCATGAATTCAGTGACAATGTAGATTGGTTCCTCAGAAACAACAGCATAGAGTGGAACAAGCTTGTCATGTCGGAGCTTCTTCATGATCTGAGCCTCCTGCAGGAAAGCTTCTGGCATCATTGTACCAGGTTTTAGTGTCTTGATCGCTACTTTTGTGGTTCCATTCCATGTTCCTAGAGAAACAAATCAGATTTTATTCTCCTCTATAATACTAAACAGATCTGCTGAAATTGCTTTTTGCTTCTATCTTGTTAGCTAGCAGTATGATCATAAATTTAAACTATACTGAATATTATGGTTACCTTTACATGACAGATCATAATTGGTAGATTTCCTCTGTATTTCTTTTCCACTACAGTTTTACTTAAAATACTACTGAAACCTTTACACAAACAACTGAAATATGTTACATTAAGCTCTTACCCATCCACACTTCACCAAAACATCCTTGGCCCAGTTTAACTTCAAGCCTTAAAGATTCTCTAGGAATCTCCCAGGCATCTTTTGCTAGTCCCTGCGTTTGTGGTTTCACAGTGGGACACACAGTTGTTAGCTTATGACACAGCCCATCAGCATGTTCTGGAAAAAAGAAAAAAATAAGCTTTGTCATTAAGCAGGAGTGAGACTATAACTAAAGTAGCACCACAATGCTGATAAAAATAACTAGTCCATTCACTATTTGTTGAAATAAAAAAGGACTTTTTAAACTTTGAATATTAAGAACATGATTTATACGCAGTTTTTCTTCATAATGACAGGAAAAAAACAGCACTGGGATCACAGAACTTGAGCTTACCTCTGTAGTGTTTCACCAACTTCTGTAGAGATTCAAATTGTGCTCTGGTTGTGATATAGTACCCACCATTGTCAAGTTTTCTGATTTTGTAGTGTTTCACATTATCACCTCTGACCTCATCCCAGTCACGTATGGAAAGGGAGTAAGCACCTAGGAAACAAGTTGTACTTATGTTTTTAAGATTTTGGTGAATAACCATCTCCCTAACTGTTGTGACACATGCATATGTATAATGGGACAGACATAAAAATGTCATTATGTCTACCTTGGGAGTGGGGAGGTGGGAGATAGGAGAGAGGAGAGACATACATACCTTTAGTGGTTTCACTCTCTCTTACTAAGAAAATACCACGCTGATTCCCAGGATTTAAAAGTAGCCTTTCTGCATCCTTCCTGCCCATCTTGCCAAAATACCACCTAGGAAGTGTCAAAGCAATCAAGTGTAAGAGCTTGTATACTTTGGTAATCATATAAAATACAACATTCTGAAATCTTGAGCATTGACTGTACCACTAGAATACCAAAGCAGTTATGGATCAACAAAAGTAATTATATCCATGTAATTAAAAGATTAAGATGACCCATTGCTACATGACTCTCGCTTCTACTCTTTGAAAAATACACATAAAGAAGCCTTTATCTGCAAACACTGCTTTCCTGACAGTTTAATCACAGATAGCAACAGCACTCATCATCACAAATAATACCCGCCTTCTGCTCAAGCAGAACCATATGACAGTGTTAGCACACTCAAAACACTGCAGCAGCCGAAACCACCTTCTCTAAGAAGTTTCCCCTATATAAATATTTAATGCAAAGTGAATGTGGATAAATATCATGAGATCACAGGATCATACAGGTTGGAAGGGGCCTTCAGTGCAGTCTCCTGCTGCAATCGGTCATCTGCGAATTGCGACTTGGCTGTTCAGGGTGTCCACTCTAGTCTTGAAAATCTTGAAGAATCAATTCTTCACAGCCAGCCAGGACTCTTGCCTGGCTGTCCCCAGGACAGGTTTCTTTCTAGATGCAGCTGGAACCTCCCCTGCTGCTATTTCTACTGCCTACCATCCTTCTGTTCCTCAGTAGGGGGAGCACTTTTTTCGGCTGATCATTCAGCAAAAACCCTGTGGTAGGTATCACTGGTCTCTTAACATTCTGATACCAAAAGTACGCAGACATTTTAAAGCATCTGCATTTTTCCTTTCCTAAAGTTCTTTCACAAAAGGAATTTCTTGTTCTCTGCTTCCAAAGCATGCTCACCCTGATGAACACAGCTCTGTTCTGAAACAGACATAATTTTAAGGTCCATTGCTCAGCAAATCCCTAGACTTTGAAGCAATAATTACTTCTACCTTTATTTTGACTGTGTGCTTCAGAAGTCACAAAGTGATGCAAAGTGGACATGTCAAAACATTTTCATTTTGGACTGTCATAGAATTGAGTAAATCTGGTTTCATGATTGTTAGGAGAAGAACAGTACTGGAAACTGCCAGAAAAAAATTATTTTGTGAGCAAAACAGTTTGTAGGGGAAAAAAAATGTAAAGAAGGGTAGATAATTTTGATGGTCCATGAACAGAATGGCCTGTGCAATCACATGGAAATTTCTTGCTTTTAATGGTATTTGCAGTTTGATTGCTTAAGTAGGTGTGTTAAGTTAGAACTGAGTATGAGAATACACATAATTTGGATGTAGCTTACAAATCTTACTGAAGCCAACTTGAATCCAAATTAATTACTTCACATTAAAATGAAAATTTACAAACTGTATTGTGAAGTGCTATTTCATTACCTATAAAATAGCAGTAGGATTTACTTGTTCTTTTCATAAGCATTAAACATTTATATTATGGTATCACTCAAGGTGCACATGGATAACAGGGGTGACATCACAAGGAATCTGGTATAAAAGCCTTCAGACATTTATAAGACCACTTAAAGAAAGCTCTAGGAATCAGGGGCTATACAGTGCTTTTGCACTTGTAACTCCAACTGTAATCATAACACAAAACCTATAAACACTATCAAAGCCCAGGGCTAACAAATGTACTCTGTTTTAAATGCTGTGGCAATATTTCATAAAATTAGCACTAGCTTCTTTATAACAGTGATTTTTAAAAAAGCTACTCACTCACCCTTCATTCTTGCTTCTAGTTATCACATAAACCTGTGACAGTTTTAGGAGCAATGCATTCTTTGCAGAAACACTACACTCTTAGTTTGCAAAGGGCTATTGTTTCTACTTCACCACCACCACTGCAGCTGTAATGACAATATGCTTTTATTGTATAGGTGGTTTGGTTTTTTTAAAAAAAGCCCTCAAGTCTCAGCTTGAGATTCAGGAAAGATCTCAGAAATTGGACACTCTTCTCAGAAGCACAGCAGCAAACAAAGTGCACAGGGGATTACTTATTGGCAGTACCAAGCCTCTACATTGAAGCAAGAACTGCAGAGCTTCGTATTTAATGCAACAAATAAAAACAATCGCTTGAAACAATTACAACCTGAAACTGAATCCCAGCTCACTGTTTCCACAATAGCTTTATGCAATTCTGTAATTGCTCTGTCAATTTTGTTTGTAAATCAGTGCAGGAAGTACTCAAAGCAATACAATCTTCCAATTCACAGTAGCTCTTAGTGTGCCTAACAATTTTGTTACAGAAAAGATAGTTGTTATAGGTGAACAGATTAGCAGCAACTTTACACACAAATGTTTTTTTTAGAATGTAATATTAGGTGCTGTGTGAATATAGCTGATCTTGGATTAGCACTATGCAAAATAAGGATAAAAACCTAGAGCTGATGATGTGTGAAGTCTTTTAAATAAACCCATCCACTTATGTTTTACAGGAAACACAATGCTGGTCTCCCAATTCTTCCCTTAATTTCTGCCTTCTCCCATGCTTTTTACTTCATCTTTACACACAGCAAGCAGGCATAAAATGTTTTCATGAGTGTCTCTCACACTTGTAATTACATCCTTCACGTCACCCAAATAGCATTACTATCTTTTAATTAGTAGCATTATCCTACTTTAGCCTTAAATGTTACATATACTGAATTGAAGGAACAGTATTACCACAGGGCACGGAGTGTGGAATGGATAATGACAAGAGATTGACAAGATTCAGTGACTTACTCTTCTGCTTGGATAGAGTCTGCAGGAGCTACATAGTTGCTGGGGATGTAGCCTGTTTTTCCTGTAGCAATGGATCTTGCTTCCCACCAGTCTCCTTCCCTGCAATGCAACATCAGTTATCACTTCTGCATTTAAATGTCATTGTCTAGCAGCTACAACATCCTCCCATGTGAAAGGTAGGCTAAATTTAGGTAACATATTATTTTAATTATGAAGGCATCTAAAATGGCTTGCGCTGTACTGAAATATATTTTCTTTTCATTATAAGCAATACGAGTGCCTCTTAGTGGAATTTCTTAAACATTTTTTAGTTTTGTTGGTTAGAGGATATTTTGTGTTTATTTCTTAACGTAAAATAAATTTATCTACATATGCAAAATACAAACTCAAAATTTTTTATAGAAGTACAAATAAACTTCCCAGATAGTTCTCATCTTAATCTGCCTCTCCCAGATGATTCTGCCTGTATGCTGATATTAAGCTAGCAAAATTAGAGAACTGGATGAATGAAAACTGCTACATGTACATAATCAGAATTATTAACAGAGCCGAAAGCTGCATGTAAAGAAATCTCCAAGAAGAACAAACAATTGCCTCTTCACTAGGCCTCTAGCAATAAGCAATAATACCATAACACTGTTGGAATTAAACCAGAAGATCAAATCACTGTTAAGCTATCCAAGGCTGGATTTAGTGTGGATGCTAGTTAGACACACTTCCATGGCCAGAAGTCCCCACCTACAACCAAGGCACTTGCCTCTAGCACTTATGGTTCAGTGCGGCCAGCTGTCCCCATCTTTCCAGCAGATATGGAAACCTGTCAGAGAGAACCTGCAATGTGCAGAGCCTGGGATGGGACGGGACAGCCTGTGTCTCCACCTCTAGTGTCCCACAGCAAGTCGTTTTGCTGTAAACAGGGAGTAAAAGGATGCTACTCAAAAAACTGAAAAGGGGAAGGCTTAGGACTGCTCAAGTCATTACAGACCTATCTACTCTTCACTGAAAGAGTACACACAGAGTTACAGTAGAACTGAGGATATGTTTATTCCCATCACCAACAAAGTGAAATCTGTGAATGACAACACTTACGTGTTATTTATTATCTGGAACCGTTCACCTTTCTTAAATGAAAGGTCATCTGTAGTTCTAGCTTCGTAATCATATAAGGCCACAAATACAGTAACACCACCTTAGGAAGCAAAACAAAAAACAACATATGATACAGCAATGACACTGCAACATGCGATTTAGGGATTTGTCCACAAAATAACTCATGAATTTCAATTTGTATGTAACTAATTACTCCAGATTGCAACTCATTTTGGAAGCTGGATGAATAATCACCTCATTTCTTAAAACAGAGGAAAGACTATAGTGAAGCACTTAAAAATATGCTTCCACACCACAAAAGGCAGATGGATACATCACTGCATATACCCTAATAATACATTAATAAGCATTTTGTTGGGGATAAAAACACACCTCAAGACTAATGTTTGGTTTGCTTTTCTTTTAACTCCATCAAGTCTACACATTAGTGAAGCAGACCCTTATTGAGAATGATTCATCCCTGCATTACTCTACAGAACAAAGACTGAGATCCTTCATAGGATGGACACCTGCATTCTGCCAACCCTAAGGTATTTGCTTCCCCATGCCACTTCTGGGCATGCTGCTGATCTCAAACTGGATACATGCATGAGAAGTAGATGGTTGGGAGGCTCTTATACTTTAAGGTAGGAAAACATTTTCTACATGGATATGTACAAGGTACAAGCAAAAATAAAGAACTCTGTGCAATAGCTAGAAGAAAGTGAAAAATAAAAAATAGCAGATGGGAAATTCAGTAAGACTTTTTAAGCTCTAGAAATGCAGTTTCACAGTCTAGTGGGTATTTAGAAAAGCGAATGATAGTCCAAGTGATAATTTATTTTTGAAACTGAAATAGCAGATCTCTAACATGCATGTGCCAGGATATACACAGAAGACCAGCAACAGAAACACGTTGCATCTGGTTTTAGATGTTACAATCAACACAACTGTGATCAGAAAGAACAGAATGTGATACAACATTCCTTTACAATGTACACTTTCTGATGTAAGAGTACCTAATCACTCAAATATTTTCAGTTGACTTAGAGATTTCCTGTGATCAAGCTATCTCAGCAGGCCTCAGCTGGAAATGAATTTACAGTTCCTCTAGGAAAAACAGAACAAAAACTTCCCATGGGAGGTTAGAGTAATTGATGGTTGATTTTTTTTGAAGTGTGATTTATGAGCTGAAAATGAATTAGAGTATTCCCTAGGAAGTAACAGTTCCTAATTTAAGTTAAAAAATCAACACATTTCTACCTATTTTTGCCTGCATTACTGTGTTACTGCATTATTCTGATGATACGAACTGCTACATGGAGCAAGAAAATTGTGTACTATATTTCACACAAACAAAATCCAGACATTACAGAAAAAAAACCCAAAACCATTCACAGAGAATTTTTTAGCAGATGAAGCAAATGAACACTCTTAGGTCACAATAGTATGTGAATTTTTAACTGCATATAAAGAAACTGGGAGACACCTAGAACTTCAAAACAAACTGCACAACATCGTGGACGATACTAACTTGTCAACAAGTGAAAGATTAACTCCCTCAGACAGTGCAGCACCAGTCAAAGCAACAGATTCAGATGTAAACCATGCAATGAGAGAATATAAGTATCAATATTTGTGTACTCTTAACTGATTTTAAAGGAAGAACTGGAAAGGCTAATATACAATTCTTGGAAAGATTTAATTTCAACACTTAAAACCTCTTTTTATTTGCTCAAATAAGGGAAAATAGCAAAGAACAACAAAATACTTTAGGAGAATAGCATCAGCACAGAATGTTTTAAACAAACAGATAACACCCAATTAATTTTTGAAGTCTCTTGCAGCTGTCTTCTTTGTGAAGGTGGTCTAGTTTAGCTGTTACAGCTATCTGTGATCATAATGTTCCCCTTACAGGTTGTTCTGTCATTAGGTCAGTATTCCCCATCCCCTAACCTAGGGCTGGTTTTGGAGAGGAGACTTAACATTCTTGTTCAGGGTAAGGATTATGGAACACTAAATGCCTACATGGCTTCACAGAATGCAAGAACTGCAGCCCATTTTTCTATTTTGATTTGCAGTAATATTCCAAGAATTCAAAGTATCTGAAGATTGAGAATGTGTAATACAGGAGCACTGTGACTAACTCATATTTCTTCTCTTTTTCTGCTCTAAAGGAATAAAAAAAACAGCTCAGCTCTTTTCAGCTGCACTACAAGACCACTATCATCCTCCTGATAGACATTACTGATGGCCTGGATAAGTAGTACTGACACTAGGTCCCATTTGACCAGCCAACCTGTTCTTCTGCCTTACTAAACAAAGGGCCACAGAATGAAATCCAGTGTTTTCTTCATCACAGACACAGAAATTTCAGAAATTATATTTGTAATTTATTCATTTTCAAAAACACACTATTATGATTGATCTGGAAATCTACCGAATGCACCAAACTACTACTCTTGCATTTTTTAATAGATGTATTTTTTTAATGTGTGTGCTTGTGATTGGGCTGATTTTACAAAATGAGGAGGAATAATAACATATGGAGCATCATGTTACCCGATTGCAACACAATGCAGGCATTCACTCATAGCAGCCTGCCTGCTGGTAATTGAATTCACACTGATGAGAGTTTTCATGAAAAATCTCTCCTGTTGACTCTGGTCCAAGGTATAATATGCCTGACTACCAGCAGGCACGGGGACAAGAGAACATCCCTGCTGGTCATTACAGCAAAGGATTTGTGTTACCTGGGTGTAGGCTACATCCTGGATGCCTGGCAATACTAAGGAATGCCTGCAAACACTGCCGGAGAACTCACATATTATGATGACCCAGAATTAGTATGAAGAAACATACAGAGGTTCTTGGAGGACATGAAGCACTTTTCTCAATGGAATTAATGAACAAAATGTTCTGCCACCCTTACTTAATTTCTATATCTGTTCATCCAAAATGGGGATTCAGAGATGGCTCAAAAAAATTTGAGACAGGACATACGCTCATTTTAATTCTTATTTTTTAAATTAATTTCCAGAAATGGAATATGCTGTGGTGATCTGACAAATCATTTTTGGTTTCCTGAATTGCTTAATATCAAGGCCAGTTGGGTGGGTTTTTTATGGATCTCAAATTTCTTGAGTTTCAAAGACTTAAAATGACACCATAACAAAGCAAGCATGTGACACAGTAATTGTGCTAACATTAGAGGCTTCTTGGAAAACTAGAAATAGATTAATAAGGAGAGAGAGAAATCCCAAGCCTTTGAAAATTACTGTTAATTAATAATAATAACTACATGTCATCTTTTTGTGTAACACTCACCTGTTAAAGTACTAGGATATGGACTTGGCACAGCTGAAAATGAAGATGATGCTCCCCCAAAAGGTGTCATTCCTGAGGGCCCTCCAAAAGGAGTCATGGAATGACTATTAAAATTAACTGCTGATCCCTTTATTGATGGTGACTGTGTTGCTTGGCTGGAGTCTGATCCATAATGGCTGACATGGGAAATAACAGGTTCTGGAGTATTATCAGGTCTGTATTTCATGGATGGACCTTTATCTTCTTTGCTTTTAATGCACCCCATGGTTGCTTCTGTGAGAATAAGAGAAAAGAGTAAGTTCACCTCTATTTTACATCATTTGATGGTTAACACAGAAGATGCCTCAACATTTACTGAAAGTGCTGATTCATTACCATTTAAAAAAACCCAGAACAACACCTAAGAATTACTCCTATGTGCAGTTTATAATGTCTGATAAAGAAGCATTATGGAATTAAATTTAAGTCATTCCTAGTCCAGAGAGGACATAGTTACTATTCCTTTATAACACACATACTAATAGCATATTTGGATTATTCTTCACCCCAGTTCCTTGGTGGACTTTAAATGGCAAAACAGAAAAAGAAAAGGGGGGAGTCAGGCATCAGATGAGAAAAAGACACTGAAGATTTCTATAGCAAGGAGGAAAGGGAAACAAAGGTGACAAATCCCAAACCAATTATAAAAAAAGAAGCAAATCCAACGCAATTATAAGAAGAAAATGAGTGGGGAATTCCTGCTCTCTGTTTTAAGGAGCTGTGTGATAAGCTCCTGCCCTGCTGCCAGTATTGAAACTACTGCCTTTAAAAATGTAGAGAAGTTCTGATTCATTGCCAGCCCCTAAAATGCAACTTGCAAACTGGGATATTTACAGCCACAGGTCAGGGTTAAGCTCAAGTCTAAGTAGAGCTTAGTAAAAAAAATAAATAGAAGAGTAATTACATCTGTAGTAGTTTAGAAACTGAACTGTCCCTGGAAAGGTGACATCTTGTAGTCCCTATGGCTGAAGGCTGACACCAGATCCATTACTGGCAGCGTGTGCCAGAGCTATTTGCTACCTACTACTTACTGATGGAGGCAATCAGAGAGCAGAAGTGTCACCAACAATTAAAATTACTGAGATTTAAGAATTTATCAGGTGGTGACAACAGATACCAGGCATTTTCTGGCTAACACCAGCTGGGAAACAAATCCAAGAGAAAACAGCAGGCTCTATTAAGATACAGCACTGGTGTGGCACGAAAACTCCTACATTCTTGGGGAAAAAAAGTTAAAAATTTACTTAAACTTCAAAAGGAGAAACCTACATAAAAATAGTAAATCAACTACAATGAATCAGTTAAAAAAAGGAAACAGCAGCAGTCTGAAAGCATTAACAATATGTCTTTTGATAACTACAACGAAAGTTTTGTGGACCCTAGCAATAAGGGAAATTGTTTCCCATTGGGTGTCTAAGTATTTTTTCTTTTACAATTCTCTACCTTCGTTGCTAACTAACAGACATAAAAACACGGAACAAAGCAAATCTTACTCTACAAACACTTCACCCAGTCACACTAGGAGAAAGAAATTCTAGCCATTAGAATATTAAAGACACTGCAATTTCCTCAAAAGCCACAAATCAGAGCTCCTAGAAAGAACGTCTGTAGTCAGTGAAACACTCCACAAAACTTACCCTGTCCCTTCAGTCTCTAATCATGTAATGTAATACAATAACTGGTGCAGAAACAAGCAAAGTCCAACAACTACTTCTTTACAAATCTTGTCAAGAGTTTGACATAGGATATTGAATTACCACAAAAGCACATCTTATCCATTATTTTTTACTTTTGATACTATTGTTGTCAACTTGTTAACTGTGTGCAGATATTAATAAAGCAAGACTCAAACACATGCATGAAGACCATAATGTGCCTTAATATGTTACAAAAGCAGCATTACAACTTACAGTAGGAAAACACAATCAAACACCCAATCACATCCTTTTAATTTCTTTACCACTGCAAATAGATGCTGTAATTTGAATAATTTTGGGGCAATGTGGCTGCCTAGTGTGAATTCTTGCCTTAATTTTAGGCCTATTTCTTAGATTTTCTTTTAAAAAAGCTGCTGGGGCTATGCACAAGTCAAATTAGCTCTGCAAAAATATATTTGCTAATAGTACTGATTCCCTGGTTGTAAGTTAAACAGCACATGTGATTTGAAAGCTCAACATACTATTTCTCTTAAGAAAGTAGATTAAAAAGGAAACATATGAACTTTCCTGTATGTTTAAGCATTCACAGCATTTTAGCAGTTTGGTAACCCTGCTGGATTCTGCCGATGGTATTGCTGCTTTGACCACACGGACAAGGCTACCCTGCAGTTCTAACTGCTATCACCCATGCGTGNGCTCTGCAAAAATATATTTGCTAATAGTACTGATTCCCTGGTTGTAAGTTAAACAGCACATGTGATTTGAAAGCTCAACATACTATTTCTCTTAAGAAAGTAGATTAAAAAGGAAACATATGAACTTTCCTGTATGTTTAAGCATTCACAGCATTTTAGCAGTTTGGTAACCCTGCTGGATTCTGCCGATGGTATTGCTGCTTTGACCACACGGACAAGGCTACCCTGCAGTTCTAACTGCTATCACCCATGCGTGTTCACCCATTAAAGTTGTGGTTAGAAGCAAAAAGTTACCATTGTTATACCCCCACCACAAAGAGAAGTCCTTATCAAAGGCCTGAATTCATTCTTAGGAAATAAAGTCAGCCTCTCCTTTGCTGTTGTTCCCCTCCCCAGCCACTTCACTGCCAAGGTAATCTTCTTTCAGGGGTTAAAGAGATTAAGAGATTCAATCAGCACTTCAAAGAGAAAGCCATCTAGAAATAAGCAGTCAAAAATTTAAAATCTCTGCTTTAATAACTGCGTACCCAAAACCAAAATTAAGGAAGCATACTTCTTAGCTTTTGGAAGTCAAAAAGATAGGTGGAACAGACTATAGAAAACTGTGGATGTATTTATGAGGAGGAATTAAAAGAAATGAGGGGAGAGAAGATGACATAAGCCCAGAGTGAGTAATAAGGAAAGAAAAAACGACTGTCCCTACTATGGGGGGGTGGGGAAGGGACTGACTTATTACTGCTCATCTTGCCATAAATACTGGATAAAGAAAAAAAATCCCTAAGCAGATGGTATGTAATGTTTGATTTGATTATTCTGGTACTCCATTTGTTTTTTAAAATGTACGTATCAGAAATAACTTACAACTATTTTTATCACCCTTTGTCTGACCAGCAACAGAATATTAAGGAAAGAATACATTTCTGTATTCCGGTTCTGTTTCTGAAGCACCGAACTCTTTTCAGAAATTGATACGAATAAGAAGTTCCTGTTTGCTCTGCAGAAGCCCATTTATTCTAAGAAATGCTGGTCCAAGCCATAGCTCCATTCCCATTATTTAAATCAGTATATTTAGGCCAGACTGGTGTCTAAAGCAAACCCCTTAAGTAACTTCAGCACCTTGTGCTTTCTTTCTCCTGTTGGTTCTGATCAGCATGCCAGCACATTTGGTGGGTAGGTGAGAAGTCATCTATCTAGAGGTCAATCAGGAAACCATGTTCAGAGAAGTATCAATGTCTTGTTCTACTTTCTAGATGAAAGCAATTCCATGTCAGAATTTTTATAAGAAGAAACAGAAGCTGAAATGATTACTGGAAGGACAGCTTAAGGTTATCAGGATGCCCATAAAAATAAAAAAAATGAGAGCACTCCAGAAACTAGTCATCAAATGATATTTTAGTGACATCTACTTTGACTTGGGTTTTCTGGAGATTCAGACAGCTTGGACAATGACAGAAGCCCCTTTATAATCCCTCTGCCAAGCAAGAGGGCTCCAAGAGAGTCCATACCACACTGATTTTTCTCAACTCTGTTTTATATGAGAGTGCTGGAGATATGGGTGTCATAAGGTTCACTTTTGCTGATACTCTACCTACCAGCATCAAGATTTTGATAGCTTATGAATCCCCAAAGATCAAAAACTGGGAGAGCTTGATCTAATGGATTTAATAGCAGAACCCATTTGTTGGAAAAAGAAGAAAAATTAGGAGTTTCCTCACTGAAGCCAACTGAATCCAATCTTGCATTTCTATTACAATATAGTAAGCCCCTAGATGCCTTCTGGAGAGAAGACAAATGACAGCTGCATGTGCCTATCATGATGTTACACAAAGGGACAGATGATCTAGGCTGTCTTTAACTTTTCAACCTGTAGGCTAAAACTGGGTATTAGAACTGTACAAGAAATAAATGCAAGAGGTAGGGCAAAAGAAAAATAACTAAGGGAAGGGGAGGTTACAACATTTTATTTTTCCAATCCTTTTGATTGCTGAAATTGTTCATACAGCCAAAAAGAGCACATCAGTTATGAGGAAAGTCAAGTTAGAAGAACAAGCAAGTCAAATCTCCTTCTAGAATGGTAAAGCAAGACTGCAAATATCATTCTGCCTAAAAATAAAAAAAAAAATCTAAACAACTAAAAACCAACTATCCCTATGCTATATAACATAAAAAAATAATTTCACTTGAAGTTATCAAATGGCTAATAAAAAGATGGAAACCACAGATTTCCACTGCAACTCCATCTTCAATTCTAAATGTTCCAAAAATAATTACATTGTTTTTATCAAGGAGAGAAGCACCTTCACTTCTCAAACGTGAAACAAATATCTTATAAAAAGGTCTTCTTAAATTTCAACTAAAGTCGTGATTTAAAGTTATTAAAATTTCATGGAATGGTGAAGACAGGATATTCTGTGGAAAGTTTGTTAATGCATCCATTAGCTGATGGCTGACTGCTCAAACAAGGGCAGATCTGACTCCTTGCTGTCACAGGAGAAACACAACTTATACTGGCTATTCAGACAATAGGCAAACAATGCAGAGCATCCACCAAACAGCTGCTTTCAGCTGCTGGTTTCAAAAACTCATTTATTAGAAGTGACATAGACTGAAAGAAACAGAGATGTTCAGAAAAAGAGTCTCACAACCCCTCTGGCCAACATTCAGTCCATCTTTAACAGGTCACTGCTTCAGTATGAAGATATGGGTGGGCTTTCTTGTCTACAAAGCATTCCGCTATGCTTGTAAAGGAATATAAATGAAGGAACTGTCCTGTGTTCTTTGCGGAGTACAAGCAATTTTTAAACAATTACAAAGTTTTTCTCACGTGATAGAATTTATCTTTCATGAACTGTTGTAAACTGCAAAGTCTGACTATTTTACTGTGAACAACTCATGGCATTTCAAAGTAAGATGTTCTACTGGATTCAGTTTTATAATTAGCAGTAACATTAGTGTAAAGAGACCTTGGAGAGTCTGCATTTTTATGCAGAGAGTACACCTGGTAAGACCTTGTAATTAATGATCTAATAAGGAGCAAGCAGCAAAGATGAAGTAGTATTAAAAAAAAGATACTTAAGGAATTACATCAGTAGAATTCCAATGTTTACCACACATCTTCAGACAGTTCTATCAAGATTTATTAGGTCTTAGATCACCCATAAACTAAATATACATCTAAAAGTAAAGAAACATTCTCTTGATGACTAACTAATGAAATGTGAAAGATTTGAACCTAACATTTCTACAGATGAAATCCTGCTTACATCAGCACTATACACACATATTCAATGAAAAATTCTGTGGCTGCTGTGGCAGTGCCTTTCATATCATAGAAGTGGAACAAACCCCAGATTGCTTGCTAAGAAAGATACAGCACGCAAACCCAGTGTAGCAAACAGAAGACTTTAAACAAAGAGAGAAAATACGATGAGTACAAAACTGATTTTCTAGCTGGGCATTTTGTATCTCAGAGTTAAAAGCTGCTGCAAATATTGTATATTTCTGTTCTGGCTCATATTTTTCACAGGAATCAGAATTTTAAGTTTAATGATAGAGCCTGGTCTTTCTACTGGAGGAGCCACATGCCTTGTTGACAAGATCACTATAAAATAAAAAACTGTGCTCTGAAGAAATATTTGATCTCAAAACACTGCCGCAAAACATGGATAAGCAGAAATAGCATGAAAAAGAGTAAGGCCATTCAATCCATCACATGCTTTCATAATGTCTTGTTGTTTTTTTTTTTCTCTTTTTTAGAATGGAGGACATGGTTTGATGGAAGTGTTTTTTATCCAAGATTTGAATGGCTTTAAGTGTGGGAGATTTGTGCAGATACACCAGATTTGGGATACTGTAACTATGAAGGAGACATGATTTCCAGTCCTCCAGTTTGAATTGTCATAAATAAAAGCTTATCTCCTGAAGAAGCACCTGTTGTTCTTGTTGGAACCATCACCTAGGACGCAGACAGTACAACTCCTGTCTCAATCCACAATGAGACCACTGCAAGGTCTCATTGCATGCCAGGCTATGAAGTTGAAGGAAAACTGACTATAACAAGTTCTAACAAATAAAGTAGAATTGGAGATTATCAGTGAGACAAAGTCAGGGGAGAGGGAGATTGAGTTTTCCCTCTCAGTCACATGCTTCCTTTTACCTGGATCAAATAATGTGTGGACTGATGAATTGCTCATTTTAAAGACAAGCAAAGGCTATAGGAACACACTGGAGACAATGATCAAGTTATGGATGACATGTGGCTGGCTCTGCAAAATACTCACTCAAAATTATGTTTATTTATAGTCAGAGTTTCACCTGGATTATATGAGATAGCATAGGTTTCCTCTGAGCAGATGTGGTATGCAAGCATAGTAAGAAAAGGTGGCTTTTCCAATCAGACTGGTAAGTGTTCAGGAAGGACAGACTGGAGCTAGCAAACCTACTCCTAAGTAAGACACTTCTAATTGAAGATGGTCTAGGTTAGTATCCCATCTTCAGAAGCAGCCTTTGCCTTTAACCAGGGGTTCCTCCTTCACTGTGGGCTTAAGCATGAACTCTGACAACGAATAATGTTTCCTCTTTTTAGGAAGAGTGACCAGCAGCAGATACCTTGGAAGGAGAGAGCAGAGGATAAGCACAGACTGAGACTTCCCCAACATTCATCAACCTGCAGCTCAGTCAGATGGAGACCAAAGACTCGGCCAGACACAGAAATTCCTACATGTATGATCTAGCTTATGAACTTAAACTAATGTAGCTACACATCTGTACAGGATTTGCATTCTAGTATACTTTCACTTTAATTGTTGCATGCTGTCTGTTTTAAGCCAAAATAATATTATCCAAGAAAGTAAAAACTGTTATTACAATAATGATACAGCTTTAAACATTGTAACTTCCTTTTCTAGACAAGCTTCTGAAAACCTGCAGCAAGTGAACATCATAGCCATGATGTGGACTGAGATGTTCCAAGTGTGACTGTAGTGGCCTCCCTTTTGGTCTGCTACACCTGTGCAAGGCTTCCTTGTCAAGGAAACACAATTCCTTGTCTTCCAGTTGCTCACACCAGAAATCTCCACTTCAGCTGGAAGCTGCCTGCATGCGAGGCAATAGAAAGCATAAAAAAGATGGTAGGAAGAAGAAAGAAAACAAACACGAAAATTCTCAACATCCCAAGTCCTCCGGAACTTGTCACAAAATCTAGCTGAGGTACTTGACTGACAACCAGAGGGAGCTCTTTCCAACTTCCAGGGCACAGCAGAGAAAAAGTTCATTTTTTAAAACACTGCTAAACAGAACTTTTATTCTAAGGTAGATGGTTGTCAAGATCTTTTCTGAATTTGCAAGCACATGGTTCACATCCCAAAAGAGTGAAAAAATGATCTGTGCTTTCCTGTACATCCAACAAAAAACGTGCTGACTGCATCCTGGGTGGGTATACAACACCGATGGATTACTTCACTCCAGCAATCAAGATCACAAGGGAGAAACCAACTAAAATATTAGAATTGCAAAAGCCATTTTATATGCTGAAATATATAATAAATGTAAACGATGCCCTGTCTAGCCATACCATTTCAAGCCTTTACCAGAGACATTTCTGACAATACATGATACCACAGACAAAACAACCAATATATTGTCTAGACAGCATTACTGCTGCTCCATTGTCTTGAATGTTTAAATATATAGTCCATAATTAAATGCAAGAAGAAAAGGACAATTTAGTTTTTTTCAATGCAATATAATTTTTATTAATTTATAAAAAATTACAAGCCTGATATATTAAAGAAGTCTGTTTCAGCTTACATTAAGATGTACGTCATACCTTTTGAAAGCTATCTAGCATATTTCAAACAGAATTTAGGAACTGATCTATTATTTTTGTTTTCATTGAATCCTATCTGGAAAACAACAAAAAGCATGGCTAGTATGACAGAAGCTTTTTGTAAGTTCACAGGTTTTGTACATTATTTATGAAAATTATGCTTACAAAGGTTGTTTAAAAAGCATCTCTTGCTTTTTAAACATGCAAACTGCTCTCCCATGGGACATCTGCTTTGCAGAAAAACTGTAGTAAAACTTACATAATGGGAGAGCAATTTGTAGCACTTTTATTCTGAAAAATTATCTGAAAATCAGCAAGGATTTGTTTGGTCTCTCTTAAATTACTGCAACTTAAAAGATAAATAATAATAATTTAAAAAGACTGTATCTCCAAATTATAGCACAGGAACACTCTTAGGGAACTTCAAGTTAATTAATTAGGTGTGTATTTGACAAACTGTTAGTTTACATTTGTACATACCTGCTCTGTAGAAATGAATTTTACCAGTTACTGTTTGCCAAATGTCAGCCTAAGTTACAAGTTAATTATCCTTTATTCTCAAGTTACTTTATCTGAATATAATTGACATGATTAGTATGTTAATATAAATTGGTAATTAAAGTATTTAAATCCAATTACTGACAAAATGTTGCAGCTTATTTATTCCAGGGCCATATACCCAGACCTCCTTCAGCAATTATCTCTTCGCTGAACAACAGGAATCTGAATAAGCCAGCTAGAATTTATCAACCTTTTGACTAAAACAAAAAGTAAAAATATGTATAAACAATCACAACCCCACAGGTAAACTGTTCTTGATGATTCAGTAGCTTGAGTTCTCCTTTGCACATAAAAAACAAGTGAAAGGCACAATTAAATGGTAAAGAAATTTAAAATGAAACTTTAAAATGTAAGATGACAAGTACTAAATAATAATCTTATTAAAAGGGAAGAGCTAGATGATGTTTAATTAAACAAGAATTACTCCTGTAATAGCTATCATTACTACTGTTATATTGCTTTCTACACTGATAGATCTGATAGTGTTCATAGGAAAGAAGACAAGGAGAAATTATGTTAATTAGCTCATCAAACAGTGCTGCCCTAAATGAATTTTTAAAAAATGTTCTTGAAGGTACACAACATCATAAAATCAGCTTATTTCAAAGTAATCTGTTATGGAAAGTTCACTACATGCCACAAGTCTCAGATTTAAAACACAATGAACAATGAAAGTATCTGCCTCATGTCTCATCTGAATTTAATGCCAACATCCAGACTACAATCTTGTCATGTTTGCCTTGAAGGCCCATTTCAGTTCCCTCTATTGAGCATGTAAATCATTGTTTTATTCAACATTCCAGTATTGCAATTGGCTTTCTGCTCACTACAACCAACTTCTCCAAGCTCTCTCTTTCAGTGCTTCTCTTTAACAGGGATCACCAGTAACAGAATGTATTACAAGTAAGGAACATTTCTTTTTTTCATAACATCACAGAATGGTTTGAATTGGAAAGGATTTTCAGGGATCATTTAGACCAAACCCAGGGACATCTTTCCCTAGATCAGGTTGCTCAAAGCCACATCCAGTCCTGCTTTGATCACTTCCAGGGGTGGGTCAATCACAACTTCTCTGGGCCACTTGTTTCAGGGTCTCACCACTCATACTAAAACATTTTTTCCTTATAAATAAAATAATGGGGGCTTTTTACAGTTCAAAATTATTGCACCTTATTTTCTCACTACAGGCCTCAGTAAGAAAGTCTCTTTCCATCTTTTTCATAGATTGAAAGGCTGCAATAAGGTCTCCATAGAGCTTTCTCTTCTTCAGGCTAACAACTCTCTCAGTCTCTTTATGAGAGGTTTTCTAGGCTTCTGACCGTATCTGTGACCCTTCTCTGGATTCACTCTAACAGGTCCATGTCTGTCTTATGTTGAGGGCCCCATAACTGCACAGAATATATGCTCTCTATGCATTCATTCCCTATTGCATACTGATGTTGAGGATTGCCTTGACCCAAGTGCGGGAGCTTGCAGTTGGCCTTGTTGAATTTGATGAGGTTCACATTGACCCATCTGAGACTCCACCTTTTATTTTTACAGCAGCCACAGTCCCTTACGATTCTCAGGTTATTTCTGTACTGATTTAGAAGAGAAATTCCTGTATTGTGAACCACATCTGGAATATTATGTCCAGTTCTGGTCCTCTCAGTTCAGGAAGGACAAGGAACTGCTTGAGAGGATACAGAGCAGAGCAACAAAGATGATGAAGGGATTGGAACATCTCAGGGGGGATGGAGCTACATGATCCTTGAGGTCCCTTCCAACCCGGGTCATTCTGTGATTCTGTGATCTCTGTTATGAGGACCCGTTGAGAGAGCTGGGTCTCTTCAGCTCGGAAAAGAGGAAACTGCGCGGGGACCTCATTAATGTCTATGAACATGTAAAGGGTTAGTGTCAGGAGGATGAAGCCAGGCTCTTCTCAGTAACTTCCAATGATAGGACAAGAAGAAATGGGTACAAGCTGGAACATAGAAGGTTCCAGAGAAATGTAAGAAAATACTTTTTCACTGTGAGGGTAACAGAACCTACTTCCAGTACTCCATTGTTCTACTCAAGCAACTGGCACTATGGTTTGTAATGTGCATGGAGCTTAGACATGCAGCAAGTCCAGCTTCCAAGCTCCTATGTTTCTGCAGGAGGAAGACATTTCTGCTGCACTTCAGCAAGCACACTGCTAAAAGAAAGTGTCCACTTTCCTCTTGACTTGGGCAGCAAAACAGGCTCATTTGTAGGCTACAGTCACTAGTACTACACCAGGGTTGGCTCCTGTGCAGGAGTTGTATCCTCTTAAGCAGAAAAGTTTTATTCCAATAAATTTTGCTAGCAATTTTGTGAGCCTGCTACCAATAAAAAGCACAAACAAACAAACCCCCAAAATTTCTTTCCTTTCAAAAAAAGGTGTTACTTCCTCTGACATTTCTAATGTTTCAAGGAATCAAAAGCTCAACTCTTTCCAGCTCCAGACTAGCAATTAGAGTGACATGTACAGGGTGTTCCAAACCTACAATAATGGCATGTAATAGAAAACCACAAAGTGTTCACTTACCATTCCTTGGTTTTCCTTTAGACTCATCATCTGATTCTGACTACTGCTTAAACTAGTGTAAGGGTTTTAAACACAGTTCATAAAAACATTTCTGACAAAGATGTCAAAGACAAACTTTTCCTGAGGGTGTTCTTATTTGTTGGAGTGAAACAAAGGGAAACATTCTCAGCATTTCCTAAGATGAGAACATTTCTCAAAACCCAGCTCAAAAAAAAACCCACTACAAGTCTTCAGACATCTTTTAAGGATACATTAAAGATGACATCAGTCTTCTGTTAATCTTTTTAAAAGGTTTTCCTAATATGGGATGGGACTTCCCTTTAATTTAGCATTTTCCAGCTCAGATTACTCTCCACCATGCAGCAACACAATCCAAGTGCAAACTAGCCAGTAGCATGTAAAACACAACATCAGCCACTACTTTCTGAAGATGTGCAAAGAGAACATAACTGATAATTTTGGTAAGGTAGCCACCATACAAGATAGAATTTAAAACAGGAACAGATGAGAGAAGATTGTGAAGAGGAGAGCAAAGAGATGCTAGAGTGACAACTTGAATGTTGCAAGTTCTCTTTAAAAAAAGAAATAGAAAACTGGTAACCAAAGACCCAAGTAAAGAGCAATAGAAAATAGTCTGAACCTATTTCATGCAGGCTAATACCGTTAACTTACAATAGGGTACACCACAGCACAAAGACGTCCTGCAGGTTTTATAGACAGGTTCTAAATAGGTAAATAAAATGCCTTGGTGGTTTTGTCTTCTCAATCATTCCAGTACCTTGTTTCCTGGAGTACAAAATGCATACTCAAAAGTTTCTCTTCAAGCTAAATAACTAGTGTATAGTAGAAAATTTTCCTGCTTCTAACCAGTAAGCAGAGCTTTTAGCAATATTCTTTTCAGTACAAAAGTACTGTCAAAAGGAAGAACAATTTCCATTTTCATTAAATGTTAAAAGGTAGAAACCTTTAAACACCCACCTAAAAGGTGGGAGATTTTAGCAATTCAGCAGAAGCATGCATATCAAACAACTTAATACTCAGTAAATTCCATGTTACTTGAAATCTGGTCATAGGTCAGGAGGATGAAGCCAGGCTCTTCTCAGTAACTTCCAATGATAGGACAAGAAGAAATGGGTACAAGCTGGAACATAAAAGGTTCCAGAGAAATGTAAGAAAATACTTTTTCACTGTGAGGGTAACAGATCCTACTTCCAGTACACCATTGTTCTACTCAAGCACCTGTCACTATGGTTTGTAATGTGCATGGAGCTTAGACATGCAGCAAGTCCAGCTTCCAAGCTCCTATGTTTCTGCAGGAGGAAGACATTTCTGCGAGTAGTAATGAAGGAAACAAACTAACCGTGTTTTAAAAAGAACTAACGTACATAAGATTGAAATACTACAATGTTTCTTCAAAAATATCTTCAAAAATAAGCAGCATGTAAAATTCCTAAGCTAAAATTTCTAATTCCAAGCTTGTAAAATTCCTTCAGTCCTAATAAGTTTACATTTAGAAGCATGAAGTTTATGAATCTTTCAAGCAGGAACCAGTGCACTACTATCATCCTGCAGGTGAGCCTCAAGATTAAATTTTGAAATTTTTTAAACACTGCCTTTTGGACTCAACATGAAATGAATGGGGTCTGAAAAACAAAGGAGAAACAGGTTCTGCTGTTTTGAGCAGTAACTCTGAGGCTGAACAGAATTAGAAGTAATTACCTGTACTTTCTGCCAATAGAGGACTGGGGACTGACTGGTCTGAAGACAGGCAAGAGCTGCACAATACAGCACTAAACCCCAAATACATGGTAAGAAGAAAAGAAAAAGCACAAGGAAGTATCTTAATTGGATCAGGCAATAGGAAAGAGTAGGTAGCACTTCAGGTTTCTACCCAATACTAGCTGGAACTCAACATGAAGAAGGGATATTGTCCTGAAGCAAAGTCCTACTTGATATGGAGAGATCAGAAATTGCTCTTTATCATGCAAATTGATGGGTCTGCATTTCCTGCTCATATATCACCTAGCATTCAATTGTCAAACTAGGGATGGAGAGAATTATCCAGCCTTTCTTAGTCTGGTAGAGACTACTGGGTTTTTCATATATCCTTTAACAGGGAAGGCATTTTTTTCTAGGATTGCCTAGCAATCTCTATTTGACAAATGCTCCATCACTGTTAAGAAAGGCTGGCAATGTGCTTCATCTGTCCTCATACCTCCCCGTAGGGTGTCACAGCTGTGACTTCTAACTTTTGCTATTTTTACTAGAGAACCAAAAACTGGTTTGCATCTTTGTGAGTATAAGTAAGGAGCCTGCAATATCTGTACAGCATCCAGTTTCTCTCAGTTAGCAACCCCAAGCTTCCAACCAGGGATTTAGCCTAAGCTCCTAGTGAGGAACTCTTCCTCTCCTCCCTGTTTCTACCTGAAGGAGGAAGAAGTTTGAAGGGTACAGAGTTTTCTCTGATATGTATAATATGAAGTGTTGTTGCAAGTTACGTTCTAATAATAAACTACTTTTTAGAATGCTTAGACTGATGAAAGAAATAAAATTCTAAAAAATCTCACTGTAACGTAAGAAACCAAACACCCACCAACAAACTTGACAGAGTTCCATCAGCCATTCACATACAACTAAACCTAACACATAGGACAGAAAACTAGAAGTGGTACAATAGTAACCTTATTTTTTATTAAGTATAAGGATAATCTTGCGGTGGCACATGATCAGTGTGATCAAGAGGATAAAAATGCAACAAATTATGATACAGAGAGAAGTATTTGCAGAAAGAAATCCAAAGACTAGATTGCTGCCAGGAGGATTCAACAGGGAAAAAGAAGGGTTGGGAAATACCAAGTTTTTAAGCATTGGCAGGCTGAGCAAGCATGGCACAGCATGAAACTTCCTTTAAAAAGATACCAGCCATTCCCAGTGTTGACTACAGAGAAACAGAAATACAAATTAAGGAAGGTATCATTCTCTACCTTTTGGTCCTGAAAATCTGAAGTCTGGATGACCTTAGATAGCCTCCCTGTTTACTCACTGGAGAGACTCCCTCTCTCTAGAGGAGCAGTGATTTTAAGGATGCCTGAAGGTTTTTTGTTTTTTATTGCTAACACTTAATAAAGATCAGAGCAGGAAGAAAAATGCTATATGCCCTGCTCTTCTAACTATGCCACTTGCCCCCTACACAGAAAGTCAAACTAGTTGACAACATAGCTTCACAGAGCAAAATGCTTAGAAATTCAGCAATGGGACTATATCCTACCTCCTAAGTATCAAATCTACCATAAAAGTAGTGCAGCCTCAAATAAAAAAAACATGAAACAAGATGCAGAATCCCAATTTTAAATCTCTGCAAACGAATTCATGGTAGAAACAAAAAAAAAACTTCTACTCAATTGCCATGCTAGTGTCCTTTAAAGTAATTCCTGAGTTCAAACTAATGATATTTATTTTCAGTAATGGACTTCAGGTGAAATTCATCTTCCAAATTTAGACATCTATCTGAGGGCGAGATGAATCATGCAGTGAAATTGCCTATTTCTCTCCACTGACTATAAAGGCAACTTCTCACGTAAAAGCAGACAAACCTGGCATTCACCAACCTGTCTCCTGGTAGCTAATGCTCACATTTATGTTGCATAGCCTGCATGATGGTCACCTTCTGTTATTGAATCAAGTAATTAGGATAGAAAAATTTTCTTTCAAGAAGAAAGCTTAAGTTGTAAGTAAACATTAGCAGTCAGTACTGTTTTTCCCCTTCCACAATGGTCAGAAGTCTGTTCGTGTAAACAGCAGCACATGCTTCAAATAAAAATCCTACACAAATGATAGCACCTGTTGAACATACAAGAACTACTTCAAAACAATGCAACAACATATATAAATCTATTCAGAAGCTCATTATCTTCACAAAATCATGAATAACTGGATGAAAATACATAACTAAGTCTACTAAATGCCTAAAGTCAGCCAAGAATGTTTTTACAGAAAGCAAAGACTTAGGATTCAAAATCATTGACACCATAAAGTATACTACTGAATCAAAACATTCAATTAAAATTGTACCAAACAGTGAAAGTCATCTGCAATTTGCACATATGCTACCTTAACAAAAGGCAGCTATATTTAATAGCAGCCTCTTATTTCAAATCTTCTCAAATGCAGTATTTCTACGCAGCACAAAGGACGTGTCCTACTACTTCTCCTTTTACAAGCAGAGAGGACCCTTGGTTTACTTTAACAGTCACAATAGACAGAAAGATATTTTTATCTATAAGCTGCTCATACACAAGAGAGATACAGGTGTTCAGCATGTCTGGGAGAAGGAAGGGCAATACAAAAACTACTTCAAAGGAGTCTGAAAGGAGATCAGAAATAACCAGTCTATGGATAGCCCAGAACATCCATTTGTTGGATCAATACCCACATAAAAATGCTTCTTCCTTACAACACCTCTTTCCTCAAAGGGCCTCTATCATGCAAGGAGCATGCTACCAAGATGTAACTGAACTTACAGGACCAAAAGACTATGCAGCAATAATAGCACAAATCACAGGAAATTAAGTAGTCCTAACCATGCCTAGAACATGACCCTTGCTTCATGGAGATTTTATATGCGCTGGCACATATGAGGTCACACAAAGAGAACATGCAGCCAGTGGCCCAAAAACATCCCCCAAAAAGGTTAGCACTTTGCACCAAAGTTTGAGTGCTACTAGTAGAAAGAATTTTAAGGAACAAGTAAGAGATTAAAAAAATAAAATTAAAAAAAAGAAAATGGAAGCAGGTTTTAAAACAAAAGAATGGCTGTACTAAGCAAGACACAAAGGTCCAAGACCATTCAAACACTCAGTAAGAGCTGCCAATAATAGACACCGAGTGAAGCGTGCAAGAACACAATAAATATACAGAAATACTTCCCCAGAATATTCCCCATGCCCCCAGTGGTTTGCAAGAGCAGGATTTCCTGAACAAGAATAGGCATTTGCATTTGATGATTCTTCTTTCATGAAACAGCAGTTTCCCTCTGCACTGATGTAATGTTTAGCCTCTTTAAATTCCCGAGGCAAGAAATTCTATAGCTTAATTGCACGTTCTGTAGAGAACCACCTCCTTTTGTCTGTTTGCAATTCATCAGCTGCTAGTGTCATTAGATACTTCTTAATGTGTGCGCAGTGAAAAAAAAAAAATAAAAAAAGAGACATGGAATAAACACTTGCTATTTATACCCTGTTAGCTGCTGAACACTTCACAGGATTCTGTCACACCACTTTTCGGTCATTGTTTCTACCCCAACATATTCATGCTGCTCCTTTTAAAAAAATTGTTTCAGATTTTCTCTTCCTTAAAACTTCACCTACATTCTCTTTGATATGATGACAGGGACGGGGTGAACAGAGTAGAGCTATTTTTTGTTGGTTTTTTCTTTTTTTTTTTTTTTTTAAACAGTATAGTCATTATTCTTTCTTTATCTGCTAACCATTTCCAGCAGCAACAGTCAGCTTTGAGCTCATCTTTCTAGATGTGAAGGTAAGTTTGCTCGTTCCCACCTCCAAATACAACTCATGAATCTATTTATGGGAAATATCTGCCATCTTAACATCCAGCTGCTGAATGCTGTCAAGTCCTTGTGCAATGCTGGGGTTTGCCACTGCATCTGCTACCCATCAATAAAGCCCGTGAGCTCACTTTTGTTCTACATCCTTTATGAGCTGCAACACGCTCCATTAACAAAATGGTAGAACATTGTTACATGGGACCACTCACTACCCTATTAATGTAGTAACATTAAGTACTTTCCTCCTATCCTATGGCTGCTTACATTCTTCAAAATTCTTTTGAAGGCAAGGTTGGGGCCTTGTCAAATGCCTGCTGGGCATCCACATAAACCATTTCTGACTAGAGTATTTACTCACGCACTTCCCTTCAAAAAAACTCCAGTGAGTTTGCAAAACATGACATCCCTTCATAGCAGGCTCTTCATTCCTCCCCAATGCCTTCACCATGCTTATCCATATTATCTTCACTATTATTTCAACTGATTTACATGATGCAGATGTCAGCCTTACTGATTTGTCGTCCCTTAGACCTCTCCTGAAGCATCCTTTTAAATAAAAAAAAAATGTCCTTGTCACACACAGATTAAAACATTACAGATCATACATAAATTAATTTATACCTTAACTGGATGTTGTATTTGTTGCTTTACTGTCTACAATACAGTGATCCTTGCTTGTCAGCCATTTGAAAAGCTGCACTACTAATTGCAAAAGTGTCCTTTTCTACATTAGAAAGTTTATGTAGTATCTTTGGGAAGATCAACACATGATAAAGATTAACTGTAAAAACAATTCTACAAATAAATAGAAATACTACATTTAGTTTTATAAAAAGAACCTTTTATCTTTCCAGTCCGTAAACGACAGTTCCATAAATATATGCTGCTGCGCAGTAGCAGCCATTCAACTATTTAATAGCCGTCCTAATTACCAGAAAACAAGTGAGTTTCTGAAAACACAGCTATTCAATTGCAAATGCGATATTGTTCAAAGGGAAGTATAACTTTTAACATCTTGCTAAAAGACTGGAACTGGGAACTTCTGTGGAAGTTACAACCAGAAGACAGGCAACTTGAGACAAGGACTATACCAGGATAATCTTCAATGCATACAAGTATTTTCATCCTCACCAGTTGTGTGAAGTCGCAGTTCTGCTTGACAAAGTTTTTAAGTGCCCTAAAAAATTCTCCAAAATTTAAGTGCAAGCTCACACAATTTTCTTCAGCACAGCAATGATTTTCTCATTTTTTACTGACCAGTCCAAATACAGAGAAACGTGGGAGGAGTCNCTTGACAAAGTTTTTAAGTGCCCTAAAAAATTCTCCAAAATTTAAGTGCAAGCTCACACAATTTTCTTCAGCACAGCAATGATTTTCTCATTTTTTACTGACCAGTCCAAATACAAAAAAACGAAAACTAAGGAGTCCTATTCTCACATAACTGATCAATTGCAGCTCTGTGATGCATACTCAAAAGCTAGGTTTCATTGTAACTGTTTCTATTGGCTAAAGTTCAACATAAGAGTCTGTTTAAATCCATATTCAACTGTTTCAGCTCCTTCACCTCTATATTTCGTATCGCTCTAGGAGAAGTTTGTTGTTCTAACACTAACAGAGCAACAGCAAGGATTCATCAATTCAGTCTGGTTAGTCAAATGTAGAGAGAAAATAAAATCAACACCCTATCACCATTAGTAAAGAGATTGTTGGGACAACTGTAGCATTCACATCCTGAGTTATGACAGCATTTAAAAGAAAGAAAAAAAATCGTAGCTCAGATGCTGAAAAAACACCCTTCCAAATACTAGATGAAAACATTTCCTTAACTTTAAATACTCCAGTGCTGCTCAATCTTCCCCAGGCAGCAGAATGTTGATGTGGGAGCAGGGAGAGGACACAGCAGACAATAAAGACACAAGCAGACTTGATACTAATAGCAGAAAGCAAAGAAATCCAGAAGAATGACATACTCACAAAGAGTTACCTCTCCTCTTCCCAAGTGGCCATAAGAAAACTTGTAGAAGCAACAACATAAATTTGCCTGCTGAAACAAGCAAACAAAAAACATTCTGCCTTTAATACCTGTGTTTTGTTTCATTTCAACTGCCTTATTTAGCATTGTGACTCTCATAACTCCTTCAATGAAAACCACTGGCTGAAGCTGGAAGACACTTCTGGAAGATGCCTAGCTCCAACTTCACCACTCAGAGCCACATCAATGACAGCAAGTTGCTTAGGGCTGTGTCCAGCTGGGGTTTGAGTAATTGTCAAGGATGGAGACTCCATAATGTTTTCGGACCACCTGCTCCATCACTCCTACAACTTAAAAAATCCACATTTTTTCCTAATGCTCAAAGTGGAATTTCCCCTATTATAGTTAGCACCTATTGCCTCTTCGTATCATTAGACTCTAACAAAAGAAGCCTGGCTCTGTTCCATTTATTCTACCCCAACAGGTAGAATACATGCAGAGTAGAATACATCAGGTAGAATAATCTGAGCCTTCTCTTCCCTAGGCTGAGTAGTCCCAGCTCTCCTGGGTCCAAGTCATCCCACTGGCTTTCTGTTGGACTCCTTTCCAGCATGTTTCTTCTGTACACCTGAAGCAGCCTTATCAGTGCCGAGTCAGGGGAAAGGAACACCTCCTCAACCTGCTGGTAACTCTTCCTAATGCATCCAGGATACCCTCTGGCCTTCCTTGTTGATGTTGTAAATTGCTGGCTCATGTACATATTTCCTATCAAGACCCTCGGCTTTCTAGTTGGTTGGAACCTACCATATACTTGATTCTGAGGCTGTTGCTGCCTAGGAGGAGGACATGACATTTCCCTCTGTTGAACATCATGAGGTTCCTGTCAGCCAATTTCTTCAGTCTGCTGTGGTCCCTCTGGATGGCAGCACAACTCCCTGGTCTACCAAACACTCCTCACAGTTACGTATCCCCTCTGAACTTGCTGAAAATGCACCCCACTGTGATCACCTAGGTCAGTAACAAAGATGTTAAACAGGACTGATCCCAATATTGAGTCCTAGTGACACTACATCACTATGGACCTGGCCTCCAGCTGAGCTACATGCCACTGATGATGGCCCTTGAGGCTGACAGTTCTGCCAGTTTCCAGCTGCTCAGTGCTCACTCACCAGGTGAGTACTTAGGATCACCAAAACAGAATAGTTTGGGTTGGAAGGGACCTTAAAGATCATTTAGTTCCAACCCCTCTGCCATAGGCAGGGACACCTCCCACTAGATTAGGCTGCTGAACACCTTGTCCAGCCTGGCCTTAAACACCTTCAGGGATTGAGGGGGCATCTACAACCTTTCCGGGCAACCTCTTCCAGTTTTTTACCACCCTCACTGTAAAGAACTTCCTTCTTATATCTAGCCTGAATCTACCCTCTTTCAATTTACATCCATCATACATAGCTCCTCCACAAGGATGCTATGGGAGATCATGGTGAAAGCCTTAGTAAAGTCAAGATAAATAATATCCACTGTTCTGCTCTCATCCATCCAGACAGTCAGCTCATCACAGAAGGTGGCTTAAGCACCATTTCTCCCAAGTAAATCCATGCTACACTAACAACTCCCAATCACCCTCATATCTGGAAATTATTCTGGCTCCTGTTTATCATGTTTTCCAAACCAAGTTTGGTTTTTGTTTTCCTGATGTATACAGTACACTTACTCATTAATAGCTGAACGTCTACTAATTGGGAGGCCCTCAAAACAACTAACAATCTCACAGTGCTGCTTAACAAACTACTTATTGCAGTCAGGCACTGAAACAACAATGCTGCTATTTTTTCCTCCACAATTGTATCTAAATTAGTGGCAGTGTTGTTGCAGCTGTAATGGCCTAATGATCTCAGAGAAGCAAAGGAAACACCCTCCTCCCCACCCCCCAAATATACTCAGCATTTACTGTAGGAAAATACAAATTTACCAGGCACACCGCCTGATCATCATGCCTGTGAGGTTTTTTTCTCTCTTTTAAAATGGCTATCTTGTTAATAGCATCCTTTTCACGCTTCTAGTTTAATTCTGATATTGTGCCAGGCTCTTGACATAAATATATTTCCTAGCTTCCATGAAACAGATACATCAGGAATTTCAGGGAGCATCTTTTCCATGTGTTTTTCCTTAAATTTTTGTCACCTTATTTTCTTCTCTTTGGAAATGCAGCAAAGACATATCAGACCCCAAACTATGCCAAGAGATGGTATGTGCTTAAACTTACTGGAGAAGAAAGAATACACAGTACCAAACTCTCTTCTTGCAGTGATGGCATACCCAGCAGATAACCATCCTTTGAACTTCCACTAGAAACTCATAAAAAATTTCTGGCCAACAAAGCATCAATACAGTTTTCCTAAACTCTGTGCAGTTCCAAATATTTCCAAGTAGTAGACAATCTGGTAGCTAATTTGGTTAAACAGTAGCTCAGTTCTGAAAGTCTTACAGTAACGGCAGGCTACAGTTGTGGTTTTATGCTGTAATATACAACCAACCAAGTGCTTCAAACATGTGCTTTGGTGTTAAGCTGAACTGGAAGAGCAGATTAGAACACGAATCCCGTATTCTTTCACCAATTTAGTGATGTACTGCCAAAAAGGAGTTCCCTTTAAAAGCTGTTGCACACATAGCCAGAACACGTCTGCTGTAGTTCCGACAGGACCAAGGGCAATCATCTGACAATTTCAGGAGTACTAATGCTCTCTGCAGTGGTTAACTAAAATATTTTAAACAAATTTGGACATACTCCCAATGAGATTATAACAATTTCCAGGCAGCTGAAGCCCTGGGCCTACGTTAGTTGACAGCATCCATTTAAAAAACTCTTTCACACTTGTGCAAAGTTAAATCAACTTGGCACTCTCTCTGGTAGGCAATTGTCTCCTTAAAGTATGAGCACTATTCATCCAAGTGAATTGCTGCATTAAGGGGACAGTTGGCTGGCATGGGGAGGACAGGACTGACTGACAATGCACCCTAGTCACAAAGAAGTTGCAGTAAGACTTTTTAAAAAACCAAGAAGCAGTTAGGATAGTGAATAGATGATGCTAGCCGAAGACAAAAGTACAGGATGTTTCTTAAAAGATGCTGGTGGTTCAATCAACTTCCTAACTATGACTAATCTTAAAATAGGCTCCTGTGTCTTGTTTTGTAAATTTAGCACTTCCAAATACTTCAGAGAACTTCAGTTTACTATTAACCCCATACTATCAGCTAAATATTGCAGCAGTCATTGTTTGTGGGTGTTTTTTTCCCCGAGCTATGTATGCTAAAAGACCAATAGCTCTAAGGATCTATATTCTTCCCTGGTAGGGGATTTCATTTCACTCGTGAAATGTTAATAAAGAAACAGAGTAGCATTTAAGTACTCATTCTCCAATTATTCTAAAGAGATTACAATGTTCCAGCTCCTTTTCCCTTTGTAAAACTTCAAAGGGGAAAGTAAAAGAAAGCCACACAGCGCTTAGGTCAAAATAATCACACAGTCTGTTGAATTAATTCATGATTCCAACAGATACCAGAGGCACCAAAAGAAAAGCTTGATACGCAAGAGTGGCAAGTTATGTGTTTTACACATAGCATGGAGAATTACATAAGTAATCACTACATTTAAGTTCATTTTTCAAACACTATTTCTTCATCACTTCCACACACAATGCAGATGCCATTGTGCAAAGCACTGTCTCCTGTAGTGGGGCTACTCCGGATACCACAAGCAAACACAAGGGATAACATCGTCCAAAAATTTCCACATACATGAATTACCCTCTTCCCAGTTCAGCAAGACTACACAAAGCCACAGAGCCTCATACTGAAAACAACAAACACCCCGGCCCCTCAACCACAGCAACTTGTCACATAAAGCTTATTAACTTTAACTGGTATGTGGATCCCTTTCAGCTGCTCAAAGGGAAACTGCTTCAGTTTGCCAACAGTTTAGGAAGTGGATGAGTTTTCTCATAATAATTCCTATGCCACGCATAGACACAAGATTTATAAACAGATTCTGGCTTCTGTAAAATATTTCTAGTCAAAAATAAGTGACACCATATTCACTGTTTGATGCAAGGAATTACCATAAATACACTAATTAGAAATACACCGTTTGATTCAACTGCTAAATTAACCTAGCTCTTAGAGCTAACAGATCCAATTTCATTGCCTGCGAAGGCAGACACCACTTTTGTCTTCATTTTATACTCCAATGAAGTCAACTTCAATAGAATTGCCTCCACTTATCCCAGAGGACAATTTTGTTCTTTTGTGTAAAGCTAATCCAGCTCTCCCTGAAGTCAAGGGGAATTCTGCACTTGACTTCAGTGTGAAAAAGGATCAGGTCCTAGAATAACAACACTAAAATATCTGTGAATTAAAGTAAGCTCTGATTTTCCACTTCTTAATTATCTTAAAAAAAAAAAGTCCAAACAAAACCCAAACAAACAACAAGCAAACGTAACTGATTTGATTAAATGAACAATTAAAAATATCTAATTTCTTTTACATGGCAACGTTTTTAGAAAGAGAAAACAGTCCCATTCCAATATTCTGATTGTAACACCATCCTATCTCACACATCTGTCTTGTGTGTTCAGTTTCAGAGGAACTGAGGGAGGAAAAGTACTAATCTTTCAGGTATATCTAATGCCTCAAGAGAAGCAACTGTTTTTAATGGCATGGTTTCCAAACTGTGGAAATGACACAGCAATGACACAAAATTTTCAAGTCTCTCTCTATGCTGTTATGGTTTCCTCAAGAACATCTTATGATGAGGTCACTCCACTGAATCAAAGTATTTTAGCCTATATGATTTGATTCAGCCACCTAAAATGACCCAGTTAAATCAGCTGTCCTGTGCTTCACATAATACAGTATACAACATTTACTTCTAAGTATTTGTACAGCAGCACAAGTAAAATACAACAGAACCATGCTGCTAATGATACAACTGACCATGTGTCATATTATAATGCAAAGTTAACTTTCCAATGGTATTTTTAAAAATATACTTAAGGAGAGGAAAAAAAATAATATATACACCGATCTTACAGCTTTTAAGACTCAAATTTACTGTTAGGATAACCTATATTAAAAAATTACCCAAACAGTGTTCTTAGCCATCCAAATTTAAGACCAATTCCAATCAATTCCAAACTGGCAGAGGTCATCCATAATCATATGGAACCAGGAAATTTACACCTAAACATCTGAAGTAGCATAAGCAAGTGTAGATGACCTCCCTTCTCCCAGTTAATATTAATTAAATATCAGTTCACTCAAAAATGAGAAACATCAAGGGAACATCATGTTAAAAAACAGAGGAAGAAATCAGTTCATATTTTTAAATAAAACTTGCATGTATGAGAGCTATTAATTGTAACACCTTAGAGGTTTTAGTGAAAAAAAAAATTAACAAATTAAAGCTAATGCTCCCTTTCACAAATAAATCCATCAGATTTAAAACAAAATGTGTTTTGCCCTGAGAATTATTGCCTCATATATTCTTATGTAAAAGGCAACACATTATTAACTTGTATCTTAAAACATAATGCTGGTTATTTATGTGAATTTCAATCAGTACTTCCATTTAAATGTCACTGAATATAAACAAGGAAGAAAAAAATATCTTGCATACAAATGCAAAATTAAGTTAAAATAATGATTTAAAATAATCATTAAAATCAAGGTGTCATTCTTGTTAATGTATGTCACTTTGTGGCTATAGTTTCATTGTGTATGCACTATACTTAACCAATTCTGATGGTATGTCAGGCCTATGCTAAAGCATGTAGGGGAAAGTAATCAGAGTCCTAGATTTAATAACCAATGCAAATTAATTCCAGAATATTTAAATGCACCTACTTTGCATGAACAAGCCAAACGTTTCCAAGGAAATTATTTTTCATCTATAAACTACCACTTGTCTCATTTTATGTACATCATGATAGCCTGAATCAATCAGTTCTACAGGTTTCTACAGTGTACAAGCCACGAAACATCTCCTAAAATGAAAAAGATTGATATCTTGAGCAAATTACATAATACATATAATTATTCAGGCAAGCTATTTTGAATGCTTATCACTTTAAATAACCTCAACCACTATGAATAACGAATTGTGCTTTAAGTGTCTAACTGTACTTAAAATATTATACAGATACAGAACCGTACTTGAAAGTAAAAAAAGTATCTATGTTACTATTGTATCCTAGGCTCTAACGTCACATACTAGTCAGCATTTAATTTCTGTGTCTTATTGAGAATTTTTGCATTTTGCTCACTCATTCGAAAACCACAGAGGTAGAAACAAAACCCAAACCAATCACTCAAAACCAAACCTGACCCCTTTTTGTTCTCCCCCTATAAAATGTTAATACAATAATTAACTTTTTGAGCTTGAAGAAGCGTGGCTGCTGAGAAGGTGAATTTTCTTCAGGAAAACAGCCCAACTAACTAGTAGTGACAGCTCAGAAATTATCCTAGTTTTCCCTCATTTTTCCTTCATGGGTAACTGTTTTCAAAATTAATAGTATTTTGCTCAATTCTTTAAGTGTTCCTGAACAGAGAACTTAACACTGCTATGAAAACGGAATTAAACACATGTGGCCATACTGAGACCAGTATACTCCTTTTCAATCTCCAATCCATGTTTTTTAGTGAAGTATGGATGAGCTGATCTAATCAACACTATTCTAACCCTTAATAATCCTTTAAACAAATATTTAACATTGGTATCAGCTAAACAAACCACTCCCTCTCTTTGGTATCAGGACTTTGTCATTCTATTAATGCAGCTTTTACATAGAACTTATGGGGGAAGCCCAAAAACACAGAACGCACTTTGGCAAAAATCCCAAGTAGCACATGCCACAGACACCAGAGAGCATGCTTACATTTTAAGATACTACTGCTGTAAGAAAACATGAATGCCTTTTATTTAAAACAAGCAGAATTAGAACTGCCATCTGCTGCACCAAGAACTCATTCTAAAATTTCCCCTTTACCTAAACTTCCAAAAGTGTTAATGGAGATGAGATGCCAGTTATAAGGCAAAGCGGAAAATGGTCTTAACTAAACCTTGCATATAATCTGTATTATGAAGAAGAAAAAAAACCCCCATATCTCAAAGTTCAGTTGTCACTGAAGTATTTCAAGACCTTCTATTAAGAGAAATAACCCACAGGCACATAAGATACACTGTTACAAGCATTTGCAACTTTACAATAGCATCAAAATAAATTCACACCTGTAATGAAATGTGGAGTTCACTTCAACTCAAACAGTGAAACCAGAGTAATTCACAAATACTAAAAATTATGCATCAAGAACATCAGAACTGGCAAAATACTCTGTTTCTCACAAATTAGCCCTGATAAACTTTTAATTTAAATACTATCAATTCTGCCTGTTAATACACTTCTGAAGACCACTTTTTGGAAATCAGTGGTGATAATCTCAAACTAAATACGTTCAAAAAAACCATCAGTATCAAGGCAAAGAAAGGAGATACAAGATTAGTGAAGAGAATAACTTGGAAGATATACTCCTAAACCTACTAATCTTTTTTTAAAAGTTCACAGTGAAATACAGGGGGGTTGTATTTGTGTTCAGATTTCCTTCTTCAGTTACACCTCTTTATTAATATTTTCTTTCCACTGTCTTGCAAATTAAAACTAGTTTCAAATTAAGTACAGTTTGAAAATAGGAAGATTTTCTCAACATTAATTCTATCTTAATTTCTCAGTGGAGCATGTTTTGATCAAAATGTCAAATATATTGATCATCTTTGAGCATGAGTCCATTAAATTAAGCCCACTGAAAGACCAGCTGTTACAAACCAGAAAAACAGTCCATCTAGTCCAAACACCTCTGAGTCAGACCAGAGGTTCACCACTAGTCCCCACCTTCTGAGATGTTGGGATATACTGGATGCTCAGGAAGGGAGACTAAGAAACAGAAAAGTCTGTGGTCATGCTACCCATGGCACAGTCTTTTAGCTTCACAACTTCGGTGTACTGATGCTGTTGAATAAGCTAAACTGTAAAAAAAAAAACCCAAAAACAGAAAACCAAACCAACTGGAAACAGGAAGAGGGTGGAAAGGAAGAGCAAGGGATAAAGAAGGACTTTGGAAGGTTTGTTTCTTTTAAGTTTGTGGTTACAAGCGTCAGTCACAATTTTTATTGCCAATGAAATGTTCTTGAAAAGCAAGAAGATACACGTAACTCAGATCTGTTCCTCCTCTGCCACATTTTTAATCAAAAATATTGATGTTATCTAATCATACTTAAAATGACTTATTAAAACAGGATTGTTCAGTATTAATTTGTTTTAAATTCTTTTCCTTCCTGACTGCCAAAACGGTTATAATGCTACAAAACTGCAATACACAAGAGATTCCTAGGACCCTCTAATTATCCCTTAAACATCTCACACAAGCACTGCCTTTTCTGACAATTGTGAAGGTATTAAGTACCACTGAAAACTTTGAAGCCTTTAGCCCATGAACTGTATTTTTTTCCTGAAGTAGAATATCACATACACCATCGGAAACTACAGGCAAACATTTGGAATGAGAAGAAACACACACACCATCCTACACTTGGACCCTTCTTTGACTATAGGGCCATCAATTCTGGAAATCATACCTGATTGCATTCATGTTCCATCACTCACATCATTAATAAAATACTATCACTATCTGTTCTGCAAGATTAAAAGGTGATTTGAGCATCTAAAAACAAAGGAAATTAAAGCATTGAATAATCAGCCTTCCAATATGAAGACTGACATTAAGTATCTGACTAATGCCACAAAACACTCCTGAAAGATTCGCCACAACATTAGAGGTCACGATCTACAAAAATTTACCTATGTGGGTGTATTATTCAACAACTTCTATGGCAATAGAAGTTATTAACTGTCTAGCTGATCCTAAAACACGAACTGAAGGGGTGCCTCAAAGCTTGTGAAGAATCATTTCTTTTTCCCTGACTTTTCTAGGGTTCTGGTGTGAAGAAAACCACAGAAAGATGTAGTTTAAGATACAGAAGTTTTTTATCCTGCTGAAGCACCAATCTGAAGGGCAAACTACCCCAAGCTCAGTAGCACCACCAGCATTGAAAATTCACATAAATGTCGAAGATTAATAAGTACCTGTATTTGCTACATCTTTGCGTCTTATAAACACTATTTGAAAAGCATTTGCCTTCCAAAAATACAAAAAGTTTAGCAAAAGTTATCCAATTTCCTATGCAACATCTTAAAGAGTATTCAAGAAGGTAAAATACAGATGATGCCAGTCTGAGGCATTAGCAGTCACTACTTCTTGGGCACTCTCTGACCATAAATTACATTACCTAATACTACAGTCAAGAGAAATCCAAATAAAACACCAGCCTCAGCCACAACAGTCGGTACAGCCAAGGATCTGCTTAAAAACAATCCCTACAACAGTATCCTGCTGTGCTGTGGGTCTCAGATAAAAGCAGTCATTGCAGTATACCCTCAGCTCAAGGACTAATTTCAGCTGAGTGTGACTTTGATTCACTGAGTTTTGGGCTGTGGCACGAAACCCAGTGCCCTGTGCATGTGCCAACCCAAAGTGACAACAGAAAGAGTATTTTTCCATACGATTTCCAGTTATCCCTTACAACTTCTAAGAGTATGTGCTTAAATCTAATGGGAATAAAACTCATGCATAAGTAATACAGTTTACTTATTTAACTTCTAGCATTAACGCTACTACAATCTTGATCTCTGAGGCTGCAATCAGCTGTTCCTGTTAACTTTACCTAGGGGTACAGTCCCACTTGTTTCCATAAAATGCTTTGGTGCAAGTTTCTGCTCTGACACATTAACAACATTAAGGACAAATCTCCATAGGAGGAAAAGGCAGTAAAGAATGATCTTTCAAAACTCACACTTGTCCTACAGATCACTGAGAGCATCTTTTCTAAATTCTAAAGCTTACTAAATTCAGCTTATATATGGGAATTTGTCCAGGTTTGCTTTCAAAACCTGGCAATTGATAACGCAGTCTGGAACCCTACAGTTTTAAGTCATAGGTTTGAATACAGATGGGGACTACAGTGACTGAAAGAAGTTACCAATGGCAATTGTAAAGCAGGCTTTCATAAAAAAAAAAAAAAAATTAGTGTCTGCCAAGTCACAAACTCCATCACTATAAAAATGCATCCTACTGGCATTCTCAAGGAGAACAAATGAAATACCAAGAATGAGCTATCACTTGTATTTGGAGGTGGCTCCTCCAAGAATGAGCTATCTACTTGTACTTGGAGGTGGCTCCTCCAGGATAAAAACCAAACCCTGCTACTACGGTAGATCAAGAAACTACCCTTCTCCCTCTCTAATCAATCTGTTCCACTGACTAGCAGAGGACTTCCAGTACTAGTAACCTGAAACATTTCACTAGGGCTTTGTAGAAACTACAGAGTGTGTACATGGGCTGAGAAAGTGTCCTGTCTGAAAAAGGCAGTTTGATGTGACACAGCAGAATAAGAATGTGTTCCTGAAGTAGTCTTTGCGTTAATGCTGACACCAATTTTTAAATTAACATCAAGGTAGCTTCTTCAAACTGTGATCAAAGCAGGAGGTAAAACAGTTGGATGCAAGCAGGGAATACAGATGAAAGAAAGGTTTGAATGCAAGGAATTGTCTATTGAATTGTCTATTGAAGACATACAGCTTTTGTCTGCAGTCCGCACATATAAAGAAGCAAAAAAAATGCAGTGAATTTGTTCATAAACTAAACTTTGACCATGTAAACTAATCTGTGCCACACCCCAGATTCTCACACCACTGTCACATGATGGCCATCATTTATCTGAGCTAACAGACTGGCAATTACATTCTTCAGAAACTGCAGGAAGTGAGCAAAGCACAAAAAAACCATATTCCTCTGGTGCAGAAGCATCATCCTCTGCTCTGTTACATGAATATTGCTAAAAATCCTGAATTTTGTACTGCAGTTTTTCAATAACTCTGTTGCGCAATATGCAACACATGGGAAATTATTAAGTCCTTTCCTAGTGATTTCAAATAACGTAGTATTTTAAATATACTTTCAGTTTTGTCTGTTTCATAGCCAAAGAACTGCTTTTTGGCAATAAATATTCCCAGGAAAATCTCTCCTTATAAATCAGAATGCCTTCGATTCACCATGCTCATTGCAAATAGAGTTTAGAGTTCCTCAAATTTCAAAGAGTGGTACTGGGCTCCAGATATTAAAAAAAGTTATTTAAAACTGGACCAGTAGATCTTTGAGCAGCAAAACTAGGGAGGCCCCAGTTCCTGCTTGAGATAAAGATGGACCTGAACACTCTGATGTGCAGGTTAAGAAATCTCTTCTACCTGGGCTTCTTACCTTCACAAATTTTGTAGGTAGTGCTCACCTGGGAGACCTCTGCTGCCTAATTTGTTTGAAATTGGCTAATGGTCAGAAGGACTGATGATACACAAATATAGCAGTTGCATTTGAGGTGCACCCCCTGGGGAAATAAAGCTAATGAAACTAATGGAATAATTACTAGCAATTGCTAATAACAACTATCTTCACCCTTTTACATGATTGGTATTGCTGTATCTTTTTCTCTCAAATTCAGCATAGTACCAGTTCCTTTCTGTTCCTGTCACATATGCTACCTTGTCCCAAACTTAACCCAGACACCCTGGCTGTGCCAGCCTGTTGTCTCTGCTCTGTGCCCATGTACAGCAGAAACCTCCTCCAGCTGAATGTGCAGACAGGCATAAGAAACATGAGTGGAAGTTCAAGGTTGTGTTGTTTAGAAATAAACAGTCCTTGCATCTATGAAGCCTACAGAAAGAAAAAGTTAAAGGAAAACTGTACTACCCTGCGAGTGGAAGGAAATTTTATCAGAAACCCCAATTCAAGGGCTTAATTTACAAATATGAAAGCAAAAGAACCTCAGGTAAACTTCAGTATCTTGCTTCCCTGGCTAAAGGTCAATTTCGCTTGCAAAACATGCCTAATATTTCACTCATCTGTCTCTGAATTATTATGAGAAAGACAATACACCTTCCTTGGCAACATGCTCCAAGTTTTAAACCAGTTTTTGGACCATTCTGACAGTTGAAGTCGATGCACACGTCTGGTTTTTAATTAGCGACCAGCCTCTGCTGAGGGTGAAACCCAGCAGGTACGCCCAAATACACCTTCTCAACGACCACCAGGTATGGAAATAATTATAACCTTGTTTTCCCAAAGCAAAATGGACCGTACCCACACCCATACCTGGCGCCACAGTGAAATAAATGGGATTATAATGGAGAAAAGATGCCAGCCCTCGGCCCGAGGGGCACACACTCAACTTTATGCCCGGCTCCACGCAGCCCAGAAAGTTACACGCAACCTCCGCTGCAGCGGGGCCCGGCCTCTGCCTAAGACACTTAATTTTTAACCCTAAAGACGCCTTGATGAAGGAAGCCGCGATGATTGAACATTTAAATTCACGACTCAGAAATCTAAAGCGGTCGTGTCCTTGCTCGATGAGGGGGTAGAAACCAGAGCAGTGAGGTGGAAAAAAAAAAAGAAAAAAAGAAAGAAAAAGAATAGAAAATCATTCTACGCAGACCACGCTACAGGCTAATCAACGTCCCGAATGTCGCCCTTTTACATCCCCCGATCCTAGGGGCCGCCTGCGCCCGGCAGCGAAACCGGGATCGGCCGAGTACCAGCCCGGACGCTGAACGCCAAAGCCGCCGCCACCGGGGAAGGAGTGAACGGCCCGGGGAGGGCGGCAGCCCCGCGGGAAGGGGCGGTGGAGGCAGCCCCGCGGCTGAGGGCAGGCCTTCCCTTACAAACTTACTTCTCGCACCGCCAGCCCGGCCCAGCCCCGGGCGGTGCGGGACGCTCCCTCCCTCCTGCCGCCGCCCGACCCCTCGGGCAGGGGCTCGGGCCCGGAAGAAAGTTGCTGAGAAACTTTCTTTAGAGGAAGGGGTTGGGGACGGGGGACGAGGGACCTCCCTCACCTCACCCCACCACCCCCACCCCACCTCACCGGGGCCGCCCGGTGGGGAGAGGCTAGGGGCGGGCGGCCGGGGCCTAGCGCTTCGTCGGGCGCCGCCGCCATCGCGGCTGCCGCTCCCGCGGGGCGGAGGGAGCGGGGACGCGGCCGGGTCCTCACCTGCCTCTCCTCGGCGTGGCGGGTGGGAGAAGGAGGGGGGGAGGGAAGGAAGCGGGGGACTCCCCCCGCTCCTCCCNCCTCGCTGCGGGAGGAGGAGGAGACTCTCCGCCCCTACGGCCGGGCTCTCCGGCGGGCACTGCGAGCCCCTCCTCCGCGGCGCACTTCTCTCCGCCTCCGCAGCCTCCCCATGCGTCCCGGTCTGGGCTCGCCGCCTCTCACGGTCGGGGCAGCGGCCCCCACGCCTGGAATCGGAGGCCGCGGGGAGGAGCTGGCCGGCCCCCGCGGAGCCGGGCTGGCGGCGGGCTCCCCCCCTGCTCTCGTTTCCCCCTCCTCCTCCGCGCCGCCGCGCACGGAGCCAACATGGTGGCGGCGAGCGGAGCCGCCTCTCCTTCGGCGGCCCCACGGTGTGGGTGTGACGGGGAGGGAGCCCGGACCTGCCTTGCAGCTCTTGGGGGCGACGCGTGGGCCGAGGGCAACCGTCTTTTCCTGGCTTTGCCTCTTCGGGCCCTTATCGGAGTAAATACTGGGGGAGGTGGGATCGGCTGGCTCTGGTAAACCTCCCTCGGCAGGGAAAAGCTGAACCTGAAAGATTTCGACAGTGGAGCCCTTCGGCCGGGTGCGAAGAAAATAACTTTAAAACTCCTCAGTAAGGCATATGCAGGTGGGCCGCGGTTTGGTCTGGGTATAAATGTCATTTCTTTGGATCAAACAAGATGCGAAACAATCGTTGAGAAGAGAGGGGACAGCGAGGGGAACGGGCAGCAATGGCTGGTGCTGCTCCGTGGGGCAAACCCCAAATACGGGGCAAACGATGGACAAGGCTGTAAATAGACACCGGTACCTCCTCCGTATGGGAGGTATGTTGTGGGTTTCCCACTCACTGCCATGCCAGAAATCGGTGTTCGGCATTTTAATATTTAAAAAAGTAAAAAAAGCCCCAAAAACAAAACCAGAAAAAACCCACCGGATTTGTGGCAAGGTGGGCTTCACAGGAAAGACAACTGGTCTTCGGAGTTTCAGACTGCATGAAGAAGTGAAAGAAAAGAAGAAAAATGACCAGAGGCCGCTTTAAAGAGCCAAGGTTACTGAAGTTCATGTGGGCAAACTGGAAGTTCTCATCCAGCGTTATCTTAGATCATTTTCCTCTCTCTTAATAGTCACGTTTGTCACGGGAATAGCACTCTTGCCTCTTTATTTGGTTCAAAGGCTGAATTTAAAACACTAACTGTATCAATCGCTAATGACAATCTGCTGTAATATATTTTTAACCTTAAAAAAAAAATCACATCCATTTTATCTCACAGACAACGCTGCAGAGTAAAGCCATTTGTATTTTAAGACAAAACAAATACACACATTTGCTTTTGCAGCCTGATTACTGACAGCAAATACATGTCTTTGCTTTTACAGGACCATGAATAACTAAGCAGTCAACAAAATGCAGAAAAGCAAAAGTGTTTTAGATTTGGATGCTCTTCACCATAAATCACACATCACATAATCTTGTTAGAGGTGTGGAGTTTATTGTATTTGTGTTCTGTCAGGAGTCTAAATCATGTTATACAGAATTGATTTTTAATTTAGAAATCAACAGCAAGTTGATGAACCTGAGTGATGGATTACTCAGCTGAGGAGGAGTGTTTTGTCGACTGGTGAGATCTCTGGGTCCGCCATGGTTTCTTGGCACTGGCTGGGCTTATGACAGTCTTGAGTAGAGAGCAAGGTTTCACCTCCAGTATCAATTGTGGGATTTGTGTACACAGATAAGCATTGCTGTGTGGTTAATGTTACAGCGCCATGTTAAAACTTTCACGTCTGAAAAGCAGAATGAGCCCTGAGTGTGTCATTATCCTCATTGCCTTGTAAATTTACTCTTTTTTTTTTAAGCAATTTTTCAGCATTGGGCTAAAGCTTTATAAATATAAATATATATATTGTCACTTGCCAGCTGTCACTGTAATTTGACTTCTGGATTTCAGGCCTGAAGTGGATGGATGGGATGACATAGTTCTTTTTTCTCTCTGCACCTAGTTGTGCCTGTGTGGCACTAGAAGGTTTGTTGGAATTCGCAGTCCCTCACACTTCTTCTATTTCTTTCTTCTCTTAGAGCCAATATAGGGAATGATTTGGTGTGTTTCTGAAGTACTGAAGCCATTAACCACTTGCTGCCTTGTATGTTTGCTGGCATGGATAGTACTGGGGCTGCACCAGTGCTTCACTTTGGTTGATAGCTGAGAGACCAGAACGCTTAAATTCAAGCACAGTGTGATTAAAATAGCAGAACAGTTGGAGAGAAGACAAGATGACCAGCCCCATAACTGACAGCAAGCTCAGACCTACACTAGATGGACATGAAAGAATAGATGAGAGTTGGAGCCAGGAGTCTTGGAGGCTAGACATGCCTTCACTGCAGTGGAAAAATTAGCTGCTTCTTAAATTGTCTTGCATTTGTCTCTGGTAGTCTGAGTGTTCCTTTTTTTATAAGGAAACGTTGAACAGGTGGTTTAAAACTTTCAAACTGCTGGTGGTTCAGTCCACTTAATCCTGTGGTGGAAGGGAAGTGTGGAATCGTGGCCACCTTCTGCCTGCAGCCAGCCTCCAGCCTGTCGCCAGGTTTTACCTAGGTAAAACTCCTTATGCTGACACTTTGCTGTTACTGAGTGGGCTCTCAAATTTACATTTGAGATTTGAATTAATTTTTACTTTGTCCAGAAAGGGGAGAGAACAGCTGCCCTTGTAAGTTCTAGTATGGCTGGAATATGGAGTGAGATGTTATCTCTGTAGGAATTCATTGCTACCATTTACTGGATACAGTTTAACCAAATATCCCTTCAAGCAGGCTTTGTGCTCACGAACTGCTCAAACTGCCTTGTGATTTTGTCATTGATGTGCTCTTAAAGATTTGCACAAATAGAATGGGAAGAACACCTTCCTTAGTGTAGACCATCTTTAAAAATTATCATATGCTTGAAGTTCTAAAGAAGAAAGTTCTTACAATCCTAATTTATTTATTTATTATAATTTACTCAATTATTGGTAGAATTAAGTATATATGCCTAATAAAGCATTTTTTGGAATAAATTGGCAGAAGAGCAGAAAGGAAGAGGATGATGGAGGAGGGCAGACTGAAATATTTCAGGTATTGATCTGGGTTCAGAGATTTGTGATTGAGGAATTACGGGATTTGTATCCTGAGATTTTGAAGATGATTTTTTGAAACACTTTAACAGTATGTACCAAAGATTAATCTATAGTACACATTACAGTAGCTTGGAAACATTGAGACATTTGAGTAAATAGAAAAATATTGTAGTATCCTGCAAATAATTTTTTTCTTTTAAAAAGAAAGTAGTTTTTCAGTACCTAAATTTATTCCTTAATTTTGAGAAATAATTATGGTAGTCAAGGCCTCATCTAGCTGTCATTTACTCTCTGAAAGCATGGAAAACAATGGTAGTTTATGGCAGCATCTCCTAAAATTCATGGGCAAGCTCCGATTGCTAATTGTTCCCATTACTAATTAATGAATGGGAATTAATTAGTATTAGTTACATGTTTGCTTTTAAGCACTCGCATCAATATTTTAAGAATAGAGTGTTTAGCAAAGCAAATGTATTTCTTTTAAATTTGAATATTTTAAGAGGTAGTCAAATAAGTGGGTAGGGTTTTTTTCACCATGTTAATTTCTTCAAGTAAAGCTATTAATAAAATATTTGATTTGAAAAAGTAAAACATCTTCTTTGAATGAAATGTAAATTATGTAATATGGTAGATTAGTAAGGAAATTGATTTCTAAGTCACTACATGATGGATCTGTCATTGTTTCCTGTTCTGAAACAAGTTTTGTCAAACTTCAAAATATTTTTGTCCCAAATGTCCCATTTTGCCTTAAAATGCATCTGTGTCTCCAAATGGCCAGGATCTTTGTTTTTGGTTGTGCAGATCTCTTTGCAAGACTAAATATTCCTTTCTATCCCAAGTAGCACTTCTTCTGTTTGATCTTGTGTAACATGACTAATTGCTTACACAAATTATACTTTTTGAAAGACCTTGGTGCCAACATTGTTTTTGAAAGTTTTTAAAGGCACTTTTGGAAGCCTGATAGGATTTATCTTGGGAACCCCCGTACTTCCAAACCTGTTGCTATTTACATTTGTGTTATGTCCAGTTATATCAGACACACTGGATTGCACTGTATAATGAAAGCCATATTGCTTTACTCTAATCTTTATCTGTTTATATCCGATCTCCTTTGAATTGCACAGGAGTATTGCTTAGGGTAACTTAAAATAACTATTGTTTTTGTTTCAAGGACAGTGCTGTATGTGATGCACAATTAACACTCAACCCTGCTTTGGCAGGGTGCTTTTATACAAGACTTCAGAAAACTAAGCCAAGTGAAACAGAATTCAGCAGCTTTCTTTTTGCAGAGGCATCACAACTGTATAGAGTCTCAGCGTGGCTCTGTGGGAACAGCCTCTCCTAATCAACATTTCCTCTGTCTAACTTATCATTCTTATCTCTACTACATTACCCATCTTATTCTCATCATCATTATGTTAGGTAGTTATTATGCTTAGCCTTGCTCAAGGCTCTGATCTGAGCCATAATGGAAAGGATGTAGGTCCTTTCCAATGAGGTCCTGACTAAAGATGGACAAATTCCTCATGCCTGTGTCAGGGCCATTTAGTTTGCATTAATGTTTAACAAATCTTTTGAATTTTCTGTGACAGATTGTTACTCTTACCCTAATGCTTTGAGGATAATTGTTTGTCATGAACCTATGCAACAGACAGCCTTCTTTTAATTTAGAGATGAATTAGATGAATTTTATTACTTTGTTAATAGTTCCAGGAGCAAAATTACCCACTCAGTCTGGATGCCTTAGAGTGGGAAGATCCTTAGAGGGGAACAGTTTTGACCAGGATGAGTCTCTTCACTGTCATGATATTCACAATTACAGGTGGACATACACTCATTAGGTTGGAAGAGACCTTAAAGATCATCTGCTTCCAATCCCCCTGCACCAGATTGCTCAAAGTCTCATCCAGCCTTGCTTTGAACATTTCCAGGGATGGGTTACCCACTACTTCTCCAGGAATCCTGTTCCTGTGTCTCACCACTTTCACAGTAAAGAATTTCTTCATAATATCTAAATACCCCACGTCATAACTGCAGTGCACCATATAGAGGTCTCAGAAAAGAGCTGTCAGGTGTGTGTGCTTACTTTTTTTTTCTCGGCATACCTTGTATCTCAGTTGTTTTTCTCTCACCTTCTGTTTTCTCATAACCATTCCTTCAACTGGAGGTTACAGTCCCCTGAGGTCTGCTGGCATAATTACCACTATAGTTTTTTTCCTATAATTTTGCAGTTCTGCCAGTATAGTCAGTTGAAATGTTCTAATAGTTCTCTAAAAAAAAACATGATTATACTGATGCAACCTTGTAGGGAATGACAGATGTACCCTTGTGCTCACTAGCATGATGAAAGAGGCAACAAAATAGGGAGGAAACCAGTGACTTCTTATTTTTATCTCAGCTGTGGCCACAACAGTTTGAATTTTCTGAAATTTCAGAAAATGTTATGAAATTTAGAAAATCACAATGCAATTGCGTTCCTACAGGGTAATGGGAAAGACTAGATAGCTCTGTTTTTCCTGATATTTAACGGTTACTTCTCCTTGCACGCATCTTTTTCAGTTCTCACCATTCTGTAGATAAATAGCCTTGGTTTCCTTATCACAGTCTGAAGCAGCCACGGTCTCTTCCATTCTGCCCCAAAAACCTGTGTCAGGGTAAATGTGAGAATCATGAACAATGCAGACAAGGTTTCCACTGTGCAACAACTATTGTAGGAAAGTGATAGCAGACTTTCCCTTCTCCACCCCTTAAAAAGAAGAAATGTACAGGAATGAATAAATAAGGAAGACATTCCTTCTGAGTTGTTCCCTTTTTGTTCTTCGAATTCCGGATTCGTCCTGCTGTTTTTTCACCATGCTTCTGGCATTCAGGATGGGGGGAGAGAAAGGAACAAACAGAACCCAACCTGAGTCCCCCCCTCCACAACTGCTGAAGCTAGTGATGAGACACGATTGCACAGAACCTTTTTGCTCATATTCTTCAAAAGGGAAAAAGGCTGCTGTAAAGGTTCAGAAGAACAAAGTACAAGTCATGAATTCAGAAATGGAAGCTCTGGAAAGAACTTTAAAGTTTTATTTTATTTAGAAAAAAGGATCATATTGTACATATCTCTAAATTTTCATTATTCTTAGAAAGAAATCTGGCAAGTATTCTTTTTTCTTTTCCCCCCTTTTTTTTTTTGAATATGCAAGCAATTGATCCTGTTTCAGAGAACTGTGAAAGGTTGGAGAGATCATAAAAATCTTTGGGTTTTTAAATTTTTATATCAAAAGTCATGCATTTCACTGTTTATTTATGTTACCCACATTTTGTTAAGCAGCTTGCAGAAGTCATCTAAGGCTGTGTATCTGCTATTTTGTGTCTCATGGAATACATTGTAAATGATGGGATAAAAAGATACATGTATCATTCTTATAATAACAGAACAATGCGTGTTAATATGCAGACAAATGTAGCTAAAGTAAAAAAAGATACATACTAGCTAAATATGGCTGACATGCTTCTTCCTTCTGCTTGTTTTTCCTTTCACTTTTGGTGAAAGTGGAATTTTTCCAAAGCACAGGAATTTGCTTATCCTACTCCTTGTTCCTTCAAAATAGAGCCTGTTGAAAATCAGGCTGTGTGTTCTACATTGTTCCATGTTTTGCTTTTGTTTTCTAATTGGTAAGGAAAATAAAACATGGAAAGTTCCAAAATATTTGGGTTTTAAAATGTGAGCTGGAGACATCTTTGATGCATCATCATAACACAGCTAGAAGGAACTCCTTTATTCTTAATGGAAAATGCAAACCCTTCTGGAACCCCAGATGATGGTGGAAAATGAGGGATCTAAACCATGACTAACTCTTGCTGAGTAATGGCAAACAATACTTAAGCAAAACATTGAGATTCATTTGGACAATTCAAAACATTTTTAATTCTTTATTTTCGCAAAGGGACATTATATTGTTTTGTCACAACCAACATTTTCCTGTGGAAAAAAGTCAATATTATGGAAACCATGAACAGGAAATTCTGGACCTTCCCTCTGGACCAGAGGGAAGGAATCAAGCTAAATGCAAGTGTGTAAGCTTGTTTGTGAATTTCCTCCCTGGTGATGCATTTGACTTCTCCAACCTAGAAATAAGAATTTTATATGCAGGTAAGTATATTACACAGACACCAAACATAAGTTTGAAATCCATGTGGCATGATTTAGTACGTTTCAATGCATTTAAAATATGATGTTTCACAGAGGCACTGAAAAACTCTGTGTAAAAAAATATGATAGAGCTCTGGTGGAGGTTTAGAAACACACAGCAAAATTACTTTTTATGAAATACTTAGAAACATGCAGCTAAATTAAATTCCAAATATGGGGCACAAACTTCTTTTTAACAATGGCAGCAAAGTATTTTGGGGAAAGATATGGGATGTGGAATTCTTACTGATTTTTTAGGGTACAAATAGTTAGGATAACCTGCCAGGCCTTGAGACTTTCTGTCTCAGTGCCTATTTTTTAGGGCAACTTCTGCTTTCTGTGTGACAAACTGCCCTAGTTTCTTCTGTGTCAGGGCAAGCTTATCTTGACAACAGTGAGTAGAAGGCAGAGCTTGTTATTTCCCATTGCCCAAGTTTTTCACATGCTTTTCTGAGTATTATCAATGGGTGGTTCATTAAGTTTAAGAGTAGAAGTGACCAAGAGACTGGACATTCTATCACCACTTCTTAGATTTCAGTCATATTTGAGCCCAGTCACTTGTATCAGACTGAGGTGTCCGTATTGATCAGATAAGGAGAGTGCAGAGCTTTGGCTGACATGGGCTCAAGGGACCTATGAGCAAGAAGGGCAGAGCAATGAACCAAGTCAGGAGCTGGATGGGGATTTGATGATTGTTTGCATCATTCCTGTTTGGTCAGCTAAGTTACAGGATCTTTTACCAGGTTCTCATAAGCATATGTCCTTTTTCTGTTCTTTGTGTATACAGTTTTGACAATGCTATGCTAATCCTCATGGCAAATCTGTTAAGTGCTTTCATAATAGAAACCACATTAATGTCAACAACCCTCACTAGTCTGACATGAAAAGTGACCTCTAACAATTCTGTGCTTCATCACCACTCAGGATCTGCAGGGTGAGCTATTGATGGGCCCAGCATCATTGCAAGTTTATGCTGGTAAATTTGGGAAATGCACAATGTTTCTGGGAATGTCTGTGAATACAGTCTAAAATGGGAGAGTTGATTTTATAACTATGGGCTTCTCCTTGGAGCAATTTTGGCTCTTCACTAACTCAAAGAAAACAAATTAAAAACAGAACCTTTTGAGGTTTAAAAGTATTTTTGAGTGTATTAGGTTTTTTTTAGTCAGCATCACCTGACAAATCATGCTGTTTATTAACACATTGTTTTAATATATCTTTTCATACCTATCATCACTCTTGATGAGGGTTTTCTTTCTATAATTATTTTGTTAGTCATTTCTGTAGGCAGCGAGGCAGCTGTTGCTGCAACCATTTGCAAGTTGGAACCTGGATTTACCAAAATGCAACTGCTCCCTCTTGTGGAAGTTACCAAGTAGATTGATTTCCTAGTACCACCTGGTTTATTTTTTCTGAATAAGTCAAATAAAGACAAATAACAGAAGTATCCTGAGGCCACACAGCAACAAAGCTTCCTGGAAAACTTAAAAAAATAAGCTGCAGCTTCAGAATGTCTGAACTCAACCAGCCTTTGAAGACAAACTGTGGGGGAGACTTTCAAAGACACCCTGGGAGACCTTCATGCCCTTGGCTTTTGTGGTTATCCTTATAATGATATATTCTTCAAGGGAAACAGAGTTGGCATGGCTCTTTGCATAGAAATGGTGCATTTAAAACAAAGTCTAAGGACTATGATTCAATGTGAGTAACCAGCACAGACCTGAAAAGAAGTTTGGGTTAATTTCTCTTTAAGTGGAAATCCATGAACATAGATGTCAGTCTCCCTGTGTGTGCTGGTGGAAATACTGCATGTTCTTGAAGGCAAATACTCTTGTGAAGGTTAGGCTGCTCATTAAAAGTTCAGCTTTGAACACTGGCAAGTCTCTACATTTTGGGGTTTTTTTTTCTATGACTCCTGTGGACACTTTATTTAAAATAAATGCATTTAAATTCATGAAGGCATTTATATTCTGGTCTCTGAGGAGTGGTGGCAGGGGAGGTAAGAACTGCTTCAACTGGTGAAGCATGTATATTGGCACATCCAGCTCTTCCTCTACAGTGTATGGACTTGCAGAAAGAGGCTCATGTAAAATTTCCCTTTTAAACAAGAGTGAAAAAAGGAAGATTGTTTATAGGAATTTTTTTCCTGCAAAAAATCCTGAAATATTTCTTTGTTTTTACTGTTAATGTGAACTCAAGAAGTTTCTGGCTATGATGAAAGGAAGGAAATCCAGACTTAAGAAAAAAAAAGAAAATTAATCATGCCCTCTATAAGCAGAGATACTCACCGGTAAAAGGGTACAAATGCCCCCAAAATAACAAGATATTTGTGAAAATGTCCACTTCCCACGAGTAGATGTTAAAGAAATTTTACTGAAAAAAATTCTCTATTTTTAATACATAAAGTGTTTAATTGTATTAAACTCCCATATAGGCAGCAATTGGTCTTTAAGGGCCACAGCACTGCTATTCTTTCTTAGAGCAAAGAATTAACCCAGAGTCTGCTCTGCTGTCAATTAGAAAGCTGGAAGAATTTGTCTTCTCTCTGCAAATGGTTAATTAAAAAGAAAAATAAAATCTGTTACACAGCATTTGACCCCCTATGTAAAATTTAATGGAGTGAGTTGATTTGCATTTTTATGTCTGAACATGTTCTTGCACTGCCACCAAGTCTGACTTAGCAGTGAAATAAAACTTAGCAGCAGCCCTGAGTGGAGTAACAGAATTCAAGATGCTGGCCTGAAAGTTGCAATTAAGGAGTTCTGCTCTGATACTAACATTGCCTTACCTGTGACTGGGTTTCTGTGCTCTGTGAAATTCCACAGCAACCACCACAGTGCTTGAAATTAGTGTTTCTACTTACTTCTCTGTTGTAATTCTGCTCTGTGCTTCAAAGGGCTCTTCGTATCCTAGGATGGAACAAGTTTCTGCAGTCAGTAATACAGGACTTTACCCAGATGAGGATATGAGCCTCATTTTAATATCTCTGTTGGATAGTTGCACAAAAAGCCTGCTGCACTTCATGTTTTTGTGGCGGAAGAGTGGAAAGAAAGAGTGGTACTGTGCTGCCTGACTCAAGAGGAGCAGTGTTGCTTACAGATCCCTGGAGAGGGTATCTCAGGCTGGTTTTGGGCTTTATGGGTTATCACAAAGGAAAAGAAACAGGTCAAGTACTTTCATGGTTGACCTTATAATTTTGTTACATCTTTCTTACATGTACACACAAGTGGATGGGCAAGAAGAATTACAAGTACTCTCATATATAGGAAAGCTTCTTCTTGGAGTCCACCAAGAACCACCACTTGGTTGCATGCCACCAAAAGCAGAAGGGCTCCTTTTATTGCACTTAAATCACAGGAGCTTGTTTCTTCTCTAGAACAAGCATGGCTGTATCCCTCTTTCAAGTTAATTATATCACTCTGAGCACTTTAGGTATGATCCCACATGGCAGTGCTTGATACCTGAACCAGATTGCCTCTTTCTCCAGGTGCCTGCCATGAAGGTTACCTCCCTGCTGAAATCCTGGCATGTTACCTTCATCCTCTATAATCTGAATTTATTCTAAACTCATGCACCCAGAATTTGCTACTGTAGCCATGTTTCATGTCTCTGCATGATTTCAGCTGATTTCCCTGTCTCCCTTGGGCAATGGAGCATGTCCAGTCCCATTTTAAAAATCTCACTGCTGAAAGTCAAGAATCTGGAAATAGACTCAACTACCTAAAACAGTTCCCATGTGGCTGATAAATAATGAAAAACCATTTTTGAACTCCTAGCATTGATCTACTGCTTTACAGTACTTAGCATCACTATCAGATACAACCCCACTTCCCTGGCCTCAGCTCCTCATCCCATTCTCCAAATATAACACCATTTCCAACCTTTGCTTTAAATAGAACTTGTCTCTAGGTTGTACTGGGCGTGGAAAGATAAAATTTGCAGTTCTTTCCATCCAGAACCCACAATGTCTGTCCTAGAATAGCTGCAAAGACTCCATTTCTTCTCACAAACAAATACTCTGTGTTAACATCACTCTTCCTCAAAAGGCTTCTGCCCTTGGAAAATCTATGAAGAAACACAGATCTTAATTTACAGGCAACCTACATCTTACCAGATATCCTATTCTGTCCTCTAGCTTGCCCTGAAATTAACTATGGATCCCCACTCATGCTGCTGTTAAGGTAATTGGATGTTCCTGGCATTAGGCTTCTCAAAACTCAACAATCAGCAAAACTCATCTCTTCAGCTAAGTTCTTCTGAAACCAAAACTCAAATATTAATCATGCCCTTCTAGATGCAGCCTTCCCATGTCTTGCATGCATCACTGAGCCTTCCCAGCAGGTCTTACCTACTACTATGCACCTTCCAGAGATGAGGAATGACCGTGACTCATTTGTCCTGTCATTGTGGATGAATTTAAGCACTAATTGCAATCATGGCTTCATCATGAGCCCTGAATCACCAACTCCTTATGTCTAAACATTGTCCTTTCTCACAGTACTCCCAGCTCTTATCATGGATGCTGCAGGATCTTGATGAATTCCTTCATTCCTTGCTATCACAGAAATGTGGCAATTTATGGGGGTAGCAGGGTTGAACAAAGAAGAGACAGTTCTGAGCTGAGTGTCAGGATTTGGTGGGGAAGTGTCTACAGCACAAAACTTGTGAGGGTCTGCTGAGGGAACTGTGGTTGCTTAGCTTGTAGGAAAGGAGTCTTAGGGGAGACCTTATTCCTCTCTACAAGTGTCTGAAAGGAGGTTGTAATAAGGTCGGGGTTGGACTCTTCTCCCAAGTAACAAGTGAAAGGATGAGAGGAGATGGCCTCAAGTTGTAACAGTGGATGTTTAGACTGTTAGCTTTCTTTCACTGAAAGGGCTGTCAAGTACTGGAACAGGCTGCCCAGGGAAGAGTTTGAAATCTCTGGAGCTGAGACATGTGGATGTGGCATTTCAGGACATGGTTTAGTGGACTTGTCAGCATTGGGTTTGCAATTGAACCTGATAATCATGTAATGGTTTGAGTTGGTTTGACAGGGACCTTAATGATAATACAGTTCCAAATCCCACCTCCCACTAGACCTGATTGCTCAAAGCCCCATTCAGCCTGTCATTGAACACAATTTCTCTGGGCAACCTGTTTCAATTTCTCAACACTCCTGAAGAATTTATTCCTAATACGTAATCTAAATCTCTTTCGGTTTTAAACTGTTACCCCTACATTCTGTTATAAAAAAAACCCTTCTATCTTTTTAACCTCCTGCAAGTACAGGAAGGCTGCTATAAGGTCTCCTAGAAGCCTTTTCTTCTCCAGGCTGAACAATCCAAACTGTCTCAGTCTGTCTTCTCAGCACCGTCATGGTGTTCCAGCCCTCTAATCATCACCTCTGTACTCTCTCGTATTTGATCTTGAATGTCTTTTCCAACCTAAACTATTCTATGACTAGGATAAATATTTGGGTTTTGAAAAAGAGAGCATTAAAATCTATGGGGTTTTGTATCCCTACAAGAATGTTAAATGTAGAATGGGGACTACTTGTGGTAGAGACCATTTCAAGGTAACCAGACAGGATGTGGATCTCTCAGTGAAGGCTGCAGTTTCAGAGGGAAAAGCTGATCCAGAAAAGTAGCAGGAGATGGAGATGCTACCTACAACTTCAGATTAAACTCTGAGCTCAAATTTAAGCTAGGGTTAAAGTTTGGTTCTAACCCAGAGTTTAAGAGGGCTGAAGGAACAGAAGTCTGATGGGCCCAAGATGCGTCTGGGAATAAGCTGTGGACTGACCTGTTTAGGTTGATGTTAGAGGAGTTTGACAGCATAAATATAAACCCAGTGGTTGAATTTGGGTTGGTATTAGGATTTGTTTTAAAGGGATCAGTAGAATTCAGGAAAATGTAGGATTTCCTAAGACCTGTATGACTTTGATGAGGAATGAGACAAGGACAGGCTGAATTTAAGTTCAGTGTCATGAAAGCTAGATAGCTTGATCTATTTTGGGATAGAATAAAATTAGTTTTTTATCAAGGATTTGGGTTCAGGAGAACAGGAATTGAAGGGTTCATTTTACTGCTGTATTCTGCAAGACGTGAGAAGAACATTATCTGGGCTTGCAAGTAATTTATGGCTCATTCAGAGTCAGTTAGGGATTTATGGATAATGGTTAAGTGTAAGGATTAGGACACTTATATCTGTATAAAAAAATGTTTGTGCAAGTCAAACATTAACTCACATTCTCAAGATCCTATGCTGGAAATACACAAACACTTACAAATACATGGTTAACCATATGAGGTCCAAGAAAATGAAAGAATTGAGGCATTACTATGGAAAGGTTTCAGAAAATCAGAATATTCCAGCTTGAGGCCTAGCAACAAATTTTAACAAAGGCAATGGCTATTACTCAATTAGTTTCTAATTAAGTCCTGTAGTTACTATCATAGAACTCGGACAGTAGCTGAAAACAGTTTATTTATATACTTTCCACAGTTAATTTGAAAATAAAACACCTTCACACATCTTTCTGAGTATTCTGAGTCACGTCTCCTTTTAACAATGTTTCATGATGGATAAAAAGTATCAAACATAAATAATAAATTGCATAGTGCACATTGCATTGAGGAATGAAGTAGCCTATGCACTTATACAACAAATTTTGTGGCTAACTTGGTTTGGTATTTATAGAAAATTCTAGTGGCCCTTCAAAACAGTTGAATCAATATTTCAAGAACAGAACTTTACAAAAGTGCTTAGAGAAATCTTTCACACTGTATTATTTAAGAGAACTGTTTGGAGTTCAATTTTACATGATGACCATAAATCGGTTTATCCTTTATGTCTCATAACAGCTCCTGGCATAATTTAGATTTCTTATAAAACCTTTATTCAAGAGCAAGTAGGATTTTCTACTTGTCTTTTTTGGGTAAGGACTTACATTCACTAACGGGTGAATCCTACAGCCATTAAATCAGTTTCACTGACCTTAGTGAAGCTGCTAATGGGAGGAAATGCTGTAAAGGAGAGCTTTAATAAAAGGAAAAGTAACTCATAAACTACAGAGATGAAGATCCACCCTTCTCCTCCTCGCTGCAACAGGCACTTTCACCTTCAGATATACTATTACGTGCGTCATGTGCTTGTCCTGTAGAACTTCATAGCAGTTACATATCAGATAAATGCGTATGTGGAGTAAGAAGCAGCCTATTGCTGGAATTGGTGCTCTAATACTATACTATAGCATGTGTGAAAGTGGAAAGGGATGACAGTCTAGCCTCTTGTCTGTCTGTGGTGGCTCTATTTTTAAGCAAAGCCTTCAAGAGCATACACTGCAGGCCACCATTCCCAACATCTGCTTATTCCTTAAGGCTCCTTCCCTGCAGAATTTGCCGACTTAGAAGTACCACAATAGCCACCCTGACTCTGATTTCAGATGGGAAGCCTGGTTCAGAAATCTGTGCAAGCCAATTGTTCTGGTACAGCATCAATAATCCCAAAAGCAGGGTTTCCATCCTGTCTCCTTCTCTGTGACTTGCCTAAGTCTTGGGAGTTCTCCTGTCAATCTGAATGATGCAATTAATATTGCTTAATATTTTTTGCATACCTCTGTGCCTTACAAGCTGCAATTATAAAATATGTATAAATTGAATGACACACTTAAAAGAGTATCTAATTTAATATAATAGATACTTACAATTTTAAGAACTCATTTCAATGTGAGTTTCTTCCAGTAAAAGGTAACTGATGAGGATAAAACTATATGTTTTCTCAGAAGATCTCTAAAGATTTGTCCAGTTTCTCTTTTTAAAGTCCTCCAGACTTCAGGTGGAAAAAACAGAAATAAACAATTGTTGTGTTTTTTTTAAAATAAATGTGCTGACTTTCTAAATACAGGGATTATTTCTCCCCATATTTTTAAATTAAAATTTTAGAAGCAAATATTCTCAAGCATCCTGACTACCTCTAACCTACAAGTGGACAAGGTGGGTTTACTGCCAATTGTGGCCAATTATATTTCCAAAAGGAGAACCTACACTGGAAACAGAGCAGTACAAGGGCAAATCTGCTCTCCATTGTGGCATTAGAGCACAGATGAAGAAATGCATAGATAGAAACATGTGGACCAAGACAATAAGGGCAAGTTTAAAAATAACTCTGATTAAAGAAAAGCACAAACCAACACATGCCTAGTTTGTGGCACCTTATTTCACACAGGGTATTTTAAATTGCCTCTGCGAACACTTGCAGATTCTTTCAGTTAGTCAGTCCCTCCAAGGAGAAGCTTAAACAGATTTTCTCTCATTTTCTCAGTTGACCATTGCTCACTGGGAGACTATTCTCTCAACTGTGAGGTGGGATATACATTGGGAAGCTCTTTTCAGATGGTTTCCTGGAGGCTCCTTGTTGTAATAAGTAAGCTCTTTTTCCCACTACTCCTACAGTAACTGAAATTTACACAAGTTTTATAAGAAACTGATGTTCTCAATAAAAATCTCTTCCGTGCTCCAGACCTTGTGGCTGGAATTGTCGAAACAAGTTGGATGAATCTGAGCCGATTTTCATACTAGGCAAGTGTAACACACCGAGCTGGTATCCCTCTCCCCAGCCTGTGCGACAACCTTGTGCTATTTCCATGGTTTGCAGGGGACATCTTGTGGTCAAAAAGCAGAATCACAGAGTGTACAAGAGCTTTTCTTCTGTGGGGTCTGTGAGGAGTCATCAGGCTTCAGCTGCCTCGTAGGCATTTAGTTTTCTTTTTAATGCCAGGGAACAGGGGAAATAGAAGTTATCCCTGTGTTCGAAGGGGCTTTTTAAAATGGGGCAGACTGGCTTCACTGGATCATAAAGGACCTCTGAGGTTTCATTGTCAGCCTTCTGTCTAGGGAGGACCTGTGAAATCTGTTGCACGTAGCTTAAGATTCAGATGCTTCTTAGATGAGGCAATGGGCTTGCTAGCAATGTGCTTGCCTGCTTGCAGCCACCTCTCTCTGACATGAAGCACTGATGTGGGATGCTGCAGAATCTGGGAAATGAGGTGAAAAGTGACAAATACAAGTGTGTTAATATTTCATTTCAGCACAGTATTTATTCTGAGAGACTGTGAAGATAGACAACCAGTCCCCTAAATATAGCTTACAATTATCTGTGGAACTGGGGTGCTACCCAGTGTTTTTATCAGATAAACACAGCAGGGAGAGTTCCACTGAGGGAGCCTGTTATTTAAAGGTGCCTGTCCACAAATAAATAAAAAAGTGGACTTTCAGGAAAGAATAAAGAAAAGCAAGAAGTTGGAAAAGAAGAACACCACAGGGAAAGAGAGGCTGTTCTATATTTTTTTACTGTCAGTAATAGGTATCTGCCCCTGACAATAATTACAATTATTACACAACTATGTAACACCATTTCTCAGTTGGGCTGGCCTTTTGCTGTGGCAGAAGCCATTCAGATACACTTAGAAATTAACAGAACTTGCCTCCAAGAGAGTAACAGCTGTGAGACAAGTTAGAGCAGATGAATGAGCAAAATGGATGATGACAGGGCACTTGGAGACATGGTAATACTAATAAAAGCATGAGTGTTATTCTAAACTTATCACCATACCATAGTGCTATTAAAAGCATTATCTAAAAGAAGAAAAATAATGACTCTCTATGTGAGGTGAGTTTGGAATGATATCAGCAATAGGTAAATCCTAGGAGATGGGTAACAAAATCTGGCTACAAAATCTGGTAACAGAATCTGGCTGTCTCAGACCAGGCAGTCTGGTAATGAGACCATCATTTGTCCCAAGATGCTATTAGACACGCTGAGCAAATCTGATTCTTGAAAGAGGGCAATGAAAAAAATCACGACCTTACAGACCCCATGAAATCACAGTTTATTAATAGAGCTGTGCAGAAGATGGAAATCCCATTTGGCAAAGGACTGACCACTTGTCCTCATTAGCTACAGCACCACTAGCTTCACAAATTTTATGCAGAAGAGTATTTCATAAAGGATTAGTGTCAGGTCGACCTGGATATTTCATTTTGAGATGAGGAAAGTTTTTATTACATAGTAACATAGGAAATTACATCAACTGTCCTAAAAAAAAAAACACAAAGAAAAGAAAAAGAAAAAGCACAACCTCAGAAAGTTACTGAAAGTGACAAAATTTTTCACAACTTATCTCCCTTTTTGCCCCTTTTATTGAGTGAAATAACAGAGAAAATTATGTCAATGTGTCAATTGACATAATTCATATGTCAGTTCCTCTTGGAGGAAAAGTGGGAAAATGGCTGGTACCTCTAATCTCCCTGGAGCTTGCTGCATGTTGGGTAAACCTGCCCTGATTAAAATAATAGAATCACAGAATCATGAAACAGCCAAGGTTGGAAAGGACCTTAAAAAATAATGTGGCCCAACATCCTGTGGAAAAGGGAACCTAGAAAGGACATCTTGCACCCTATTCGATTTATCTTGAAAACCTGCAATGATGGGAATTCTACCATGTTCCTGGAAAGGTTGTCCTAGATTATTGTTACTGTAAAAAAAAAAAAAGAAAAGAAAGATGAAACCTCTCCTAGTGCAACTTATACCCATTGCCACTTGACTTCTCTTCATGATTCCTTGAGAAGAGAGAACCTTTTCCATCTTTGTTGCTGCCCTTTAAGTTCTGTGATGGAGTCCTCCTTTATCCTTGTATTCTCCAGAAAGAAAAGACATAACTCCTTCAGTCTTTCTCCTTGAGTCAGGTTTTACAGCCCCTTTGACCACCTCTGTGGCCCTCCTTTAGACCCTCTTCATGCTACAGGATCTTTCTTAAATTGTGGGGACCAGTACTGGACACAATACTCCAAGCAAGACCTGATCACCCATGAGTAGAGTGAAATGGTCACGTTTCTGTCTGCTAATAATGGCCCTGTGGATGCAGCTCAGGCTCCAATTTGCCTTTGCTGCTGCAGCAGTCTTATGCTGACTCATGATCAGGACACCCAGATCCCTTTCAGCAAAGCTACTGTTCAGCCACATGGATTTGAACATGTAGCAGGATCTTTGGTTAATTTGAACCTCTCCTGCATTTGCCTGACTGTTGCTGAAACAGTTGGGAATGGCTGACATAAGAGAAGGGCCTGTACAACCCAAAATCTGACTCTTCTCTAATGTTCCTTGGCTTAGGGACTTCAGCAGAGGACCTACTGTGACCTCCAGGCTTATCATTGGTTTCATTCTGTGTGGCTCTTAGCTGTGGCCTTCTCCTATCTTGAATGAATTTTGCTCATAAACAGGCATTGCTGACGCAATGAGAAGGGTAAGCCTGATGAAACAAGAAGCTTCTCTCTTCCTTTGACTGGAACATGGCCAAGATCAGTGTGTAAAGCTTCTCTGTTATTTCCCATCTGCCTTGGTAGTAAAACTGTAGTTTAAGCTAAAATTGCTTGGAAATCAGTTCTGAGCATGTTTGTCTTCAGGCCTCTTCAGGCAGCTTGGCACTATCTTTTGCATTACTTACTATCCAGTTTATAGCATGGACTTTGGTTGCATATGAAGGACAAGCCAATAATGTTAATAATATGCAGATGAAGAATTTGTCATCCACAGAGAACAATTTTATATTGTTCTGTCTGCTAGAACTTCACAGCAATGGGATGTGGACAGAAGGTCCAGTTTATGAAAAGTGATGTATTTTGAAATTCTAGTCACACTAAAGATGCCTTTGAAATAAGATGGAGAGGGAGGAAATCTTTAAGTCTAATCCAGAATAGACACTTGATTAGACACAATTCCTAATTAAGCTGTGAAACTCATTTCACATATCTAATGCAAGTCAAAGGTATAAAACAGTTCAAAATGCAATTAGACACTGCCACGGGGAGAAGTCAAATAAGGACAGAACATCAGAATGAGGATAAATTCCATAAGACACGGACATCCAGAAGCTGTACGTGGGTAAGGAGAAATATCTCAGTATTCCTCTTCCTGTGCTCTTTCCTAAGCATCTGCTACCAGCTGCTGTTGGAGGCAGGCAAGCAGGTTTGATGGACCACTGGTTTGAGACAATAACACCATTTTCATGCTCTTAAATACCCAGCTCTGTTCACTACATATCTTAGGTCCTATAATCCCAGAAACTTCAATCTGAGTAACCTGTATCACTATCAGACCCCTTCAAATGTGGCGCTGTATCCATTTTCACATAAGCGTTCCAGGCAGAACAATTTTTGTAAGAAAACACAGAAAGTTGGAGCATCTGTAAGGTCTTGTGTGACTCCTCCAATGTCTGTACAAGGAAATAACAGAGTGCTCCCAGAAGATCAGAGCAGAGTATCGAATATATCTCAGCAGACTGCTATTAGTGTCTGAGTTAAGTGTTTCTGCAATAAATGCCTTTCACTGAAACTCTGTCTTAGAGAAGTGCCTGGATTTTGACAGCTGCCATTTTCTGTTGATGATTCCTTAAACACTTAAATTACAAACACACCTGGTAGTGCCTTTCAAACACACAGTCAACAGGTACTGCAAGAGCACAGCAGTTTTCTGCACAGAAGAGATCCACTGCTAATCTACTATAAGTATTGCTAAAGTAGAAGGCCTGGGTCTCCTGGATTGTACTAATCTTGGTGAAAATTAATTTTATTGGTTTATGTCAATTAACACCAGCAAGACTGTGAATCTGAAAATGGGAAAAATGCTAAAAGCAAACTCAGAAAAGTAATAGCAATGCTACATGCATTTGAGTGTGTATAGAAAAGAAGCCACCTAACTATTGATATTTTGTCTGAAAAAGAGACTATTGAGGGACTAATTTCTGGTAATTTTAAATATGGTTTAAGCAGATTTGACCCCCAAAGATCAATTGCTGCTTTCAGGAACTGAACACCACATGTGACATAAAAGCATTCCCCCAGGAAATCTATTCTTCTCTACCACAAAGTCATTATCTAAAAGTGGATAAAGATTATTTGCATAGAGAACTTGAAGAAGATATTTTTCAGCTATTACAATGCCGCTGGGATTAGCACTTTCAGAAGAGATGGTTTTGTTTTCCTTTTATTTTCCTTTTAAATGAAAGAATAAGTCAACTTTTCATGCTGGATTGTATTTTGAAAATATTTTGGGTTTATTTCTTTGCAGGTAAGCACCAGCAAAATTTTCTACTTTTCACAGTTTTGTTTTAATGCAAAGGATTTGAAGACAATCCTTCTTTTAGGAGTGGGAAAAGCAAAACATATTTTATTCTTTTTTGTTTGTTTGTTTTTCTTTTCAGATTGCCATTGGGGGCTTATGCTACAGAATGCACACGTGGCTGAATACTGTATAAGAAATATGGATAAGGTTCTGTTCCTGCCTCTGAAGTGAGAAAAGACCTCTTAGCAGCAGGAGAAAAAAAAATCATATAAATTTAATGTGTGAAGGGTTTCAATAAATCATCTTAATCGCAGAATCATAGGGTTGGAAGGGCCACCTAGTTGAAAGGCCATCTAGTCCAACACCCCTGCAGTAAGCAGGGACATCCTGCACTAGGTCAAGTTGCTCAGATCCTTGAATGTCTCCAGGGATTGGGCGTCCACCACCTTTCTGGACAACCTCTTCCAGCTCCTCACCACCCACATAGTGAAAAACTTTTTCCTAATGTCTAACCTAAACCTACCTTGCTCTAGTAAAAAACTTGGTAATAAAGACAGAGTTTGCCAGTGAAGACTGAGGCAGACAAGTTGTTGAGCATTTTGCACTTCTCCTCATCTGTTGTCATGAGTTCACTGTTAGCAGGGTGTGGGGGGGAAGTGCAGGAGGAAAGTGGATGTACCCTTTCTTTAACCTTCCTTTTTTTTATCCAGTTCTTTGGTGAAGGGCATCAAGTAGGTCAGAGCTACTGGAAAAGATGTTTGTCAAATTATTCCTGGATGTCTGGAATGAAGGCAGTTCCTCAGTCCATGAACTCGTTGTCTTTCCAGTTAGAAAGTCCTCCACAGATCTATCATAGCTAATCTTTGCTGAAAATCAGTAATCTATCGTTGATGATCTTTCAGGAGATTACCAGCACTCTTGCTTCAGTCAACAGCAGTTCAAAGTTTGTGCTGTACTACATGTGCAAATGCATCCTTCCTTCTTGGGAAAATCAGCAAGTCCAGAAATAAGGCTCTGTAGTCACTTTATGTTGACACACTGAGACTGTCCCAGTGCCACCAGCTCTATGAAGGGCTTGTCAGCCTGAGCAGGCTTCATCCCTTGCAGAAGCACCTGCAGGAACCAGAGAAGCTCCCTGAACCCACAGCTGCTTCTCACTCTTGCTGAGGCCTCAGGGCATATTCTTTTTTAATGAAACATATTCTTTGAGCAGAGCTCCTGACAACCCAGCTTAATCTGGAGGAATCAGAAAGATAGGAGAAGCAGGACTGGGCTCAGATGGTCTCTGGCTGTGGCAGATGTCATGCTGCTGCCACAGGACACACTAACAGGGGCCCTTTGAGAGCATTCACCTTGGGGCAGCTTTCCTCATGGAAACATCTGGAAAATCCAATGAGGTTCGCATGTTTTGAGATCCTAGCTCATTTACCCTTTTCTGTACAGACTATATCCCCTCTTGCCTGGGTGCCACAAGGTCCAGAGACTCCCCAGGGGCCATCTTGTGGCATTTGGAGGGGCAGGGTCTGGTAGCCATGACCTGTCCCACTGCCCCCGCGAGGAGTAGAGCAGCTGGGGTGCACCAAGGTAGCCCCAGTGCTGGGCATTGGGCACCTCTCTAGGGATGAGGATGGGATGAGGCTGGGCTGGGATATGGGTCTGAGATTAGGCTTCAAGACACCCATGGCCAGGCAGGCTAGGGCTGTGGAGAGCTGGAAACCAGCCCTGCATTGTCAATGGGACAGTGGTTGATGGCCCTGGGATGCTGACAAGGGATCTTGAGCCATGGGCAGAATGGGTACAACAGTAGGGCATAGACACCAGGGAGCATGGGCAGAGACAGGCAAGGATGGCGGTGCCTTGGGATCACGACATTGCTTGAATTTTCAAGCTTTTCTATCTCCAAGCCCTTTTCATCTAGTCACACTTTCAGCACAAAAAGTTGGTGGAAACAGCAGTCACATTCCAAGACTCTTGAAATTATTCCATTTGAAAAAATCCTTTGGCACAAATGCCACAACAAACCCATTGTTTTTTGCTGTATTTTATGTTGAAGATAGTTCAATTTCTGTGAGAAAGAAATACAATCCCTTTACATGAAGAGTTATTCAACTTTGATAGGACACTTATTAAAAATTCTTTCTTTGTGTCACAAGATGTGGAAAGTTGAAAAATTTCATACAGGTAAAATACCTTCGTAGCCAGAAGTGGGTCACATTTTAGCAGCATGCAAAACATTGCAGCAGTTGCAAGTGGCTTGTCAGCATATATCCTCTTAAAATTATTTACGTGATACTCAGATGTTGACTTCTTGCCATGTTTTTGCATGAAAAACTGTAGAAACTGAGGTCAAATGAGGTTTTTTTCAGGTAGTAAGAAATGAACCACATTTCTTGCTAATGTCTGGATAATTTTCAGGTTATTTCAGATTTCTTTCAAGGTTTATCCAGGATCTTTGGGACCAGTCATGACACAGAGACAAGTTCTGTTCCTGAGCGTCTTCAGATCAAACCTAGGGGGGCATTAGCTTCTTTCTCTAACAAAGCAAAGTTTGATCAGCTTATGACATGGTTCCTAAATGAGACTGAACAAGTGAAAATAAGTAACTGAATTCTCCTTTCTGGTGTGACACAAAAAAAAGTTTAAATATGTGGATCAGAACTGCCAGGAGCACAGCCACAGTTCCACTTGCCCACTGCTGTAGGTATGAATCAGTCCTTCACTACCTCATCAAGCAGAGGCTGAAGAAAGCCACTCCTGAAGACAGGAATACAGCCCCTTGGGTAAAAGCAGAGTTTCTTTCAAAACTCTGTTCTTAAATTTCCAAAGTTGCATGTCAAGGTGAGACACAGTATACCTTCATCTGGCAATTACTATTTTTTGCTCTTGCCTCCAGCTTTGTCAGTTGAAATGAACGGGGAATTGTCAAAACTTTGAGCTTGTTGTTTACATTTACTTGAAAATAAATATCTTGCCTTTAGAGACTACTGCATGTCTGCAAGAAGTCTATTTTTTTTCCCTGATGTTGCAAAAGTGATTTACCAGAATAAGATAATTTTTTTTTTCCTGGAATGGTGGTGCTTAATCATTTTAAGCAAATGTGGGAAAGAGCTGTCATATGTCCTTTGCTTTGTAAAGAACCATTAAGCTTTGGACCTATTAGCTTTTGTTAGGAGGTTTCATTTGTCGCTCTTTGTAGTCATATAATGAAATATTTATTGAAAAAGAAGTAACCGTTAACTCCCTTCCATTAGTAAACAAGTGTCTCCTTCACCTTGTGAAAATGGAGTATGGATGGTTCTTCAATTAAACCACAGTGAATACACAGGTTTGCTGGACATCTTTGAGAAGTGGAACATCTGTTCTGCCTCTCAGATTTCCTCAAGGAATTTCTCTTTTAAGCTATCACAGTTATAAATTCTGCCAAGGATTTTATTTATCACTCTGATGCATTCAAAATTACTAACCTGAGGTCCATACAAACTATGGAAATAACTATGGTAGCTGAAGGATTTTATACTAAGTTTTCTATCTCAGAGTTTGTAAGCATCTGTTTTCCCATAAGTACGTGCATGACTTACATAAGTAAATCTCTTATGCCCTTTCTTATCAGACATGTAGAGAATTCATTTAATAGACACGTAGAGAATTCATTTAATAGTGTCTGATTTCCTTTTAGGCATTTCTGGTTTGTGGTTATTTTTGTCTTTGCTTATATTTAACTTCCATTCCAATATTAACTGACACTGCTGTGATGTTTTATAGGTTCTAATTTTGCAATTAAGATTAAAAAAAATGGAATGCAGTTCAGATGCTTAAAAGAGTCACAAAGGCTTCCAGTACATGCCATGTCAAGTTATTTCTCTAATAATGTGTCATGATTTATTTTTTCTGACATACTGTTTCTTCTGTATGTCATTGAACGCATCAGTTTTCAGCTGCTTACTAAGAGATTATCAAAAGGATTCAGCATCCACTTGCAAAATGATGATGATTTTCAAGACCTTAAAACCTCACCTATGAGCACTTTTGTTCAGACTTTCAGATAAATCAGATACACAATTCCAAGTCCATGAAAATGTGGACATCTCTTCTAAGGCCCAGGTGGGAGATGGCTGTTTCTGAGAGTCTATTTATATGCACTGTTGTTTGACATCTAGCTCCTAAAATGCAAAGTATAGTGTTGAATGAGACTGAGATTCCATTAAAAAAAAAAAATCTTTTCCCATGCACAGGAATTACCCAAAGCTCTGACAGTCTAAGCCTATATGACTTCTGACTATTTTCTGATACAGAAATTAATGACCATCGCATTTTGTTAAACATGGCAAATGATTCTGTTGCGTTAACTCCAACTCTTGCAACACACCTTTGAAACACCTACTCTTTCAGTCATGATCTTTTCTTAGTGTTAGAATCAGCCTCACGATTTCACTTTTCTGACTTCCATAATCTGTGTTCATTGCAAGCATTTTTGGTTGTGGGGCAATTGAAATTTGAGGTGATGGAGGACTGAAGGAGTATCTCAACCAGAGATATTCCTGATCACTTCAAGGAAGAATAGTCCAATAATGCTAAGCTACATTCCTTCCTTTGCCCACAAAGAAAACCACTTCACTTGCTGCATCCAGTAGTGAAGTCCTTAGCTTTTTAATTCATACACCTTGACTAAACTTTCAAGAGATGATATATGAGTAGAAAATTCATCATATTAGAATATTTTCTTTTTAGTAGTTTAGAAAACTCAAAGCAGATCCCAGGTAGTCTAAATGTGAGATCTGGGACGTCTTCATTTCTTAAGCATATGGAGGAAAATATCACCATTCTCAATTCTTGTATTAGACAGAGAATTTTGCAATTCTGCTGATTTACTGTTCTCTCTTCCTCTCTCTCAGTATCTTCTGTCAGTAATGAAATTAAGTGTAAATGGAAATTATATGTCTGATCTTCGAAGCTTGGTGTGTAGAGAAAAATCTTTTAAATGAGAATGTGCTGCACTGTCAACCCTTCCTTCTCTTCCATCATGGCAAAACTCTGTCCTGCATTAAAGATGTAAATGGCCAAAAATTACTTCCTTGGTCTTTCCAACTAGAAAATCAATGCTCAAAGAATGACATTCTCTCCATGTGGCATTCAGGGTGATTTCACCACCTGAGTAGAATTGAAATAAAACATCTACTGCTAAGAAGATTCTTGGTTCAGATTCTGGTTCAACAGAAGAAATGTTCACTTCAGGTTTAAGCTAATAATAACACCATAAATGCAATAATATTTGAAGTACGCAGTTCTATCATCTTAAAAGCACTTCATAAATACTAAGCTTTCCCGAGAAGAGTTTCCAACTGAAGTGTTATGATTAAGATGGAGGTTCAAAGTATTGTTACAGAAGGATTTTTTTTTTTACGGATCTTGTAATAAAAAAGGCATGTGCAATTAGCACAGAAAGTGAAATATGGATAAGTACATGTCATCTTAATACCAGCTGACGCTGCAGTTATAAAAATAAGGGTATATCCAATTTTACATATTAATTTTTATTGTTCTTTTCTTATGTAACTTGATTTTGCTCCTTAAAGCCTTTGAGAGGATTTACAAGCTTGTACGTAAAAAATAGCCCCCAAATTTCATGTTCTTCTTCCTGCTATGAAATAAAACCTCAGCAGTACTAGATAGGCTGAGGATCTGGAAATTATAGGACTGAATGTGAATCCCCTGCAGGAGTGCAAGCAGCAGGAATGCTTGTTTATCAAAGCTGAAGGGGAAAAAAAAAGCGGGTACAATTTGACCTCTGTTTCAAGTGGGAACACCACAAGCACTGTAGTTAACACCACAGAAACAGTGCAGGTTAGCTGGCAGGCACAAATTTGACCAGAGATGTTGGACTTGCATTTAGCAGAAAATATTCCCTGTGATCTCTAGCTGGAATTTACCAGGGAGACCAAGCCTTATTAAACTCTGAAACCATTAAAACTGAAGAGAAAAAAGAAATAAAATCAGTCATGTACCATAAAGCAGTGTAGTGAAAGGGGCAGAATAGCATACTTAGTGATGTGGAGTTGGTCTCCCACTTTGAGACCAATTTTCCTGTAAAAGGAGAAAGCAATCTGTCTTGTGCCCACAGTTTCTCATTTATGCCTGTCCTCTCTGTTCAGATTGTGAAGCCTTTGGATGAGAGCTGTTTCCAACAGGTGCATACAGTGCTTGGAATAACACACTGCTTGTACTAGCTGATACACTGTGGTTTGATCATAATAAGAATAAAAAGAATGTGAGGGGAACACTGAGAAACTCTCTGTCAGTGTAATAAGGTAATGCTGGAAGAGCATTTGCTGTTCTTCATTTGTACTAGTTACGTAAATTAGAAATGTGAATGAAACAAACTTAGCACTTAGAATTTTCTGGTCTCAGAAATTTACTTTTCAAGTACTCTTTGATCAAGTAATCTGTGCAAGATAAAGCTAGAACTTTTTCTTAAAAACAGATAAAAAGAGAATGAATTCTGGTGAATGATACTTTGAGAATATTTGCATTGTTTTTTTGGGTTTTTTTTTGCACTGGAAATAACTACAGAAACTGCCCATTCGGGAGAAACAGATGTGGTAGTGCATTCTTTTCCAATTTCTGAATTACTTTCTTACTCCTTTTGGAAGAAGTGTCTTGAAAATCATAAGCCTCACAGCTGGCATGCTGGTAGCCTAGTTTTGTTACCCTTCCTGATTGGCAATTCTGAATTGTTGTTACTATATACCATAGCACTGTATATTTCTGCTTTTCTAATTATGTTTGGATTTCTGGGGAATAACTACAGTGTGAAGAATTTTGGACCTCCATCAGTTATCAATCATCCACATTTAGGACAGTGTAATCAACCCCCTGGGAAGATATTGCAGGAAAGCTTGATTGCTGGTGCCAATAGGTTTTCTTTTCCAGGTCACTGCACAGGGTGAGGCCTGGAAGGTGGGTATTTTCCATTTTGCTTATTTTCTAGTCATTAAAGAGGACGGTTTAGTCATGTTCTTATTTTTGGATGTTTCCACATGACGCAGAGTTAATGTTCCTCAGGTGCAGAATGTTCCATATGGATCCTTTATAGTCTTCACAGGTTAGGATGTTGCAATCCTCATATAGCTCTTCAGGGTTTTTATTACAGCGAAACAAAGTGATTTTGTAAATTCTTTGGAGATGTTATAGTAATCCTAAAAAAACCCTCCCAAATCTAAGTTGAATTTTGTATTATGCATTTTGCATTTTTTATAACTGTACCTTAAAGCAAGATATTCTGCAGAGATTGTCATGATAAAAGGTCAAAATATTAAACCCTTTTGGGATCCATTACTGCATCACCTCGTGAAATAACTGTTATTGACAGATGTCAGGGTCAACTGTCAGCCTGAGCTACTAAGTCTTCACAGCTTGAATTAGTTCTGAATATCTGAAATCTGATTTTTACTGGCTGCCCACCCATGTTGACCACTCTCTGATTGTCAAGGTACAGTTGTAAGCTGTGCCTCTTCTGAGATTGAAAAGTCTTTGCAAAGCTGACCCATGACTTTATCACTTGCATGATTATTTCTGAAAGCAGGATATTTTGGTGTAGGGTGATTAATTCTTGGCTATTAGCATCTTTAGTCTTTCCTATTGAATACACAAATAAAAATCTTTCTAAATACAAAATGAGCTGGTGATTGGTATTATTAAAAAAAATCATACTATTATGAATGTAAGACTAGTTTCTCTCAGAACAAAACTGATTATAACACAAATTCTTCTACATAGTACAAGCACTAAGATCTAGTTTTTTTCTTTCTTAAATGCATGCTGCAGTGGCCAGAGCTGTAAGTAATCTCCAAAATATGGAGGATTGGTAATTTATAAACTAATTGCCTATTTTGACTTGCAAATTCTTCTGCTGAAATTGCTCTGCAGGAAGCATTTATACAAGTTTTACTGTAATGAGATGATCAGAATGAGAGCCAAGGGAGAAGTTTCAGGAGATAGAACTCTGAGGGCCCACCCTTTTTTTAAGAAAAATTGCTTCTCTAATTCTATATCTCTCTAATTGCAGAGCAATGAAAGGGCTGAAAGTGGTGTCCCCATCCATATGCTTGCCCAGAGACAGCAATGGTAGTACTGTACTTGAAGCATATGTGGTGGTCACGTTGCTTTCTGTGTGGAAACTTGCCTCTTTTTATCATCAAATGTCGAGGAAAATCTGTGGTAGAAAATTCCTCTTTGTGCATCCCTTCATCTTGTGCTGGATACTGATACACATGGATGAAGGGTAAAGGAGAAGAGGAAGAAAATATAGCGGAGAGTATTGACTACTTGGTGATGTGACCTGGGCCATATGCACCACATGCTAATGGGACTTGTCCTCCTCTCATTATATCTGGTAAATTTTCCCTACAGCAATTTTATATCATTACTGAGGCGAAGAACTGTGTATTTGAATATCCATTTTGTGAAGAACATGTTTACAAATTGTTCTAAAAATCATTATGGGAATTAATCTCAGGATACATTTTCTTACTCATGCAATTACACAAAAAACATTTCTCTGAAGACTGAGAATAGACCAAGCCTAGAAAATAAAAAAAAAAAAGAACTGTCTTTCAGAGTTTGAAGACTCGGGTACTTTTAAAGGCATCTGCTGTCAGTGTTGCTTTTGTGTTGACAGAATCCTTTTAAAAGGTTTTGTGGTGCGAAAAGCTCCTTTTAGTGGGTTTTCGTAATGCATCGGGAAAGAACAAGAAAATGTTTTTCTCACCATGGCCAGCCATGGAGCTCGCTTAGAACATCACGTACCCAAACCGGGAGGCGATTTGCAGTAGGATCGGCACTCATGCCTGCCCCCGCTCACCTTGGAGACTCGTTTGCTTCTTCCAAGTGCTCCTCAGGATGACTCAGGCCTCTTGATGAGGAGATACTCAGGAAAAGGGCTCGAACCCACCCGCCCGAAAGTGGTAGATTGACGTGCCCACGGCTTGCACAAAGCGAAGCGCTTTTACTCTGAGAGAGGGTCTATGGAGCAAGGAGGGGTGGCATCCTCCTGTGCCAACCACAAGGTGGCAATGACGGCTTTGCTCTACCCTTTGTGAAATGTCTGCCATGAAGTAGCGTCTGTCTGCATGCTCCCACTGTGTGCTCATCCCTCCCGGTCTGAAGTAGTGTTCATGGGGCCTCTAAAGGATTGTTGTGTGCAAAAACCTGGGCTGCGATGTCCTTGGGGCTGCTGTTTCTCAATCTGGTTTAAATAAAGACTTGCCTGGGTGTATGCCTGCTCCTGCACAAATCTCCCTACAGGGCAGCCACTACTTTCTAATAGGGCCAGAAGGCACCTCCAAACACAGTGAAATGTCGAGCCCTTGGTTAGGTTAGCCAGAGTCCCAGCCTCTGGGAGTAACTTGTGCCCACAGTTCCCATGTGGCTGCAAAAGGCCTTGCGCAAAGGGGATGCGAGAGCCCAAATGAGCAGTAAATATTTCCAGTTCAGCTCTTCTAATATCACTGCTCTCAATCTGCTCTGTAACAGGCAGCAAAATGAGAAAATCACTGACACAAGAGGCTGCAATCATCTTCTGCACCAGCACCTCACTGACGCTGTAGTGGGAGTACAATTAGGTTTTTGTCTCACAAGTGAAACCCTTCCTTGATGTATTTGTGATACCTCTGTTGTGTATGATGCATCTGTGACATTTAGCAGGTTATGGCTGACTGGGGGTGGACAGGACGGGATTGGTACAGGACAGGATAGATGGATGCATCTTGTACTGCTGCAGCACAACACTGACTGATGCGGACATGACAGAAAGAGAAGGAATCTGGGGCTGCTTTATTAAAGAGTGTGTCACAGGGCTTCTTTGAAATACATTTATATGAACTTTACTGTTCTGTGTGCAATACTCCTGTATTGCCAGAGTTTTTCTTATAACATACTTTCTGGTGTTTTGTAGAATTTATATTTAGGAGACTTCATCGGAAATAAACTTCTGTTCTGGGGAGGAACACCCTTACCCCTAGAAAGTTTTCCTTTTTTCCCCTACTTTAATATTTCATTTATGAGTCAATCAAGGGGTAAGATAATATGAAAGAATTGTCTTCTACACCTGGTACTATTCTGGTGCCATTAACAACCCAGTCCTGAGGAAGTCAAGGATTCAACACACCCATTCATCGCATTTACATATTTAAAACTTAATGCATTTCTAACGAAGATTCCAGGCTACTTTAGGATGTTTGCAATACGTAATAGTCCCTAGGAGCTGCAGGTATGCAGTGCTCAGCAAGAGTAAAGCAGTAGCTGTGAATTAAAGCAGCTGCAAGGTCTTTGCTCACAGATCTCTGTGGAATTAAGGAGCCATACCCAACTTCACTTAGCTCCTTCTACAGAAATGTCTGAGAAACCCACAGTCCTCTCACCTTTTCTATATTTCTTTCTAGTTAAAAAAAAATTGTCTTTAGTACATCTGTGACCTTTCAGTTTTATATCACTTAACTGGAGCAGAGAAGCTATTTTCTTCTTCAGGATGAGCTTCCCTTTCATTTCAGGTTCATTTAGGCTTAGGACTAATGTAGCGCAGCACATAATACCACAAGGATTTCATATTTTGCAGTGCTGTTCCCTATTATCCATTCTGGAATCCATGAATCACGCGTTCTGAGGTGGTTCACCTCCCTTGCTTTAGCAATAAGAAAGCAATAGTTAAAGAAGAATGATCCTGAGAACATCTTAAAAAAAGGTTTAACTCACAAAGACAAATGTTGACTTTGAAAACAGGAGGAACTGTTGGACATTATTCTTCACATCCTCATAGCAAGACCATGCTTCTAGCCTGTGGATCAATGCTTGGGAGCCTTTGTCATCTTTCTAACGCACTCCACTAACTGTGCTGACATTACTTGGTGTTGTGTTCCAGAACAGCAGTCTACACTGCTGTTCATTAAGAAAAAATATGAGGAAAACCTGTGATTCAGCTCTCCCTCCTGCCTCTTCTTCCCTCAGGAAAATCAAGGACAGACACCAACTATATTAAGTGTAATGACTAACAGTATTGTTCACTAATCAACACTGGAAGATGGGGAAAGATTTCTTTTGAAGGACAGCTTTTCTGCTCTGTTGCAGTCTCCTTTGATTACCTTGTGCTCTGAGGATGAGTAATGTGGATTTAATTATTTTTAGTTTGGTTCAAGGTTATTAATCATCTTCAAACTAACAAAAAATAGAGGAATTCACCAGTGTTTCATGTAATTCACTGTACATTTCCTTTTTTTGTAGGCATAGTTTTTTTCACCATTTAAGAGACACTGATTTCTTCATGCACTAATGGAGATCTTAGACCAGCAACTGATGTTTTGGGGTGTGGGATGGGACTTTCTTTAACTAAAATCACTTTTTAAAGAGGCTGAATACTAGACTCCCCTTAATCCATCACAGAACTTATCAGCAGATATTATTTTTATAGATTAATGGCATTGAGTGTTTGTAGGCAAGGGAAATATAACTCCTGAATAGTAAATTTCCACTTCTGGCAAAAAACTAGAGTCAGATAACCAGAAGTGATTGTCTGACCTCACTAGAATCATTAGGATTTTTGCATTTGATATCAACATGGTCAGGTATTTGTTTTTTAGCCATATGCTCCCAAGGAAGTCACTGAATTTGCTGCATTTCATACTATACTGGGTAAAATAGATGGATTATATTAATAAAGATATGTATTATAAGAGCATCATGAGATTAGTAGTAATGCTTTTGGATGAAAGTTATCACATAATTATAGCATATTTTATAATGATGAAGAACCCACAGAATAAGTACAGGCTTATCATCATCAGACCACATGTAGCTTGTCTTTCTCTTAGAAAAAAAAGGTTTTTTCCTAAATCTATGACATGGGGGCTTTAGCATAATTATCTGAATACTGAATTTCCCCCTTTCATAGACAGAGCTTCATGCCCATATTCCAGTATTTACCTTGTCACACAGGTCTGAGATAATTGCAAAAAAAATTTCTACATCAGAAATGGTAGGAAAGAAATGGGGTATGTGAAAATTAACTGTACATAAGAAAAAATTGCCTGGCTCAAAACAGGAATGGTACAACTGATCTAAGAAGATAGATCATAGGACATGTTTAAAATAGTTATTTACTTCCCATGGAAAGAAGGTTTGAATGGATAATGTTCTTGAAAGTGTCTTTTTTTGATTAAATATTTTGAGGGGTTTTTTCCTCAGAAATGTAAATGCAGCATAAAAAGGTATCTCCCTGTGGAATACCTATTAAAAAAATAAAAAATTAAAACAAAGGCAAAGGCCAAACCAACTTTAATTGTTAATACTAGGTAATAAGACAATGCTATTTCTGTAACTCACTGCTCATACTTACTGTCTACCATGTTTCAGACCAAAGACTTAGCACCTCCACATTTCAAAACAAAAAGTCTTTGATGCTAAAACATTCATTTTGGGTGGTTAAAATAAAACTAATTAATACATTTTAGAGAAATCTCAGTTATTGCTGAGATTTAATTTTTTTTTTATTGCTATAATGTGAAAGATGTCAGAGAATTACCCCAAATTATATGCTTTTCTGGAAACCAATGTGTAAATTCAACAATACACTTGCACTTGGTAGCAAGAAAGTTGCAGGAAAGGTAATTTCACAACAGTGAAGACTACTGTATAAAGAGTTTCTGGGTTTTAAACATATTCAAAGTTTCATAATTAATTATTATATTGTTACTAGTGAAAAAAGCTATTACCTCTGGAGATTCAATACCTCTGGGGGTCGAAAGAGAAGATGCAGTCTTGCAATGTCCAGGCAACTTCTGGTTGTGTTGAGCTCTGTAGAGTCCTATGAAATTCAGAGAGGACCAAAGGCAGCAGTTTTTTTACACAGTGAGTTTGATAGACACATATCTGGAGTTAAGGAATCACACAGGAGTTTCTGCATACAGTTTTCATCCCTAATGAGAAAGGTCAGTAAATCTAGTGCAGTTCTGCCTGAAGTCAGTAAGAATCTTTTCTGTGGCATTACAAGGGTCAGGGAACGATTTTTAAAATTACAAGAGGCCATCAGGAGCATCCCATCTGACCTTTGCGTAAAGCAGGCCAGAGAATTTGGCTCAATAGCTTGGAATCTTTTAGAAAGACAGCAAGCCTGGCTTCGAAGATTTTCAAGCAATGGAGATTGTAATCCAATTCTGTTTAAGTGATTAATTGCCTCAGCTTTTACAGAAATACATTTTATTAGAGGATAGAGATAGCACAGGCCAGTTGGAAGAAATTGTTTGTGCTGTCTTGAAGTATTTTTGTCCAGTTCTGGAACCCTCATCATAAGAAGGACATTGAGCTGTTGGAATGGGTCCAGGGGAGGGCCACAAAGATGGTCAAAGGGCTGGAGCAACTCCCTTATGAGGACAGGCTGAAGGAGTTGGGATTGTTCAGCCTGGTGAAGAGANTCTTTACAGTGAGGGTGGTGAAACACTGGAACTGAAGAGGTTCTGGATGCCCCCTCCCTGGAGGTGTTTAAGGGCAGGCTGGACGAGGCACTGAACAACCTGATGTAGTGGGAGGTGTCCCTGCCATAGGCAGGGGGTTTGGGACTACGTGATCTTTAAGGTCCCTTCCAACCCAAACTATTCTATGATTCTATGAGGGGCTCCCACTCCCGAGGCAATTTTGGCTGTAGGCAGCATGGATCGCAACTCCGCAAGGCAGATGCTGCACTGCAGGATGTATGAGCCACCAAGGACAGGCTTCTATGGTCAACCAAATGTATTTTCTCTTTTCCTTAATGAAACAGACTTCGTTATTCTCTTCTCACAACATGCAGTTCTGATTGATATTAACTGGGAGCTCTGCTTGACTCATCCCTGTTGTCTTTAGCGTGGTTAATTGGAATTATCGAGTGGCGCCCAACTCTGGGCAGGCTGGGATTTACCCCCGTTGGGACAGTCCTCACCTGCCCACCCTGGTCTGCCTCTGCACAGCCTTGTTCCTATCAGACTGAATTAAGCTGCACTGTCAGGAGCCAGGGACCCTTCAACAGCTTTACAGCACAAATTAGTGTTTAGTAATAGGCTGCACACTGTTTTGTAATAAGAAAATATGTATGATTCTATTTATTCCATCTCACTCCTGTGATGATAAAAAATGTTCTAATTCATTATTAATTTGTTCCAACTATTTCTGGTAAATCTAAACTATGAATAACTTTGGCTATGCCATTAGCAATACCTCAAAACTACAGATGGATTTTAGTTTCTGGACACAGCCTCACTGTTTACAAAGGCGTACCCAAAATTCTGTCACATTTGGGTACAACATCTGTACTTGCCTTCCACATTGGGTTGCAGCTTTACCTAGAACAATCTGCAACACAAAGACATTGTGGCCATTATTTGTCCAGTATAAATTATTATAGCCTGGCAGCATTTTGTGAAACTTCATATATTTAATCTGCTTAAGGATTTACCCTCCCCTCAACACTGGACCAAATGGAAATGAGAGAGTGAATAGACTTAAACATGATGCCAGTGCTAAAGGCTTCTCTTCTGCCCTGTGGACTAGCAAGATATTTAGTGGCGTTCTGTAGGTTGCTTGTTTTAGAGAAGAGTAAGCCTTTGGAATATAAAATCTTCAAAAGGTGATTTTTTTGTTTGTTGTTTGTATTTCATTTTTTTTCCCTCTACTTTTCATACATAAATGATTGATCAAAGAACCATTGTCAGGCAGCATCAAGGAAAATATCTTTCTCTTGTGGAATATGAATTTACTTGCATGAAAGATGTGAGAATGTAACTAAAAAAGAGTAGATTTAGATCAGATATTAGGATATTACTGTCAGGAACGGGTTGCTCAGGGAAGTTGTGGGTCCATCCCTGTAAGTGTTCAAAACCAGGCTGCATGGGGATTTGAGCACGATGTAGTAGGAGGTGACCCACTACATGACAGGAGGGTTGGAACTAAACGATCTTTAACATCCCATCCAATTCTAATTATTCTATGATTCTGTGAAATGCATTTGTTTGTCATCCAAGGAAATTATCTGTCATGTGTATAGTGTAGCAGTACCTCCTTGTAGAACCAAGTGCACTGTTTGTTTTTTATTCAAACAGAAAGTTCTTTCCTTGCCTTTGTGGTTGATGGGAATGACTCTTTCTTTACCCCTGTGTTGTCATAGTCATCCTCCTTCATTTACTGTCAAACACTGAGCTTCTGTGTGGGCAATCCTACAAGACAGTAGCAACCCACTGTCTTTGTCTCTCACCATGAGCTGTAAGCACCATAAAGATGACTGCGTTCCTGGTTCTCCCATGCAGCTGCCCTTGAAAATACTGTCACAGAATCACATAATTGCCCAGGTTAAAAAGGAACTTTCGTATCTGCTTCATCACTTCAGGAAAAAAAAAAAAAAGAAAAAATTTCAGCCTTTCTCCTTAGGGTGCAGACATTTAAGAATGGTTTTTTAACTGTTTGCTTGGGAATATAATTTATATGATGAAAGGCATGAGGAATTATCTGGAAGATTTTTATGAAGACTTTGCTAGTACTTGGTAGTCATCCATGAAAAGGCTGGCACGGATCCCAGCCACCAGGCAAGGTTTGCCTCTCTCATGTCTTGAGAGAGCTGCAGTCCCAGTACTGTCCCTAGTTGTTGCTCTTCCTTTTTTCCACAGTGTGTATCTCCTGCCCAGAACATCCCTCTGTGGGGTGGATTATAGCTTTTCTTCTTCGGTCTGCAGCAGATGCAAGGAAGCACACAGACGTACGTGTTTTCCACAGTGCTTATAAACATACTGCTGCTTCTACCTAAAAAAACAAACAAAAAAAAAGCACAAGATGGGAAGATTTAATGAAAACAGAAACCCCAAACTTTGCAAACGGGATGCGTCAGTACTCTCTGTCCCTGAGACCCTTGCAATCCAGCCTAGAGGAGGAAAGTGGGGCTTCCGCGTCTCTGCCACTTGGTGGCATGTCTCAGCTAGAAGTGCTGAAATGTCCACCAAGCCCTGGCTTTCCCTGCTTGAGTTTTAATAACTTCCGATCCTCTGGCCGACAATCCCTAATTAGCCATTATCAGATGAACATTGATACACCTGAGTGACTTCACAGAGGACTTAATCTCCCTCCTTCCTAAGAGCTGGCTCTTGGAGAGGAGGGTACTGGAAAGCCAAGAGAAGATGAGGGTTGGCATTACATTCATAAAGCTGATGCAGACGTGTACTGATCAGCAGCAGATGGTTCCCCAAGCTATTCCTGTTAGAAAGGAGGCCTAGGGAGAGATAATAACAAGACAGATAATAAATCCATGGTGTATGTATGTCTGACAGAGAAATACCTGGGCTGGCAGGATTGTTTGCTTCTGAGAAAGATGAATGAATCCTTTTATTCTTTGGCAGAAAAGCAAGTGCCTTTTCATGATAAAACTATGCTTCTCAGTCTTCCACATCCCTTTTAAAATGTTTGAATAAGTTGGGGTGTTTTGAAAAAGTATGAATAAAATGGCTGAACATCTGACAAGTGTGCACGAGATATCATCCAACTTTATGGAACAATAAAGTTCCTGGCAGTTTGGTTGATTACTCGTAGCATTTTTTATAGAAATATGGATAATTATGAAAAAAAAAAAAAAAAGGTTTTCTGAAGGTTGGACCACTGTGGTACCCAATGAAATATGTTCCTTGAATTAAACCTGTGGCAGTAGGTTTTAGAGCAGTCAGTCCCAGTCAGGCTTTACAAGGCTCAGAGGATGTAAGCTCCCCTAGAAACATCTATAGAATTATAATTCTTTAGTTAATAAAACAGATATTTAAAATAACATAGGTAAGTTAAAAGGTCTAATTTAAGCTGGCAGCGGAAAAATTAAGGAAATTCTGCCAGTGAAAAACCTACTTTTCTTCAGATGCCTTAGGAGTTTGCCTTAGAGGCACGTATTATAAATCTCAAATTCCTCTCAGACTGGAAATGTCAGGGCTTTCTAGAAACTCGCTTAGATGCAGAGATCGTGTTTAAACCTTTACTTCTTCATCCCAAATCGCAATCATGTCATGAGCATATTCACATTGCGTAAACCTCCCCTCTCCCCCTCCCTCCCCATTCTCAAAGTAGATGGAGATGCTCTGAAACTTTTATTGGCATGAATCATGTGAGTTACTCACCTAAGCGAAGTTGCAAACAGTTCTGCGTGCGAAGTGCCACTGGGGTCACTTACGTAGGGTCTGGAGCTTCGGGTCTTCTTTTTATTTTTGCGAGAATCTGTCCCCCCAGTGCTGCTAATGCCCAGTATTTCGGGTGTTTCCGGAAAAGATCTGAGGGAGTAGGAAAGGGAGGAAGGGGAATGAGACGGCGTAAATAAAAAAGTAGTCGAAAGTAGTTTCTGGTTTTGTAGCTTTTTTTTGTTTCGTTTTGTTTTTTTTAAAATATTATTTCTAGCCTGTTCTTTAGGTGGCGCCCTATGCTCACGGACCATCCGCACTGGCGCAGCGCCCGCCGCTCCCTGCGCTCCGCGGCCGCGGAACGACGGGCGCTGCGCCAGCGGGGAAAGCCCATCATCACTCTCTCTTTATCCTACCGGAGACCCCTCCTGGTCCTACATTCCCGACACCGGAATGATGCCCAGAATAGAGTCCCGCTGCCTTCTGTGCCCTCCCCCCCTGGGCAAGGCACTGGCGATCATTTCTACGGGAATAATTCATTCACCTTAAATTTCCTTTATCTCCGGAAAATAACTGAAACCTTAAATGCCCGTAACAGGAAAGTAATTGTGTACTGTTGTGTCTTGAGTTTGGGGGTTTTGTTGTTGTTGTTTTTGAGAAATCGATTTGGGATGGAACAACTCATCCGAGCGTGTTACACCCAACCCATTCAAATAGGAAGCAAGAGAACTAAATAATTGCTGCTTCCTGAACTCTCTGCTCATGATCCAAATAATTACAATGTGCAGTAATGGCCTCCTGCAGTCTGTGTTTCTTGGGGTAATTCTCGGAAATGAAGGGCTGGTGATCGGCCGCAGAGGGAGGGGAGCGAGCAGGAGACAAGCGCAGTCGCAGCGGCCGGTGGTCCGTGCCCGGTACTCGCAGCATCACTTTGGGGAAAATAAACCCGGCGGCGGCGGGGAACTCCCTAGAGAAGGGATTTCCCTCCCAGTCCCTCCGGCAGTGCAACTTTTTTTTCTTTCCCTTTTTTTTTTTTGGCCCACTTCATGGCGTTCCTCTCCCCTCCCGCTCAGCTCAACTCTGAGAGTCGCACATCTGCCTCTGCACAGGGAAATGGGGGGGGAGGGTTGGGAAGCGGGTCGGGCCAAGGGGATGAGAGAAGGGGGAGATCCCCACCACCACCGGGGTGGGGGGGGCCTGTCCCCTGCGCCCCGCAGCTGCCTCACACGCCTAGTTAGTTACGGTGCTACTGGTTTTCCCGTGGGGGGAGCCTTGCGTAATGAGAACAATATTAACAATCCTTGAAAAAAAAAATTAAAAAATA
>VZTY01000011.1:0-49932 GCA_013400935.1 Turnix velox
TGAAGCTTGTGATCCCTTACAGATTTGAGTTGCCCTGAATGGCTCTGCAGGTGACTAAGTCATAGGTGGGAAGCAGTGTGCCTTCCTGGGAAAGGAAACTTGTCTCAAACAGCTCAGCAACCAGTGCTAGAAGCTCCTAAAAGTAAATCAGAAAAATCCCACTGCACTGCTCATTATTACATCTCACTTTCGGAGAAGGAAAATAAAGCTATAGAAAACAGTTTTGCTTTCTTATCTTTAGGAAGAGGTATCTGTATTTAAATTACCATTAATGAAGGCTGGCAGAGTAGAGATTATATCTTTTTTTCCTGACTAGTGCATTTTCTACATTTGAATTAAAAGCCTGCTCAGATTTTTCATGGGGAGCAAACTCCTCTGATCTGTAAAAGATGTTTTTGAAATGGATTCATGCTGCCTGCATGTTATTAGCTCTCTTAATTCAACTGTACCACAAATGGAATCTCACTGAAATAGTAAGGGATAGACAAGGGAGAGCAAAATGCTAGTGAGGGGAAGGATGATCACAATCTTTTCTTATGATCTCCAAATAGTTTCACTTAATGGTTTTGTACCTCAGGTTTCCCTTCTATGAAGGGAGGCTAAAATTAATATTTCCTAGAGGTCTGCTGCTAGGCATCAAGCCAGTGTTTGTAAAATATCAGAGCGAGGTGCAGAGCATCATTACTGCCTGCTGGTTGCCAGAATGTCCATAGAGGCAAAAGAAAATGCATGAATATGTTAAAATAGGCTGTAATTTCTTTATGGAGGCTTGGGCAGGATTCCAGTTTGCTTTAAATCATGCATTTAATTAATAGCCATTCTATTCAAGCACCACATGCCAGCCAGGAGCTGACGTTGTGTTCGCTTTTGCTATAAACATAATAGGATGAGTTTGTGGCAGAAGAGAGGGCTTATTTTAAGCTTCTTAGAGATATTTAGGAAACAAATGTTTCCTGAACCTGCAGGGGAGAGGAGAAAATAAAGCGAGCAAGTCATAGCTGCAGTAGGGCAATGCCACCTTGAACAAGAAAGCTGAGTCCTGGTGTGGCTGAGACCACTGGCAGGATTAAAGCTGGTGTTAACTCTCTCAGCTGAGAGACCACAGATGGAGGTAGAGGTACAGGTCTACCTCCCTGGAGGTATTTAAGACAAAAGTAGACCTAGTGTTTAGAGGTGTGGTTTAGTGATGTTTCTTGTCTGAGTTCCTTAGGTTGACAGTTGGACTTGATGATCTGAAAAATCCCTTTCAGCCAAGTTCATTCTAGATCTGGGAGCATGGTTCTGAATCATACTCAAAGTGGAGTTGAGGAGGCAGCAACCTGGGCAGAACTTCCCTGCTGCAGCCCTTGGATGCTCACTGCGTAGTGCCTGTGATGTCTTTCATGTTGCAGGATGCTGAGCAGCACCAACCCTCTCAGGTGTCTTGGTCTACAGGCATTGTTTCAGGAGCCTGTGAGAGACCACAGATAGAGCTAGAGGTGCAGGTCTACCTCCCTGGAAGTATTTAAAACAGGAGTAGTGTTTAGAAATGTGTTTTAGTGATGGTTCTTGTCTGAGTTACTGAGGTTGACAGTGGACTAGGTGATCAGAAAGGTCCCTTTAGTTCATTCTAGATCTGGGAGCGTGGTTCTGAATCAAAGTGGAGTTCAGGAGGCAGCAGCCTGGGCAGAACATGCCTGCTGCAGCCCTTGGATGGTCACTGCTTAGTGCCTGTGATGCCTTTTGTGGTGCAGGGTATGTGGATTGCAGGATGCTGAGCAGTACCAACCCTCTCAGGTGTCTTGGTCTACAGGCATTGTTTCAGGAGCCTGTGAGAGACCACAGATAGAGCTAGAGGTGCAGGTCTACCTCCCTGGAGGTATTTAAGACAGAAGTAGGCAATAGTGTTTAGAAATGTAGTTTAGTGATGGTTTTTCTCTGAGTTCCTTAGGTTGACAGTTGGATTAGATGATCTGAAAGGTCTCTTTAGTTCATTCTAGATCTGGTAATGTGGTTCTGAATCAAAGTGGAGTTCAGGAGGCAGCAGCCTGGGCAGAACATGCCTGCTGCAGCCCTTGGATGGTCACTGCTTAGTGCCTGTGATGCCTTTTGTGGTGCAGGGTATGTGGATTGCAGGATGCTGAGCAGTACCAAAACTCTCAGGTATCTTGGTTCACAGGCATTGTTTCAGGTATCTTTGTGTCTTCTGCTTCCAGACATACTTGAGTGCTGACAGCACCTCTCATCCCCATGGGTGGTCTAAGATACAGAGCATCTCAAGTCTGTGCTTGGTCTGCCATTTATACATGCCCAATCTGGTCTCCGTGCCAAGACCAGGAGAACAAGAGCAGGTTGAGAGTCCTGTCTTCTCTTTCCTTGGCTCCGTGAGCAGTCAGTGTAGAGATGGTACATGCCCTATCTGGTCCTTATGCCAAGACCAGGAGAACAAGAGCAGGTTGAGAGTCCTGTCTTCTCTTTCCTTGGCTCCGTGAGCAGTCAGTGTAGAGATGGTACATGCCCTATCTGGTCCTTATGCCAAGACCAGGAGAACAAGAGCAGGTTGAGAGTCCTGTCTTCTCTTTCCTTGGCTCCATGAGCAGTCAGTGTTGTTGAGATGCCTAAAATGAGTAAGCACAACATGACATACCTGAAGTTTGTGTCAATATCTGATCCTTGATGATAAACTTCTGCTTTTCCCTTGTTGGTGCCTACTTCTCCTTCTGACTTCAGCTTTAGGTGCAGTTGTGAATATTTAAGAACCAGGCTTCGTGCTCGCACAAGTAGATTAAGATGACACCTGGTAATTTATTAAGGGTTGTGAGCAGACAGCATATGGAGAATGATAACTCCTTCCATTATTGCAGTCAGACATCCTTACTCTGAGTTTATTAATCAAAAAGGAAATGCATATCAGATTCTCATATTTAAGCCATAGAAGCTGGGAGCCCAATAATATTTCTATGAAATCTTACAGTTGAGAAAGGTTTATAACAAGAGCTGGTGGGCAGAGCAGCTAAATCAGCTTATAGAAATGAGCTAGCCAGCAATGAAAAATAATTGACTTGGTGCCTACTTCTCAGCCAATAAAAGAGAAATAGATTCTGTAGGAGCTCCTGAGAGGTGGCCTCTGACTTTCATTTCATTGTATGCTAGAAGCTGGTGACTGGGGACATGGAATTGTTTAGATCCAAGTTGCTGTTTTGATTCTGCATTTCCTGGCTACTCCGTTGGCTGGTGATCTCTTTTGGTAACATTTTATTTTAAAAAGAACAGCTTTCCCGCTCCTCCTCCCCCCAGTGAATAGGAATTTATGTTGCAGAGTACCAACTTTCTCAGATGGTCTAGCAGGTCATGAAGTCATGAGGAAGAAGTGATAGGGAAGAAAAAAGTCTGGTATTGCTAAATCCCTTGGTCTTCAGGAAATCAGAAGATCTCAGTCCATGCCACTGGTCAGTAACTACTCCATCGTAAAGAAAAAGTTTTTAGAAAAGGGGTGGAGGGGAATGAAATTTGCTTAGAAAACTGTTTGGGACTTCATCCTCCTTCACCCTAGTTCTAACTCTGTTGGTGTCTGATTTAGCCCCTGAAGGGGGCTACAGAAAGGCTGGGGTAGGGTTTTTAATAGGATATGTGATGGCAGGACTAGGAATAATGGATGTAAATTGGAAGAGGAGAGATTTAGGCTAAATATAAGAAAGAAATTCTTCACTTTGAGGGTGGTGAAACACTGGAACAGTGGAAGCCCCCTCTCTGGAGGCGATTAAGGGCAGGCTGGAGAATGCACTGAGTAACCTCATCCAGTGGGAGGTGTCCCTGCCTATGGCAGGGGAGTTGCAACTAGATGGTCTTTAAGGTTCCTTCCAACCCAAACCATTCTATGATTTCCTCAGGTCAAAAGAAGAATAGGGCTCTTCCCTGTGCAGTTTTTCTAGTGTATTTTCACATCTCAGTTGTGTCATCCCTTTTTTTTACTAGATAATATTAAATAGCTGTAATACTAAGCTGCTTGTATTGGGGTAATATATATGGCAGTAATGAAGTGGATGCTTTGCAAAGCTGAAGCTTTCACGGAGACATTAGCCATGGCAGCAAGAGACAAACAAAATGTCCATCCAGATGTTAATGAAACAATGCAGTCCTTCTACAGTTTGAAGGCCTAAGGCTGTGTTTTTTGACTAAAGGCAGCCATAATAAAGCAAACAGAACTGGAAGATCATTAAATAAATTGTTTTGGTGCATGTGTGGACTCTGTTAGAAAGAAACTGAATTATGGCCCTGGAATCTCACATTGTTTTTTAACTGGATCAGCTCTGTTCAGTCTGGGTTTATTTTAAAGCCACAGTTTTTATTTGAATCAGCAGCTAATTTCGTGTTAATTTGAGAAGAGTGTCTTTCTTTGCCAGTGGAGACTCTGCATCAGCTACAAAGTGACAAAAAAGGAAAGGTGACTCATGGCAAAGATTGGAAATAAGTCAGTGGGAACATTTGAGAAATAGGAATTTATTCCCTACCATGGGAGTGTATGTGGACTGTGGGCCAAAACTGGCCAAGATATAATTTCATTGAAGCAGCATCAAGGGTAGGTTTGATTCTTTGAGATGAATCGAATGGTTCTCAAGTGGGACACAGATGGCCTGTGAAGCCATCACTTCTGAGTGCTTAGGTGGTAAAAAAACCTGCCCATGGTCTCAGGGAGAGCATTCAGTAGGATGGTCAGCTCTGAATGTTGGAAAAATAGTTCTGTTAAGCAGCTTGCTATTATGGGCTGTCTGGGATGAATTTACAGCATCTTGGTGGCAAATAAGAAGGGTCATCCTTGCATTCTTTGTGGTTTTTGCAGCAAAGTTTGGATTTGGATTCCATTTTAGGTGGTAATTATTTTACAATAGCTGCTAACATGTCTTTGTCTTCAGAGATCCCAAAGAGCTCTTCCATATAAGATTACTTTGTTGTCTTGGTTGGTGTGAATGCCTTAAACACAGGAAATCTTGAGCCCATGAGGATCTGTTCCTGCAGAACCTGCTGCACTCCAAGTCCAAAAGCTTGTCTTAGTCTAATATGACTAATATTAGTCTAATATAGTTTTCTTTGCTGGGAAGATGCTTCCTCTTAGATCCCAGCTCTTAGGAACCTGTAATGTGATGTTTTGCCTGAAGGAACATAAACATGGAAGTCCTCACTCCTAAAAACTATGGTCTCAAATTCCATTTTCTGCTGTTTAGTCCCACGCATAGACCAAACCTAAGAGAATAAATACCTTTAATGCATGTAGACAGTTTTGCAGCTGACCTGAGCTGCAGTTTTGTCTACAGTGTTAAATTAGAGGGATGAGCTGGCAGCCTTTGCCACTCCTCAAAGACTCTCTGAAGTTTAAGCTGCTTCTTCTTCAGGAAGCAGAGAATGGCAGAAATAGTTCCAACTAAAAATCTTCATGCTAGTATTTTAGTCTTGGGACCACTTTACTTACATTTAAGCATTTTTTTCTGGGCTGGTGCTTTCCAGCTTTCAGTGTTCAGGTAATACAAGGTCTCCAATGGGCATGCTGGATGATAAGCTGCCACCATTGTTGGGACAGTGTGACTTTGTGGTGAGTTTATTAGGCACAACCTTGTGTTTCTCTTTGCTCAGGTAAGCCTTATGGTGCAGATGACTTCCTACCTGTGCTCATGTACGTGCTGGCCCGCAGCAACTTGACTGAAGTCCTTCTGAACGTGGAGTACATGATGGAGCTCATGGACCCTGCTCTGCAGCTAGGTGAAGGTAGAGTACAGTGCTTGCTTCTGGGATATTTAGAATCATAGCATGGTTGGGTTGGAAGAAACCTTCAAGATCATCTAGTTCCACTACACCAGGTTGCTCAGTGCCTCATCCAGCCTGGCCTTAAACACCTCCAGAAATGGGGCATCCACATCCTCTTTCAGTGTCTCACCATCTTCACTGTAAAGAACTTCTTTCTTATATTTACCTCACTTTGGTGTTGGTGCAAGTGGGCAGTGAGCTTCTGGCTAGGATAAGCCTTGGCCAAGCTTTTTAAACCTGAGCTTCTGAAGTTATCCTCAAACTGTTTTTAGCAGCACAGCAACCTTAGACACCAACTGCAGAATTGAGAAGTGTGTTGCTGTGTTAGTAATTTAAACAGAGACATCTAGTGTTCCTTAGCCCAAAGGCTGGAAAGTGAAAAAGTTCTTGGCCTAAAACTGAACTGCTGCTGCAATCCATGGTGCAGGTAACTTATTTATTCCAGGGAGAGAAAAAGCACATTTCTGAAACTGCATTGTGTGCCTAGGGCCCTGTGTCATTCTTTTGGTCACTCTGCTCTTAAATCCAAGTGATCCCTTTGAGGATGTTCTCTGGCTGAATGTCATAGTGAGGAAGAGAAAGGAAAGTTGGGTTAAGAGGTTGGATGTGAATAAAGACTTCTGCTATTAGAAGAATAAATACCCCAGGGAGCTGTGGGCCTTAAGTTTCTTAAATATAGCTTGGGAACAGAGGCAGGGTTATGCACTCTGAAGCAGGAGCAGAGATAATTTTTACAGGGATCATGTTACTGGGGAAAAGGTAAGGCCAGACAAATGATCATGTGAAAATAAAGAGAGTGGAAAGTGGAAGAAAAATTAACCCTTACAGAAGATGTAATAAATCCCTCTCATGGGGAACTGGGAGATCTGCCTCACTTCAGAAGGAGGGGATGCACCAGGTCATGGGTCCTATCACGAGCATCCCAGAGAGATGAGGGAGACAGCTGTATTTAAGAGGTGGAAAGTGGCACTTGCAGGCCTTTGAGCCTATTCTTAGTAGAACTTTATGAGATAAAGAAAACTTGATGATTTTTAAGGTCCCTTCCAACCCAAACTATTCTATAATTGCTGTCTAAAAAGAAAGTGTCTCAGTGTTTGTTCTCATCAGATTCACCCAAAAAAACCCTAAAAATTAAATGACAGTGTCTCGTCTTGTTCTGTGCTATAACAGTGCTCTAAAAATACCCCTCTTAAATAAAATGCTGTCTTAGCCATCATGCACACAACCAACCACGGTGACTGTGGAGCTCCTCAGAGCCTGAGGAAGGGCTCGGGGCTGGTGCAAGGTTTGGGTGATGTGTAAGTGCCATCTAGAGGCAACTGCAGTTATTACAGAACTTATTAAAAACCAAGATCCATTCTGGTTATGGACAATTTTTTATTTCTGTCTTTCTTCCTGGTACCTTGGGTGAGGAGACTAGAGTGATGAGCCCATGGGGCAGAGATCTTACCCTCATCCTACTTCAGACTAGGCAAACTCCTGCCCAGGGGACCAGCCCCACCTCGACTGCTGCTGGGGCAGCTCTGGGGTTGGATTCCTTCCCTCTCTTCAGAGAAGACCTTGGTCCCAGCCTCTTGCTCCTAATGAAGGGCTGAGTCTAGGAGGAAAATGGGAAAATGAGCACTTTTAATTAAGTCAGTGCTGAGGCTGTGCCCTGCCACGGTGCTGCCCCTGCAGCAGCTTCCTCATATTCAACTCTGCCCTCTTATCAGGGCTTACCTTCATCTTGTTTGTGAAGTCTGTTCTTATCACAGTCCAGCTGTTTCTCTGGCTGCTGCAGCTGGTTATTTATTACCTGCCACAGCTACAGTAGCAGCATCCAGGTAGTTTCTCAGAGAGAATCAGAGAATAGTTTGGCTTGGAAGTGACCTTAAAGATCAAGTTCCAACCTCCTTGCCATAGGCAGGGGACACCTCCCACTAGACCAGGTTGCTCAGTGCCTCATTCAGCCTGGGCTAAAACACCTCCAGAGAGGGAGCTCCAGAGAAGCAGAGGCTTTTACTGCTTTATCCCCTGCTTATTTACCAAGATTTATCCTGCAGCTATGAACAGTCCAGGAATTACTCTGAGCCCAGTAGCTGGGTTCACTGTCAAATCAATAAAGATGGAGAGAGCAGAGGGTGACTTGTACTTGCAGGTCTGAGACATCCTTTGATGCTGCTGAGCCCACAGGTGACTTGTGCTTTTGGACATTTGGGCAATGTGACTGGAGTTGGAGGGGCTGAATGCAGGCCTTATGCTTTTCCTATAGAGTGTAATGGGATTATTATGATTTCATAGAATCACAGAATAGTTTGGGTTGGAAGGGACCTTCAAGATCATCAAGTTCCAACCTCCCTGCCATAGGCAGGACCACCTCCCACTACACCAGGTTGCTCAGTGCCTTGTCCAGCCTGGCCTTAAACACCTCCAGGGATGGAGGGGGCATCCACAACCTCTCTGGGCAACCACTTCCAGTGTCTCACCACCTTCACAGGAAACAACTTCTTTCTTATCTCCAGCATAAATCTCTGCCCTTCCAATTTGCATCCATTACTCCTAGTCCTGCCATCCTGGACCCTATTCAAAAGTCCTACCCCAGCCTTTCTGGAGGTATTTCAGGTATTAAGAAGCTACTCTGAGATCCCTCCTGAGCCTTCTCTTCTCCAGGCTGAACAACCCCATCTCCTTCAGCCTGTCCTCAGAAGGGAGGTGCTCCAGCCCTCTCATCATCTTTGTGGCCTCCTCTGGACCTGCATTATGGGGACAGTGCAGGAGCACAGATCACAGACCTATTGCAGTGGCCCCATTAAACACAGCAGAAAGGTGACCATGCCCCATAAGTCCTCAAAGGTGCTGCTTTGGCTTTGTTTGTGAAAGCAGTTTTTGTGGTAGTTTGCCTTCAGTCTGTGTTTCTGAGGGCATCTACAGCCCCCACAGACTGGGCAGTGAAGCAGGAGGAGGACAAGGTGATGCTTAGGTCTCCTTTCTCTTGGATTAACAACACAGGGAATGCAAGTGGGACGTGGCTGCCATCGTGTGGGCTTGGAAACAAATGGCTCATGCAAGACTTTCTCCTTGCACAGGCTCCTATTACTTAACCACCACCTATGGGGCCCTGGAGCACATCAAGAACTATGACAAAATCACTGTCACCCGGCAGCTGAGCGTGGAAGTGCAGGACTCCATTCACCGCTGGGAGCGACGCAGGACGTTGAACAAAGCTCGGGCTTCCCGATCATCAGTGCAGGTAGCTGTTTTTTCCTTCTGGGAAAAAAGCTTTGAAAATGAACATGATTCCTCCATACTTACTGCTTTTTAACGTGATCATTATTTTAAAACAAAATTAAGCCCAATTACTGTTAAAAAAACAAGAGTGTGTATGGTTTGCATTTTCTAAATCATAAAAAAAACCCCTCCTCTTTTGAAGTATGTATTACTTAAAGAAAGCATTTTGAGGGCTTGGAGGACCCTCATAATGATAATTTTATATGGGGCTGCATGTTTAAGTTTTGGAATCATAGAATAGTTCAGGTTGGAGGGGACCTTAAAGATCATCTAGTTCCAACCCCCCTGCCATAGGCAGGGACATCTCCACTAGATCAGGCTGCTCAGTGCCTTGTCCAGCCTGGCCTTAAACACCTCCAGAAAGGGGGCATCCACAACCTCTCTGGGCAACCTGTTCCAGTGTTTCACTACCAGCACCCTAAAGAATTTATTTGCTGGTGCTTCACTGATATTTGTCAAAGGAGGTGTGCTAGGAGTCTTCAAAGTGGGGAGGCAGGGAGCCACTCTCCTCTATGTCCTTAAGGCATGGGGAATTCAAGCTAAGCGAAGGAGATGTGAGCACGTGACACAGGAGTGGTTCATAGATGCACGAATCTGTAGGAGGACCTGAGACATCCCAAAGGCCAATCAGACAAGCATATTCCAGAGCCTGGCTTCTCCTGTACAGCAGCAGGGAAGACCCAACACCATCTTGGTTGCTTTGAAGCCCATGCTTTGTATGGCCTAGTGAAGAACTCCCATGAACCAGTGGGAGAGAGGTCTGGGTGCTCTGGGCCCCCAGCCGCAGTGAGGATGGATGCAGCATAAGACAGTCAGCCCCATCTGGAGTATTGTGTCCAGTTCTGGAGCCCTCAACATAAGAAGGACTGTTGGAGCAGGTCCTGAGGAGGCCATCAAGATGATCAAAGGGCTGGAGCAACTGCCTTATGAAGACAGGCTGAAGGAGTTGGGGTTGGTGAAGAGTAGGCTCGCGGGGGACCTCAGAGTAGCTTCTTAATACCTGAAGGGGGTTACAGAAAGGCAGGAGTGGGACTTTTTTATAGGATATGTGATGGGAGGACTAGAAATAATGGAGGCAAACTGGAAAGTGGTCGATTCAGGCTAGATATAAGAAAGAAGTTTTAGGGTGAGGGTAGAGAGACTCTGGAACAGGTTTCCCAGAGAGGATGTGGATGCCCCCTCTCTTGGAGGTGTTTAAGGCCAGGCTGGACAAGGCACTGAGCAGCCTGATTTAGTGAGAAGTGTCCCTGCCTATGGTAGGGGGGTTGGAACTAGATGATCTTGAAGGTCCCTTCCAACCCAAACTATTCTATTATTCTATGTCCTGCCAGCCTCATGTTGTGTGTTCAAATCGCCACCCACAAGGAGGCAGCAAAGACCACCTCTCAGGGGCTGTAAAGCCTTTGCATTGCTCAACTGAAAATTCCCAATTCGGAGGGGGGAGACACTGTCCACATAGCCAGAACTCAAGAATGATGGATGGGATGAATCAAATACCCATCCATCCCCAAATCTTGCTCTGGCAGTAGCTCATAGTGACTACTTACCTTGGAGAATGACTGCTGAGCCAGCAAATGCCCCATTTCCCCAGAGGATTCTCACCATCTCTAGCAGTGTAAGGACTGGATTCCATTTCTTTTGAATGAGGAGCAATATCTGAGACATGAGAGCCCATGTAAACAGCTTTCTGATGTGTTCAGTGTGTCCCTGGCACATCCCTCTGGCTGCCTTAATCATCTGCAGGATACTCCATAATGCAGTTTGTTAAAACACACTCTATGTGTTGGCAATGCTCACTTCCTATGGAGAACCTGAGTATTTTCTGACCAACACAGTGGGGAATTTCCTTGAACTTCACTGATAAGGATGAAGCATGCAGGTTCCACTGTGGCCAAAAGCTCTCTAGATTGTGGTCCTCATGAGTTTGAGAAGAATAAAGTCACCCCAAGATTTGTTTTTGCCTGGAACAGGATACAAGTAAACCTCTTCAACCTGATTTATTCATCTATTTTCTTATTGATGGGAAGAAGTTAGGAGGACACATTCTCAAGGTGCTGTTTGGGTGACAGCAGAGTCACAAGGGTCACTGCACTGCCAACCCTTTCCTGTTTCTGTGAGGCAGAGGGTTATCAAGCCAGATCTCTGAGGTTTTTGCCTTGTTGTTCTGGTGTGTTATTACTTCCCATTTCTTCATAGGGTGTAGAAAGGAAGGAGAAGGAACTGTTGCAGAACTGCTCACTAAAGATATTCACCAAATCAGAAATAAGCTTTCACTTAGGTGTCTTTGCAAGGCTGATCATTCTCTTGTTTGTTAGTTTAAGTATGTGCTGATTCAGAGCTTGTTCATCAGAGGGAGAATGATTGAGGACATTTGGGAGCATTGAGGAGCTGTGGGCATCTAGAACTACATTGAGAGCTTGTTCATCAGAGGGAGAAAGAAGAGAATAACTTTGATGCTGGAGAATGATTGAATACATTTGTGAGCTTTGAGGAGCTGTGGTCTTCTAGAAGATCTAGAAGTAGATTCAGAGCTTGTTCATCAGCAGGAGAAAGAAGAGAATAAATTTGGTACTGGAGAGTGATTTAGGATACTTGGGAGCATTGAGGAGCTGTGGGCATCTAGAAGATCTAGAACTAGATTCAGAGCTTTCTCACCAGAGGGAGAAACAAGAGAATAACTTAGGTGCTGGAGAATGATTGAGGACATTTGGGAGCGTTGAGGAGCTGTGGGCGTCTAGAACATCTAGAACTAGGTTCAGAGCTTGTTCATCAGAGGGAGAAAGAATGGAATAACTTAGGTGCTAGAGAATGATTGAGGACATTTGGGAGCGTTGTGGTCATCTAGAACTTTGGGGCTGAATTCTGCCTTCTTTGGTCCTATGTCACTGTGTTAACAGCAAGGTCTGTCCTCATGATTCTCTTCAGGATTTCATCTGTGTCTCCTTTCTGGAGATGAGTGGTCAGTCAAGGACACTTGCCTCCAGGCATGACACCACAGCTGAGCAGCTGAGCCAGCAGTGTGCTGAGAAGTTTGAAGTCTCCTATCCCAAGGACTATGGACTCTTTGTTCACATTGATGGCTGTTGGTTCCAGCTGGACAAAGCTGCCCTTCCTCACCACATCAAAGCCTCCCTGCTGAAGAGTGAAACAAAGAAAGATTTCCACTTTATTTATAAACCAATAGACCATAAAACCTCATCAGTTCCCATTGTCAAAGAGTCAGACTTTCCCCAAGGGCCTTGATGTGCTTCTGATGTGTTGTGTCATCCTGGAAGGGCTGGATGGTTTATCTCATGAGATACTCTGCAGGCCTCAGAAGGTCTCTGGAGTGTGTAGCCTTTGGCAAAAGGCAGATGTGTTTGTTGTAGATGCTGTCTGAATTCAGGGCATTGCAAAAGGAGCTTTCAGAACATTCAGCCTCTGGAAAACTTGAAGTTTCAAATGTCAGAACCTCCTGCTGGCAACCACAGAAGGTAAGGGGACAGTGGAGGAAAATCCAGAGATCTTGCAGGAAAAAGCAGACTTTTTCTCCATGATAAATGATGGCAAGTGGGAATCAGCTACATGCACAAGGCTTGGGAAGGGTCTGCAAGCACCTCAGTCAGTTTGAAGGTAAGAAAGTGTTTATGCCTTAAAATATTTGTTCACTCTGAATAAACTGAGTCTTGGTTGATGTCCTCAGTGGCAAAGGGCTGCCACCCATCACAGAGCCACCACCTTTGAAATCCACCATTCAAGGTGACCTTTTCTGCCATCTGCTCCTCACTGAAATCAGGTATAAATATTTTGCCAGGGGGTTTCTTCTCAAAGATTGAAAAGTCTTCACCATCTCTACGTGTACAGTGGTTTTAATCCCAAGGGTTGTATGATAGTGTCTGGGTAACTATATATTTATTTTCCATGTGTGATATGGTGCAATTCTTTTAACAGAAGCATTTGTAAAGGATTAAATAATTTGCCTGGTGCAGCAAACCAGATTAAAATTTGAAAGTCAGAAAGAGGTGGAATAAAAAATACCTGTCCCTTTTTACCTGGCTGTCATCTTCTCAAGTCTTTTCTCATCTACAAGTCCCACCAAGGTATTACATTAAATTTTGCAGACAGAACTTGCTAATTCTTCTTCTCCCTCTGCTTTCAGTCATCACTGCAGAACTGAAGTCCCACAGAATAGGTTGAAGTGATGCAAAAATACTTTTTTCATGAAATTTGAAAGCAGTTTTTGGATAAAGGGCAGCATGAGACTTAATTGCAAGACAGATCCACATCTTCTGGGTGCGAGATTCCTGCTAGGAACATGAGGGACTGGATTGTCTGCATGCAGGAGGCCAGGAACCTTCACCACAGCAGCACAGATTTGGGACCAGCAAAGCTCAGGTTAGAGAGAAAGGATGTTTTACTTTGGGTTTTGGGGGTTTTTTTTGCTGTTGTTTTCTCCCATTAACATTCATAAAATAATTGGGATGTGTTAGGCCTTACTTCTGAATCTCCAGAGGAAAAGACGGTCGCTCCCTCAGCCCCTGGGACCTAAAATGTCTGCAAGGCCCACAGGTGGTGTGGACTGGCCAAATCTGCAAATGGGTGACAGACCAGCTGTGGGTCACCACTAGCCTAGTCTGTGCATGTGTGTCTGCCCAGGAAGGGAAAACAACCAAGAATGAGGAACAGTGAATAACAGCAGCCTTCATTTTGAGGACATCATGTGCAGAGCTTGTGGAGTGTGACAATGACACTGAGCTGAGTCCAATTTCATGGTTATTTCTGCATCTGTCAGCACCTCTCTGCCTTGCCCCTGGGCAGCACGTGATGCCAGAGCAGGAGCAGTGCCAGTGGCCTTGTCTGGGACAGGCTGGGAACCTGGACTGCTCACAGGATAGCACTTGGGATGGTGTTACCAGACCTGAGCTACCAGTTTCCAGCACCAATCTGACTGTGTCTCCTTCCTCAGACTCACTGGGGAGGTGCCCAGTGCTGGAGCTGCCCTAATGATCCCTGGTCAATCAGGCCATGGATTATCATGTCGTCATCAGTCTGGCTTCTCAGCCCACCACCATCCTACTCTGAGTAGAAGGTTCCCCATCATATCCCAAACACACAGTACAAGACTGGCTGTCCTGTCTCATCACTGCTGTCTGGATGTTCTGAGGATTGATCTGCTCCATGTTGGCCGTACTGACCTCAGTTGACACCACAGGAGGACATCAGCATCAGTTATGAGCCTTTTTTTATTCTCAAACCTACACTAGACACAGTCTCCAAATCCACAGGAAACCCTTCCAAAGGTAACACCCTCAACTTGATTCTCATCTCCTTTCCCCACCCAAACCAGGCTCCAAAACAGCTTTCTGGTCAGTTTCCCACCACATTCCTCACCCCCCTTGGTAGTTCTCCAAGCCACGTACCCACCTCACCTCCCATCATCTGCAGGTACAGCCAAGAAGGCCAACCAAATCCTGGGTTGCATCAAGAGAAGTGGGACCAGCAGGGCAAGAGAGGTGATTTTGCCCCTCTACTGGGCTCTGGTGAGGCCCCACTTGGAGTTACTGTGTCTGGTTCTGGAGCGTTCAAGATAAGAAGGACATTGAGCTGTTGGAGCAGGTCCAGAGGAGGCCACCAAGATGATCAAAGAGCTGGAGCAACTGCCTAATGAAGACAGGCTGAAGGAGTTGGCGTTGTTCAGCTTGGGGAAGAGAAGACTCAGGGGGGACCACAGAGTAGCTTCTCAATACCTGAAGGGGGCTACAGAAAGGCAGGGGTAGGACTTTGTAAAAACATACGTGATGGAAGGACTAGAAATTGGGAGAGGGGAGATTCAGGCCAGATAGAGGAGATTTTTTTATCGTGGGGGTTGTGAAACTCTGGAAGAAGTTGCCCAGAGAGGTTGAGGATGTCACCTCTCTGGAGGTGTTTAAGGCCAGGCTGGACAAGGCACTGAGCAGCCTGATGTAGTGGGAGGTGTCCCTGCCTATGCCAGGGAGGCTGGAACTCAATGATCTTTAAGGTCCCTTGCAACCCAAACTGTTCTCTGATTCTGTTACACTGAGATCCATGTAAGGTGGGACAGGGGTTCCCCAGCACTAGATCCAGACTGGTATCCCAAGAAGCTTGGTTCCACTGTGGCTGCTGTGAGTTATTTTAAGCCTGAGGTGCAAAGATGTGTAGGTCTGCCAAAGTCCTTGGCCTGAGCAGATTATCTTTGCACTGTAACATTTACGGTTAATGAGCCTACTGTAATTTGAGGAGGATAAGGCTAAAGCAGAAACATGCAAGGAAGGAAACTAGGACTGATCTGCTGGGTGTTTTTGGAGAGCAACTGGACTTTGTGCAAGCCAGGGGGCAAGCAACAGATTGATGAAGTGAAGCACCCCCGACCTCTTGCAGGGACCTGGGGCATCTGAGTCAGCAGCTGGACCTGGAGACAAGGGGGGAACTACTCAACTGGGTGGTGGAGTACATGGAAATCGTGACAGCAGTACAGGCTGGGATTAAAATTTGCCAGAGCCTAGTCCCAAATCAGACCTGCATGTCCCCATTTTAAAAATACATGAGGTTCTATCTTGATTTGGCAGGGGGGTTGGAACTGGATGATCTTTAAGGTCCCTTCCAACCCAAACTATTCTATGATTCTATGATTTCTCTTTGGCTTTCATAATTTCCTAATCATCTAGGTTGGAAGGGACCTTTCAGATCATCAAGTCCAACCATCACAACTCTACCAAGCCTCATACCTGGACAGGGATTTGAATCTTTGACTCTCAAACTGTCTCAAACTCTCCCAACTGAGCTACACACCCAGGTCATTTCCTGTGAGGTTTTCCTCTGGCAGAACAACCACAAAGCTCTGGTTTGATTTGCGAAGGTTGTTGTGGTTCTCCTGAAGTCAGAGAGATGAGCAGGAGTAGTGCAAGTTCCTGGGAATGAAGTCCTTCTGCTGGGGTTCAGTGCAGAGCAGGGCTTGCTCAGAGGCTTTTTGGTCACAATGATCCACATCTGTGGAGCACAAAGTTGGTTCCTCTAAGAACCAACTATAGCTGTCCCTTGTCAGGGAATGTGAGGTGGGAGCTGCCACAATGCAAGGCAGGAGCTGCTTCTCTGGGTTCCCAGCTCTGCTGTGGCTCCCAGGCTGGTTTGGGTCCACAGAATGGTTTGGGTTGGAAGGGACCTCAAAGATCATCTCCTTTCAACCCCCTGCCCTGGACAGGGACACCTTTCAGGTTGCTCAGAGCCCCATCCAGCCCAACCTTGAAGCCCACCAGGGATGGAGCAGCTACAGCTTGTCTGGTAAACGTGTTCCAGTGTCTCACCACCCTCACAGTGAGTATTTTCTTCTTAATACCTAATCTAAACACACTCCACGAGTTTTCCTCATACCACAGCCCCTGGCAAGGAGGAAGCAGTGCAATCTGCTGATCTGTGGCCTCTCCTCATTAGCCAAGAGGGCCACAATGTGACTCATGTTCTGGCCCTCACATGACCCATCAGCAGACACAAGTGTTTTCAGGAGACTTTGGCCCAGGAGGGTTTTGCAATCCCACAGAGGCCTCCTCAAACACTTGTTTGCTGAGAAGGAGTTGTGCAACAGGCACTCATGGGCTTGCAAGGAAGGGATCCCAGGGTGAGATCTGCTGAACCCAGCAACTCCAGCAAAGGAAAAAAACCAAAAAAACCAAAAATTCCAAGTGGCCACTGGGTGCAAGGAGCTGTTTTAATGCCCCTTTGTAAATAATTCACTGAAACATTTACACCAGGAGGTCACATAGGACCAAGACCCACTGAAATTAGAGGCTAAATTCAAGAGCTTTTGGTCACCATCATGTTTCCAGCCACCAACTGGCTTTTTCCCACAGGCTTGTGGAGAGATTGAGGCTGGCAGAGAGCCATGGAGGTGGCTGGTCCAAGCTCTGCAGCAGGACTTTCCTCTTTGGCTTGTCCTCAGGGCTTGTCCTTTTAGGGCTGGAGACCCCACAGCCTCACTGGTGCCTGTTCCACTGTGTGGAATGTTCTCCTGCTGCTCAGCTGGTCCCACTAGAGTCACTGGGATGAGGGACTTGGATTGTTTCTTTTGTCTCCCATCTCTTTGGAGTGTTCTCCTGCCCAGCTGGTCCCACTGGAATTGCTGGGATGAGAGAGTTGGATGATTTCTTTTGTCTCCCATCTCTTTGGTTCCTGGGAAGGAAGTGGCTTCCAATGTAGACCCCCCCTGAGCTCACTCAGAACTTCAGCTTATGTTCCTGTAGTTCTTACATACTCTCTTCCATCCCTGTGCTACCAGAGCACAGGAATAAAGGGTCTCCTTTCCCAAAGATGGGCTCAGCAGTGACAACGACTCCATCCTGGTAAGAGAAGGTACAACTTCTCTAGGACAGAGCTAAAATATTTAGTGAAATCTAAAAAAAGCACATTTTCTCCAACTTCAGGTGAAAACTGCCTTCTGTTTGATGCTTAATTGATACATGGGGACAAGGACAAGTGCTCCAGGCAAAACTATGTCCACATAAAAATGGTGATATTTAGATTCTTTGCATTAGAAACACTCTGGAGAGGCTGGTCAGACCTGCCCTCTCCAAGCTGCTGTGTGCAGCAGGATGTGGAGAGGAAACACAGCAGATTTATCCCACAACAGCTGGGAAAAGAGCCTCGAACTCTTGTTTCCAACAATGAGGAGGAGGATTTGAGGAAGAGCTGGCTGGTGGGGATGTCTGACTCTCCCCAGGGCTCACAGATGAACAGGAAAAGTTCATGTAAATCCCTCAGCCTCAACTTTGCCCTGTGATGCCTAATTTGGAACCTGATGGTTTTCCATGTTCAGCAGAAGTTCTTCCCACAGCCCAAAATTCCAGGGACAGCAGTGGGACAGCTCTGGGGAGAGAAAGGGTGGTTCCTCCTTGCCCAACAAACCACAAAACACCCCTGCTGCAAGACTGACCTTGCACAATCCCAAAGTTCTTCTCGTACCAAACAGCCACTAAGCCCCTGCTGCTCTTTGGAGGCTTTGAAGCGTGCAGGTGAAGGTCTGTGGGTTTTCTTCCCTCCTGTAATAGGGCTGTTCCCTGAGTGACCACAAAGGAAACCTCTAGATATCTGTATCTCTGAATGCAAAGTGGAAATTCAACAGCACTTAAATGTTTTTTGAGGGAATTGCTGACCTTCAGGTTGTCTCTCCTTCATTTCAGTTCATCAGGGAAGGGGTAACACAGCTACAAGTAGCATTCAGGATGGTGAAGATCTGGAAATCACTCTTGCAGCAGGAAAACAGGGAAAAAAATCCTCCTCATTCACATTTCAGCTTTGCATCCTTAGAGTCTGCAGGAGGGACATTACTGAGATATGAGAGACAACACAGAATCACAGAATGTCACAGATTAGCAGGATCTTCAAAAGATCATCTAGTCCAATCCCCCTCCTGGAGCAGGAACACCCTGATCAGGTCACACAGAACCCATCAAAGTGGGGTTTGAATGTCTCCAGAGGAGGAGACACCACACCCTCTCTGGCAGCCTGTGCCACTCTTCTGTCACCCTCACTGTGAAAAGATGTTTTTTTCTTATATTTATGTGAAACCTCCAGTGTGGAAAATAAAAATGCTGATTTTTCATCAGGTAATTACTTTTTGAGGCCTGGAGACTCTTGGCCATAAAGGGAGATGTTAACTCTGAAGAACTAGAGGGCTTTTTTTTCCTCCCCTCTTCTGAAATCTTCAAAAGAACATGAATATTTTAAGGAAGTGAATAAAATTGTTAAAACTATGATGCCACTCGGTCAGCTGAGGGCAGAGAACAATTTTAAAAAGCAGAAATGAAAAAAAAATTAGCAGATTTAATGCAAACAGGGCTTTGAAAGAGCAGTTTTTCCCTGCTCTGGGGTCACTCTTCTGTGACCTGGCTGAAAGCTGGCCTTTGGGGACAGCCCTTCCTCCTGCCACTATCCAGGGAACACACCAGCAGAATGTCATTCTCTCTCTTATTTTTAGATTTCTGAGAAAAACACCCTAGTTTCACAGCTGAAAACAAACAGGAAGCAACTGGAAGGAAAAAACCAAACTAAAACAAAACAAAACAAAAAACCAAAAAAAACCCAAAACACAAAAGCCAACTTTCAACAGCTCCCAAGGTAGAAGTTTTCATTTCTTAATTCAATGAAGCCAAATTCCAGATAGTTTTTAACCTTATCCATCTTGCCACTAGATATTCTCCGGGGATTTCTCTCAGCAGAGAGCTGAAAACATTACTATTCTTCTAGCCTAAAGGCTAAAGTTGTTAACTAAACAACTAAACTAACTAAAGTTGTCCCTTCCTGATATAAAAGTTGGTTCCAGTTGAAGTTCCAAGGGTCCTCTAAGTGGGGAGTTAGCCAGAACTCTCTCCATCCTGCATGCACAGGCTTGGATTTCTCAAAAAAATTTTTTTTTTCCTCATAGAGATAATTTAAAATATTCCTGAAGCCTGAAGCACTTCAGTTCCCTCCCTCTACAGGTGAAAAAGGTTTGAGCAACCTGAAACTACTTCAAGTCACCTCATAACCCTTAATTTGTCCCCCTCTGTGTCATTTTCTGAGTCACCTCTACAAAATTGTGCCATCAAATGGGATTTTAATTCCTTGTCTTTGATGTTCTTGGTTTTGGGTTTCTCTGCTTTGCTTTGGAGTTGCTTTTTTTTTGGTGACCCATTTTAGAAAAACCTTAAGGGGGTAGAAAACCTTTTAATGCAATGTCTTGAAGCCAATCAGCCCTCCTTTGTTTTTAAGACAGAAAAACATGTAACACTGCATTGCCCCATGGGGTGATGAAACCATCGACTTTATTTTATTTCACAGGCACTTCCTCTGCTCTGTCTTCCCACAGGTTTGAGGGGGGTATGTACATTTAATTACAGCAGACTAGTGCTAAATTGATAAAATTAAGATATCTCTGTGCACTCTCTCCACAAAGACTGTCCCTTGTCTGGTAGTTCTTAAGTAAAACTCATTTCTGTCAAGGAGATAAAGCTTCAAGAACACAGTTTGGCTTCTTCACTCTTCAACCAATCTGCAAATTAGTCACGGGAATAGAATTCATTAACTCCTTTTTAAAAAGCTAAAACTCAGCAACAGAATAAAAATTATTTCTCTCCAGGATTAACAATGTTTAAATTCAGCAGGGATTTAGCAATAGCTGACAGGAATGGGTGGCTTGTAGTGTTCATCCAGAGATTTTTTTTTAAAAGCACTGTGGTTTAAAACAAATCATTCAGCTTGTAAGCTCCTGGGTGGTTGTGTGAAACCAAGAGGCTGTCAGCAGGCACAGGGATGCAGAGGAGAGCTCTGCTTCCAGCAAAGAGCCTCAGCTCCCAGCACAGTTCCAGTACTTCTGGAGCCAAGGGCTCTCTTCCCCTTGGCATGCAGGTTTAAGTCTGGCTTTATTACACTTATGAGAAGTTATCACTGGTAGTAAAGGGTTATACTAAGGGCTGCTGCTTCTTCTTCTTCCATCAGTGCCCCAGGCACACTTGATCCATGGCCTGGTAGATTCTGTAACAGAAAACAATAATGATGAGAAACTCTTCAGGTGCTCTGTTCTGCTCTCAAACTTTCCCAGTGGGACAACACCAGGAGCCAGAGCAGTTCTTAACCTAAACTCTGATCTGTCACCCTATTCCCTACCCCTCTTCTTTTTCTTCCTCTCAGGGGACAAACAAGCTGGGACTCCATCCCATCACAAATTGCCAAGGCAGAATTTTCACACCCTGACACTGCTGCACCACCACAAGACTCAGCCTGCACCATTATATCCCTGCTTTCCCACCACCCCACTCACAGATGAAGGTCCTAGAACCATAATCCCTTTCCACACCAGAACTGTGGTGTTCTGAGCCAGCAGCTGAGGGGCAGAGGAGAGAAAATCATAGAATGGTTTGGGTTGGAAGGGATCTTAAAGATCATCAAGCTCCATCCCCCCTCCATAGGAAGGGACACCTCCCCCTAACTTAGTGCCTTGTCCAGCCTGGCTGTAAGATCATCCAGCATCCAGCAACTATAGGGCAACACCTTTGTCCCGTAAAACAAAGCAACCCCACTATTTTACAGTGTGCACAGCAATGGGATCCTCCAACTGGCTAGAATTTCCCGTAAGGAAAATGAAAGGCTTCCTGGAATAGGAATGGGAGGCAACTAACAGTGATGAGTTTTCCATAATTACCATTTGTAACTTTAGAGTCATAGTTTTAGTGACAAAATAGTGAGCAGAGTAGAACAAGTGAGGAGATTTGCCTGTCAGCTTCTGCTTCTCTAGTCAGAGTGTGTCTGGTAGCTCCTTACCTTTCTATGGGGTATCCTCCTTCACAAAGGTTGACCAGGGTGTACAGCTGTCTCAGGGCATACTCATACTGAAATAAACAGACATTGGTAGTAATTAGAGAATCACAGAATCATAGAATAGTTTGGGTTGGAAGGGACCTTCAAGATCATGGAGTTCCAACCCCCCTGCCATAGGCAGGGACACCTCCCACTACATCAGGCTGCTCAGTGCCTTGTCCAGCCTGGCCTTAAACACCTCCAGGGATTGAGGGAACATCCACAACCTCTCTGGGCAAACTCTTCCAGTGTTTCACCACCCTCACAGCAAAGAATTTCTTTCTTATATCTAGACTAAATCTTCCCTCTACCAATTTACATCCATTATTTCTAGCTCTCCCATCACAAACCCTATTAAAAAGTCCTACCCCAGCCTTTCTGTAGCCCCCTTCAGGTATTGAGAAGGTTCTCTGAGGTCCCCCCTGAACATTCTCTTCCCCAAGCTGAACAACCCCCAACTTCTTCAGCCTGTCTTTAGAAGGCAGTTGTTCCAGCTCTTAGATCATCAACTGACATCAGTTTGTCATCAGCTGACACCCCCAAATCCTTCTCGTCAGAGCCTTCTCCACCCAGCCTGTGTCTGTGCTTGGGATTGCCCCGACGCAGGTGCAGGACCTTGCACTTGGCCTTGTTGAACTTGCTGAGGTTGGCTTGGGCCCACCTCTCAAGCCTGTCAAGGTCCCTCTGGATGCCATCCCTTCTTTCTGGCGCATCAACTGCACCACACAGCTTGGTGTCAGCTGCAAACTTGCTGAGGGTGCACTCAATCCCACTCTCCATATCTCCTACAAAGATGGTCCCAGTTCTGATCCTTGAGGGACACCACTCCTCACTGGTTCCCACTTGGACAAGGAGCCATTGAGTGCAACTCCTAGAGTGTGACACTTACCATGGCCAAGCGCCAGTTGAAGCAACGGGTTTTGAAGTGTTTCACTGCTAACTCATAGCAGTCATAATTGCTGATGGTCAGTCTGTCTGACAGCATTCGTCTGGTCTGTTCTTTTGATCCTGTTACTAACATGATGATCTTCTTTGTGGACTCTTGGATGAATTCTCTCACCTGTATATGGAACAAGAAGAACTCAAAACATGCTTTCTCCAAACCTAGTTTTGAAGACCTTGAATTAAATTCCTCTTTCTTTCATCCTCCCTCAAATCTTGGGCTCTTTAAGGAACTTAGCTTTATCATTTTATTTTTAGCAGACTTTGGGTCCTGTTTGGACACACAAATGAAAACTAGGGAGGCACAAAGTCAGACTCCTGGTGCCCAAAATTATTCCCCATCCTTCTAGAGTTCTGGTAGAAGACAGACAACTAGTGGGCGCCATTCTGCCGGAACTGTTTCATCTGGGAGGCTTCAGTTTTACTGAGACAAGAGTAACTCCTCCCAGGAAGAAACCTTTGGATGCAGATGAGGAAATTCCTGACAATCTAAGCTGTGAGACCGAGAATCATTACTGAATGTGCCTTGTGAATAAAGAGGGCTGAATTCTAGAGGAGTAAACTATTAGCTAGAGGTTACTAGTCTAAATAGTATCTTTGTTACAGTTCTCAAAAACTGGAAGTGATGTCCAAATCTGACCTGATACATAGTTTAAATTTATAGAATCATGGAATAGTTTGGGTTGGAAGGGACCTTCAAGATCATCAGGTTCCAACCCCCCTGCCATAGGCAGGGACACCTCCCACCTAGATTTGGTTGCTCAGTGCCTTCTCCAGCCTGGCCTTAAACACCTCCAGGGATGGAGGGGGCATCCGCAACCTCTCAGGCCAACCTCTTCCAGTGTTTCACTACCCTCACTGTAAGGAATTTCCTTCTTATCTTCAGCCTGAATCTCCCCTCTTCCAATTTACATCCATTATTTCTAGTCCTTCCATCACAAACCCTATAAAAAAGTCCTACCCCTGCCTTTCTGTAGCCCCCTGCAGGTATTGAGAAGCTAAAGTGAGGTCCCCCCTGAGCCTTCTCTTCACCAAGCTGAACAACCCCAACTCCTTCAGCCTGTCCTCATAAGGAAGTTGCTCCAGCCCTTTGATCATCTTGGTGGCCTCCTCTGGACCTGCTCCAACAGCTCCAATTTGTATTTTGTTCCTTTCTTTGGCTCACCTCTAGGTGTGCTTTCATCTGTGCAGCAATCTTCTTGGCCTTATGAGCATCATTGGTAGCCATCAGCTTTCTTTTCATGATTGCCAGAGGAACATCAGGGCTAGGTGTGAGGTCGTAGCGTTTCACAGGTGGCAGAGAAATGGGGACAGATTTCTTCCCCATGCCCTGAAACTGCATCACTTTCATGGAGGAGATGCTCTGGAGGGTAGAAAGGGAAGGGATGGAAGTTGTGAATCCAGCAGGTGGCCTGGCTTTGCTTTGTCACACAGACCTCCATCTCTAAACTTGTCTTCTTAGCGAAAATAAAGGAGATGATGTGGCTGTGAGTGTGTGCACACAGGCATGCTGGGTTTGTAATACAAGTTTAAGGTTGCCAAAATTAAAATTGGAGAACTTTTATTTCTGAAAGTCCCTATGAGGGAAAAAGACTGTCAGGTTAAGTTATCTAGTTGCCTTTTAAAATTATTATTATTATTTAACAAATATTTAATTGTATTAACACATTAAATAATGGGACTATCATAAATGATGTATCATCCCTCAGCTCTTCGAGGGAACAATCTATTTAGCCATTAATATTTGTACTAAAAGCCTGGAAGTAGCAAATACCCTTTCTATACTTTAGAGAAGTATTAAATCACTGTCACAGCTTGGAGGAATTAATCCTCATTCCTTTTACTAAAGAATAATACATTCTGTACATCCTTTAACATCAAGACCATCATCTTTTAAATCCTAAGCAGTTCTTCTGAGATGAACAGTTCTAAATCAACCTTGGCAGTTTTGTAGTTTTTTTTTTTAATTTTTTGTTTGTTTGTTTGTTTCTAAGGGATGAAAATATAAAAGGTTTTAACATAAACCTGGAGCAGGAAGCCCACTCAAATACCTACTCTGTTTCCATACTGCATCACGTGGCTGGTGTTGGTGCGTTTCTTCACCAGCTGGAACTGCTTGTGGAGCGTTTCTTTCCTCAGATCCTCCTGCGTGAAGAAACTTCCATGTGGTCACAGATATTTAAATTCAGCTATTCTAAACGTGCAAGGAAATTTGGGAAAGTTCTCAGCTGCCAGGATGTTGAAGAATAGAGAAAAAGCTATATAATCTTTAAAAAATATAAAAGGTGAAATGAAGATTTGGCAGCTTGTTCTCAAATTGCTTCTACTGATCTCCTGGTTTCCAAGAAAATGGGCAAGAAGGGAGCAGACAAGCATATAAATCCCATAATAATACAGTTTTCCATTATGCTAACAAATGGGTTAGCCACAGGTCAGTATTTAAGGACCCCTGAAGTAGAGGTACAGCTTACTCTTATGTCCACTTCAACTAATCTGCAGATGTGTAAATCAGGATTCTGTCAATTTGGTTGTAGAACATAAGTTTCTAATCTTACAAGCAGCAAGAGTATCTGAAAATTTAATAAATAAATCTAGTTGCCTAAATAAAGACTATACATGGTTCTGAAGAGCAGATAAGTTCTTTCACCAACTCAGTTTGTTGATTTCAGCCTGGTAGAAACCCCAAGATTTCCACTAACTCTGTTAGAAGTTATTTTAGAGTTATCTATTTTGAGAAGTCTAGTGATTTTTTTTTAAATTCATGCCAAAGCTTCATCTAAGTGACTTACCATGTCTGAATCTTCCATCCAATTCACACTGTACCAGTCCCCAAGGTAAGTTTCCCTATCCTCATCAAAGTAACAGGCGTAAGAGGACTCTCCAGGATTGGCAGCTGTTGTTGCATAAACTGCAAACAAGTGGAAAATAATTATTCTTTTTTTATTTCTTATGCTTTAGTACTTTGTTGCACACACTACATTTGCCTATTTTGCCTTTCAATCATTTACTTCCAAAGAGCAAGAAGGAAAGAAAACAAGTGATCACTCTATTGAGTCAGCCTCAGTGCTGTTGTAAGAACTCTTTCCTTGCTGCCAAATGTATAAATCTGGGCTTTTTAAAGATGAATAAACATTTCTTGGGGCAAATCTCTTCAAAGACCTGCCTGATGACATCAAGAATGGCTAATGTTCATTTTCTTTGTGACAATAATGGGGACTTCTTTCCAAACTTGGAGAGAGTTGCATAAATCACCTCTTCTTCCATAAAATTCCATCTCTGAAGTAACACCTCTCTTGGACAACTCTCTCCACTGAGAGAAAAGCAAAACAAATTTCTTCAACAGTGGTCCCATAAGTCATCTCTATCACAGTAGAAATACTGTAAATGTGTCTTTACAGGTATTATTACGACAAAAGTCATTCTTTCTGCTAAAATCAACTCACACCATACTTGTGAAACTGAAGGAAAGTGGAAAGTCTGTGTTCCAGAAAGAAGTGTTAGTTATCTTTTCATATACCTATGATGGTGTTTCTACTCAGAATGCATCTGAAGTTCAAAATCCCCTAAAAGGTGTAGCAAAGTGCTGCTGCTAGAACCCTTTAAAATGCTTACTGAAAAAGCAGTAAATAGTTGTAGTTCACCACAGGATGCTCCCAAATCCAGCTTTGTAATGTAATGCCTAAATTGTCATTATCTGTAAATGCGTTTTTACAGATATTATTAAGACAAAAGATGTTTTTTTGCTAAATTCAACTCACAGCATACTTGTGAAACTGAAGGAAAGTGGAAAGTCTGTGTTCCAGAAAGAAGTGTTAGTTATCTTTTCATATACCTATGGTGGTGTTCACCTCAACTTCAAAATCCCCTAAAAGGTCTTAAATCTTGTCTGTGTAGCAAAGTGCTGCTGCTAGAACTCTTTAAAATGCCTACTGAGAAACCAGTAAATGGTTGTAGTTCACCACAGAATGCTCCCAAATTCAGCTTTGTAATGCAGAAATTGTCAATATCTGTAAATGTGTCTTTACAGATATTATTTAAAAAAAAAATATTATTTTTGCTAAATTCAACTCACAGCATACTTGTGAAACTGAAGGAAAGTGGAAAGTCTGTGGACCAGAAAGAAGTGTTAGTTATCTTTTCATATACCTATGGTGGTGTTCACCTCAACTTCAAAATCCCCTAAAAGGTCTTAAATCTTGTCTGTGTAGCAAAGTGCTGCTGCTAGAACCCTTTAAAATGATTACTAAGAAACCAGTAAATGATTGTAGCTCACCACAGGATGCTCCCAAATGATTTGTAATGCATAAATTTTCAATTGCCTAACTTTTTAAGTAAATCCCAAGAGTTCTCGGAGTGGAAATTATCAAATAAAACAAACTAATTAAACAAACTTTGGAAAAATGCTGATTCACTGTTTGTTTTGAAGACACTTCAACATGAAGAATTCTGTATGAACTTTGTCTGAGCCCTTGATAGCGCTGTAAAAAGTCCAGGTGGGTGTCAGGGGGTTGGCCTGACCTGGAATCTCAGCTTCTGAACTATAACAGAGAACTCAGTGTCCCTGCCATGGAACAAGAGTCTGAAATGACTGTGATTGCTCATCCTAATCAAAGCTGAGCTCACAGCTTAGAAACCCTGAAAAATCTTGAGTTCCCTTTCCTGGCTTCTTGAGCAAATGAATGTAACAATATTGCCTGGCAAAGACGTCTCTCAGGTTCCTCTCTGTTACTCTTTGAAACTCAGAGCACACCTGCTCTTTACTGGGTAAGAAATATCAGTGTAACAACAGACACCAGTTAAGGGAAACCACACACCCACAGTTCCTGAAAAATAAAACACTTTCAACTTCTCATTTGCAAGAAACAGAGAGCTTTGCTAAGTCTTGTAACTCCAGCAATTCTTGAAAAGGAACTTCCAAGAAAAGGAAAATAGCATTTTTCTATAAATCTTGTGCTTCCCTCCTGAAACTGTACAGAAAAGTGGCCCTGAAACTATTGATACAGTTCTGCCTGTGAGAAGCTGTGAGGTTTAAATCCAGCAAGTTAAACCATTAACCATTGCTCACCATTGATGTTATCAGCCAAATGATTCATCATAGATCCAGACTCACACGCTTCAATGTAAAACACCATCTAGGAAATAAATCAGAGACCTTCAGAAATTCTGGGAGGAAACAAGAGAAAATCCCTTCTGTGCTTTCCAGCTGCAGGTAGCTGGCCTGTCCCTGCTATCCCACAAACCCATCACGCTACAGAGTAAAACACGAAAGCAAACAGATCAATTTTCATTTAGAAATTTCAATTTTCATTAATCTCTACAGAACCCACAGGGACCTACTGATTAATCACAGAGAGAGCCACTCTCTAGGCACTGCAATGTGCTGCTACTGAATATTTAGGATTTCCAGAAGCAGTGGCCACAGAGGTGTTCTTAAATACAGTCAGACAGATTCCCACAGGAAATCGCTTCAAAAGACAAGCTGCTAAAATGTTCTAAGTGGTAATTTTGCTGCTTAAAACTCCTTGGGATGTGCAGAATTTTCCAACAGGGGTCTCCTGAGCTGCAGAAGATAAACACAGGGTCTCTACAAACTTCCTGCAGTAGCACTACAGTCTGAAGTGAGCAAAGCACAAGAAGGGCAAGTGAGGTGGAGTATTTTGAGGGAGTGGTAGTTGTAGATGTTGTTTCTCTATGGCTGCTCAGAATATACACCATTATCAGAAGTTACTACACCTCAGCAAACTCAAAAGGCAAAGAGAAAATTTGTGGCTGATCAACCCTTGTAAGTGAAAACTCCCAACCCAAAGTTCATTGCATGGCAACAGCTTCCTCCTGGTTTAGATTCTCAAAACGAAGACAAATTTCTCTCTCTCCCTGTGATAAATGCACTTTTAATCTGGAGCAGATGAGGACAGACTGAAGGTGTTGGGGTTGTTCCACCTGGAGAAGGCTCAAGGGGGGCCTCAGAGTAGCTTCTCAATACCTGAAGGGGGCTACAGAAAAGCAGGGGAAGGACTTTTTAATAAAATATCTGATGGGAGGACCAGAAATAGTGGATGTAAATTGGAAGAGGGGAGATTCAGGCTTGACATAAGAAAGAAATTCTTTACAGTGAGGGTAGTGAGACACTGGAAGAGGTTTCCCAGAGAGGTTGTGGATGCCCCCTCTCTGGAGGTGTTTAAGGCCAAGCTGGACAAGGCACTGAGCAGCCTGATCTAGTGGGAGGTGTCCCTATGGCAGTGGAGTTGGACCTAGATGATCATTAAGGTTCCTTCCAACCCAAACCATTCTATGACTAATCTCACAACTTATGATATGCTTGTTTACCTGTCGGTACTTTTTGTGACGATACATGTACCAAATAGTCTTATTCAGGTCCCTCACGTGAAGCTGTAAAAATAAAAAGGTTTGTATTAAATCCACTTATGCTTAACAGACATACAGAGTTATAAATACTAACTGTTGTATGTTTACTACTTCCCATTAAATTTATCCAGTGCTTTGCCATTCTGAAATACAAAAGATGAGGAATGGTCTCAGATTATATGTACAGGAAACCAGAAAGCCAAGTTAAACAGTCTGGACCACCAGAAATACTAAATGATGTATCTTAATCTCAACTTGAATGCTTCAGATTCAAACTAAAGGGGGATGATGAGAAAAGTGCTCCTTTTCTGCCTCCTCCCTCAATGCTGTACATCAGATATTTTAGTGATTTATATTTTTTTTAGTTATTATTTTAGTAATGTTACTAAAAATATGGGTTTTAAGACAAAGTAATCTCCTCAAAATGCTTACATCACCATCAGGGAAAGCCAGAAGTCCTGGAGCTCCATGGTCAGTGAAATAAACAAACACATGATCCTTGGGACCACTAGAAGGGAAAAAAAAAAGGCAAAGAAATTAATTCTAGCCACTCCAGCCTAATCTTTGCCACAACAAGAATCATCTACTTCTCAATGCCAAGACAGGTAAATATGGACAGTGAAATAAATAAAATCTCCTTCTCAATGCTAAGACAGGTAAAGATGGTCAGTGAAATAAATAAACACATGATCCTTAGGACCACTGGAAGGATAAAAAACTGGCAAACAAATTAATTCTAGCCACTCCAGCCTAATCTTTGCCACAACAAGAATCATCTACTTCTCAATGCCAAGACAGGTAAATATTTGAAAATAACAAAGCTGAAGCTGTTACCTCCTCTTGGTAACACTTTTTTCTTCCCAAAGCATGCTATTTTGGGACCTTCAAGATCATCTAGTTCCAACCCCCCTGCCATGGGGACATAGGACAGATATCAATCCTTCTAGGCTGCAGCAGACAGGATGTTCTGCCTGTTGTCACTAGTGCAACCACCCAAAACTAGTGAGAAACAAGAGTCTGTGGGCTATGTAAAACCAGGAAATTCTTCTCCAGTTTCATTTTTTGCTCATGGGGGTTTCCCAGCAACTCTAAACACCCCCACATTATTGCACCTTTCTGTACCTACAACCTTGCAGAAAGAAGGGAGGGGGCATAAAGCCTCTTTGTAGGGGAAGGGAGGGGAATCTCAAATCCTTTTGTTACTTGGGAGCTTCTCTAGTGTTTTTGGTGCTTCTCTAGCAAAGCTGCCTCTTCAGGCAAGCTTAAGGCAATCCCAGTGATTTTTCCAGTATATTCCTCCCTCCCTTCCCAGTGTGAGCATGGTTCTTGACATATTTCAAGCAAGAATTGAGGAACCAGCCTCTGGGATAAATGTACAACTGCACATATCATTATTTTCTTAATTAAACTTCTCTTACCTTTTCAATACTTTTCCTGATCCCACTCCCTTCACTGCTTCTTCATCTCCTCTAAGAACAGCAAGAAAATTCTTTGGAGTAACATCCTGAGGATTTGAAAGGATTAGAGTTAAATCTGATCACAAAACCAACAACAAAATTTTTATTTAAAATCCAAATCCAGGCAGGGATGGCAGTTTAGCTGGCCATTTTTTGCACACAATTCATTAGCCATTGATGACTCAATGGGACATCATGAAATTACCAAGTGATTGGATTACTGTCTGACCTAATGAAACAATTAAGTCTTACACAGCTCTTCTTCAGATTGAGTTAAAACATTTAGCAATGCAAAACTTTTCCTTTTTTATCTGTGCACCAGCACAGAAACAGTTTAAGGGCTTATTTTTATGACTGCTGCTCGACTTCAAAGCATCTGTTTTTTTATATTATCTTAGGAACACCAAACTTCATGCCAAAGTGAATAAGCTGGAGGTTTTATCCTATTCTGGAGTGGAAGCTACAGGCTGAGAGGATTTATGAGGAACACTGGCTAGTGCTGAGCTTGGGGAATGGTGTTTCATTCCCACCTCCTTTGTGTAATCCTTGGGCACCCCACGGTACACATCTGTGCCATTAGGTCTGTTGATGACAATCCCTTTGGTTGGATTTCTGAAAGTTAAAGAGAACAGAAATATGAGTAATTAGCCACATAATAATCACAGAACTAGAAACCTACTTAAACTTTCCTCATTGGCCAGCTTGCCTTTGAGAGAGTGTGTGGGTATTGCACCACGTGTCAGGGACCTCAGAATAAAAATTCCTTTTCCCTTCAGTCAGTTACAGGTGCTTGCTTGTCTTAGGTGTTCTTACCCCAGGACTACCTTCAAGTATTTGCCCCTCAGGTCAAATTGTTCAATCCAAAGATGTAGGCAGAGTGATCTCTTACACTGTCACCTTCTCTGCTATCAGTCTTGCTGAAGTCCCCTTTCCCCCTCACTCCTGGTGCTGCTGTGCAGCTGAAGCCAAATGATTTTTGCTGTTGTCTCAGAATTAGAGGCTGTATAACTGAACTGTTTCATATAAAGAGCAATGGTGGGCTCCAGAGAGTCACCAAGAATTGGACATATACTCCCCATCCCTCAAGGAGGCGCTGGGCATGGGACTTGGGGGACATGGAAGCAGTTTTGCCTCTTTTTTGGGGGTGGAATTGACTCAAAACTGAGCCATAGGGTGGAGGGAGATGCTGGGCTGTCTCCAGGATCTGCCTGAGTGCCCTCCAGAAGGTACTTCCCCCATTTTATCAGTTATTAGTGATCATTATTATTTTTCATGATGGTTTAGGCAGAAGGGGCATGTCCACCATAGAAGTGATATTCTAAGGTAGCTCCAGTAGGGAGACTGGACTAGATGATATCTTGAGGTCCCTTCCAATCCCTGATATTCTGTGATTCTGTGATTCATTGCTGTGCAGTAAGGTTTAGACAGCTCATGAGCACATTTCAAAAGAGAACTGATGCTGAGTTGATGGATAAAACCTCTCTGCACATCACAGGTGGTTTTGAAGGTTTTTCCTGCAAAACCTCCTCAAACTTTTAAACATGTTGGTGACTGTGGCATGTTTGTAGTAACCATAAAGTTAGCGACCAGGGCACATTGATCACTTACTCATCACTGTCAGCAATGTCATCATACATCATGACAATGATCTGTTCATCTGGGATCCCATTGCGGTGCACAATCTGGTACGCGTGGCACACGTCTGCCTGAAATTAAGAAGATTTTCTTTAGGAACTTTAACAGAGAATTCTTACCTTTGAGAGCAGAAAAAAACCCAAAAAAACTAGCTTTGCAGGCCTAAGAGCAGCTGAAAGAAAGATGCAAGAGAAACTGCATTGAAATAGAAGCAATTGAGGGCTGAAATGCACAGGTTAAACCAAAACTTAATGTCTTTCTAAGGAGGAGTAATTGCATTAATAACAGAGAGCACAATTATTCTGGAGCCCTCAACATAAGAAGGACATTGAGCTGTTGAAGCAGGTCCAGAGGAGGCCACAAAGATGATCCAAGGGCTGGAGCAACTGCATTATGAAGACAGGCTGAAGGAGTTGGGGTTGTTCAGTGTGGTGAAGAGAAGGCTCAGGGGGGAACTCAGAGTAGCTTCTCAATATCTGAAGGGGGCTACAGAAAGGCAGGGGTAGGACTTTTTAACAAGATATGCGATGGGAGCTCTAGAAATAATGGATGTAAATTGGAAGAGGGGAGATTCAGGATAGATGTAAGAGGTGAGGCTGGTAAAACACTGGAAGAGGTTGCCCAGAGAGGTTGTGGATGCCCCCTCAATCCCTGGAGGTGTTTAAGGCCAGGCTGGACAAGGCACTGAGCAGCCTGATCTAGTGGGAGGTGTCCCTGCCTATGGCAGGGGGGGTGGAACTCCCTGATCTTGAAGGGCCCTTCCAACCCCAACTATTCTATGATCTGTCTCTTATTTGCTTGTTTTGGTTTCTTATTTGAGCAGAAACCAGAATTAACTTCAGACTTGGTACAGGCCCTTAGCAATGTTCTGTGAGAAAATCTAAATTAAATCCTTGAGCACTGACAGAAGAAGCCAAAGTGTGCCAAGTGTTTCTGTAGCAAGCCTGCATGACTAAGCATCAGACTGTTCTTGGCTGAAGCAAATATAACCTTATCTCTGCAAAGATTTTATTGATTTATTTTTATTATTTTTTTACTAGATAAAGATTTGGTTAAGGAAAAATTCCATTTTGATTCTGTATTTCTTGTAGAGTAACATTCAAGCAACCTCAAAGGAAGAAGACTGGTTTTGGTGGCAAACAGAATTCTACTCCAGCTCTTATCCTGATTTGTGCAGGATATGACTAAGTAGATTTTCTTTACAGAATCATCTTCTCATGACACAGAAACAACAATATCCAAATGATATTCCAGTAAATGCCAAATAACCCCAGCCCAAATTATTCTCTTCTTTTAGAGCTGCAGTCTGTGAATAACCTCATGGTCTATCAACAATCATTCCTAAACCCTAGAACTACCATCTAAAACATGCTAGAAAAAATGTAGATTTTATTGGGAAAAAAAATCTCATCTAACAAAAAGCAAGCTTTAAAGCTTACTTCTGTTGAGCTAATCTAATTTTCTGGTTTGTAAACCAAAATGAAGTGGTTTCAGTGGACCTACATGAAGTTCCCACCAGGGATATTGACCAGTTTAACTGAAAGGACACTGCAAAATCCTGTCACTTTTATAATTCCGGGGCTTCTAAGTGTGGCTGAAGATGAAAAGTGAAGGTGGCTGCTCATGATCCTGGCAAGGGTGAGGCACATTCAATGCTAATGAACTCTCCCACGGCAAAATCTCTTCCCTGTGAGTAACCTGACCTCATCCCCACTAACTAGAGCAGTTCCATTTCCTACCAGCCTACATACTCCTCCACCTGTCCCACACAATCTCCAGTTTATAGTTTTCCATTTCCTTGTATGTCAGCTGCTGCCTCAACAAGTCAAAACACAGTGGTTAAAGAGAGTTACAAAAGGCATCAGGTATAACATGAAACAGCAGATTGTAGGTTTGACTGAACAGGGAGTTGATTTTCAGAAGCAACATAAGCAAAAGTAGAAGAAAAAGGGAATCAGAGCATCTCTACACTGACTGATGAGTAGATCACAGATCCCCAGGAATAACACACTTCTTTCATGCTACAGAAACAGTTATAGGCTGCCAACACACAAAAATTCTTAAGTATACCACAGTAATGCCAACATAATCCACAAGCAACTATCTGTCCTCCCACAGACAGACAGGGACGCTAGAGTTTTTTTAATTAATACCAAAGTACACAAAAAATAGTTAAGCTTTGTAAAAGCATATTACCAGCATTTTTTTTAATCTCCTCTCTCTCCTTCCTTTGAATTTATTGCCTGTTTGCTCACCACCTCCTGTCCTCCTCAGTGTATTTGGAATGTACATTTAAATGGGACAACTGGGAAACAGATCAATGCAATCAATTCTTCTCAAGCTTAATTGCTTGGAGATTGTCCCAGCCTTTTGCTGCCCAGGGAAGTGGTTGAGGCACCATCACTGGAGATATTTAAGAGACTTATAGACATTTAGCTTAGAAATACAGTTGAGTGATGATTCTTATCAGAGATATGCTGATGGTTGGACTCTATGATCTGAAAGATCCCCTCCAACTGTGACAATGCTACAATTCTGTAACAATATCACCAAGATAGGCCACCAAGTTTTGCTGCTAAAACTCCATTGGCTATAGCAGGATGGTTCTGTGTAAAAGTTTGGGGGGTTTATGTATAGAATTAGCTGACCTGACCAGACACCTTTGATGTTGCTCACATGCTCCCTCCTCTACATGTAGACAAACATTGATCTCTATAAAACCAGAACAAAATTGTTCTGCCTCTGGAGCAGGGAGACATGTGAATCTAGATTATTTCCTGTTGATGTGTAACTGCCCCTCAAATCCTGCTGTTTGAGCCTTATTTCTTCCAGAAATATTTCTAGCATTGACTGCCCCAGAACAGAAGATGAAGAAAAACAGTAGTGCAGCTGCTGCTACTTCAAAATGGACCTCACACACCAGCCCTGAAGCAGACACTGTTAAGAAGGTGTGGTTCAGATCTTTCATTCCTAAGTTAGTCTAAACCTGTTGCTACACTCAGCAAATTCCTCTGGAATACCTATCCTTCAATCAGCTTAAACAATTAACTACTAGATTTTGAGAGCACAGAGATCAGAGGTGGAATTCCCTTCTTCACCTGGGATGGGGATTATGTTTCCCAAAATGTACATTTGGGGGAATTTATAAAGGGAAAAAAAATACCACAAACAACCCAACTTTTCTTTGCCATACTGTTCAAGCACTTGAGTGATGATCCTTAAGAAGTCTACAGGAGGGAGGGGTGGCAATGTTTGGAAAAATCAGGTTATTTTATGACACACATATGCATAAATAGTGCCTAAAGGAAAAAAGCTTGGACTTTGTGTAATTGGTTACCTGTGATCTTATGACTGCTAGATTCACAGCTAATAATCCATGTGTAAGGAACTTCATTGCAAAGTAGCAATGTTGCCATTACAGATACACTGAAGCCTCAAAGAGAATGAACTCTAATATATAAGCATAGTAGAATGAAATGCCTGAATGTTTCATTCCTTGCTTGAACACACACCAGTGAATCAGCCAAAAACTTGCCCAAACTGTATAAAAGAACTTTAGGAAAAGTTTTCCCATAGTTATAATTTTGCTTTTCATTTTCAGCATTTTAATTTTTCCAGGGTTTTTCCAGCTATTTTTTCTCCTCAAGTATGTATTCCACCTTTAGTAAGACCTTGTAATGGGTGCAAATTGGAAGAGGGAGATTTAGGTCTCCTCAATTCAGCCACAAGTGCCTGCAAGGTGTGAATCTCAGATAAATGAAAACAGTGGTTTTTTTCCTTTATCTAGACCACACATGGGGCTTGCACCACCAACTATGGATCCTTATCACTAACAGATGAAGTCTTGCACCACCAAGTTCCTTGAGGAACTCCTTAAAGGTGCCAACTTAGCTTTTATAGGGTCTGCACTGACTTTACAAACTCAGGGTGTTTGTACAGCACACAACTCAGGGTGTTTGTACAGCACACAAAGATGTTTTGCCCACAGATTGTTCTCTATGGAACTAGAGTCATTTCTGAAGGTGTAAACTCTTCTTTTTATGGCTGTGCAGTCAAACAAAGACGTGCTGCTGTCCGCTGCAGAAGGCAAGAGAGTTCAGCTCTTACTGTGCTGCCTGCAGGGAGCAATGCAAAGCAACAAAAGCTCACAAAACTTTAAATGTAATTAATACAAGCACAGAACACCAGGTACTAAGTGCACTAAGAGGCACTGAATGAAGCAAGTGAAACTCTTGAGATGTGTCAGCTGGAGCCTCAAATTACAAAGGGTTATTGCAAGTGCCCAACTGCTTGTGGAACAGTCCAGTGTCACATTGAGAAATTATTTAAGGGAACACTTACATGTCCAAATTCACTCGTACACAGTGAAGTTCTGAGGAAGAGAGGTGATGGCAGAAGGAAAGAGAATTCTAGTACAACATATTTTTTCTTTGGTAATTTCTCCCTTGGAAAATGTAAAATTTACAAAACTCTGCACTCTGGGAGTGAGCTCTGCTTCACTCTGTCACACTACAGATGTTATTCTACTGAAAAATAGTGCGACTCTACTGAAAAATACTGTATGTGTATGTGCTCATGACAGAACAGCTTTCACAATGGATGAAGCCCAGAACTGGCTGTCAAGCCCAAGAATTAGCTTCCCTCTTCTGTATAATTCTCATCCTAAAAGTCTGTGGTTCAGCCACTTCTGCTAGGAATAAATTCCCTTCATTTTTTGATACCCAAGGCACCTTTCCATGGAACTGAGAGTGGATTTTCCAGGAGTCCCCTCCCACCAGGGGTGCTCACTCCTGCCAAGCCCATAGGGCTGGCCATAGAAGGCTGTGAGGCAAAACAGCACAGGATGCTGACACACTGTATCTTGTGGGAACTGATTCTTTTCATAACAAGTGGGAGGTGGGGTATTTTGCCAAAGTAAGTAGGAGCTCAGCCCATTCTGAACAATCCTTCACACAGACGCTCTTATCTCATAAGCCTATCAAAGTTATGAAATGGGCACTGTGAGTGGTGTTCTAGTTTTCTTTCAATACCGTGCCTGAAGCGAGCGGCACAAGTTAAAATAGAGACACTTCTGGACTGAAATTTGGAACAATTTGGTGTTGTGCATTATTGCAGGTTTTTAGTTGATGTTATCTTCGAAATGAACGTGCTTAAAGAAATGCCACTCACATTTTTCTAATTTTTACAAGCAATTAGTGGGTGCAAAGCACGACCACACTCAAAAGTTGATTTGATTCTGTGAAGTTGGAATGTTCAAAAGACTTATTGTTAAACAGGCAAGGGTGCATCTTCTGAGCTGTTGGAGCAGGTCCAGAGGAATGCCACAAAGATGATCAAAGGGCTGAAACATCTGCCTTATGAAGACAGGATGAAGGAGTTGAGGTTGTTTAGCTTGGAGAAGAGAAGGCTCAATACCTGAAGGGGGCTATAGAAAGGCTGGTGTAGGACTTTTTAATAAGATATGTGATGGAAGGACTAGAAACAATGGAATATTGGAAGAGGATAGATTCAGGCTAGATATAAGAAATAAATTCTTTAGGGTGAAGGTAGTGAAACACTGGAAGAGGTTGCCCAGAGAGGTTGTGGATGCCCCCTCAATCCCTGGAGGTGTTTAAGGCCAGGCTGGACAAGGCACTGAGCAGCCTGATGTAGTGGGAGGTGTCCCTGCCTATGGCAGGAGGGCTGGAACTCGATGATCTTTAAGGTCCCTTCCACCCCAGACTATTCTATGATTCTGTGATTCTATGATTCTGCTCTTCATAATTCCATTACACCTGGCAGACACACTTAACCATTGAAGTCTTACTGAAAGAAAGGTTAAAAACTCATATGCTTGGGCAACTGTAGGAAAGGAATTCCAATGATGAGCCACAGCTTCAAAAATAGTTTTGTTTAGACAATGAATGTTGCAGTGTTAACTCTTGGAGTGGAAGGGAGCCAGCGAGACTGGTTATACAGCAACAGCAACAACCAGAGCACAACTCAGTAATTATATTTAGACATCCAAGGGCGGGTCCTGATCAAGGATACCCCTAGTATTTTTGTAATTGCCTTCCAATTTCAGCTTCAAAAAATACCTTTAAGTCTTATATAGGAATGATTTATATTAAGGCTGTAATACTCCACTTAAGATTATCAGGTGGAATCTACAGTGCAAGGAGCTGGCAAAATCCCTAAAATCAGCTTGGCAAAGTATTGAGCTATTATTTGCCAATATCAAGTACTTCTTTAGATACAACAAGCTTGTCAGTCTGGTTTATTTAGTCTCTTGCTCATCCTGTGCTGAAAGTCACAAACTGATTGTAAGCTTAGAGGAAGGGGAAAGACATACATTCAAATCAGGGTGGCAAACACGTAGGAGGTTCATTTCTTCCCAAGTTAACACAGAGAGGGAGGATTAAAACTATCTAGATTTTACAGGCATTTACATTAAAAATAATAAATTCTTTTAGAGCATCAGTGTGCTCAGCTTGGTGTATGTACTTATTACATTTAATACAGTCTAACTTTTGAAATACTGATTTTATACATGAGTTTCAACCTGTTAGAGTTCACCTTAACCAACAAGAGCCTGGTAAACTAGTTCTCTGACATTAGACATATACAGATAAATACATGAATTAGAACTAAATGGACTGTGTTCTACAGGAAAGCAAGAGGTAGTACCAAGTGTCAAGCAAAAAAGTGCATTTAAATGTAGATAAAGCCATTTTAAAGGATTGCCAAAGAATTCCCCAAAGGGAAAATTGCCATATTATCCTGACTGCTGATTATAAATCTTGATCTTCATCAGACTTACGTCACTTGGATTTAATCCTGTCCATCCTGACACTCACACCACAATTCCACAATGTGCTGCCTTTGACTGCAGAGTCAAACTGAGGGGTTGCTGCTCCTTATTTTCCTCTTTTCTTGCCCTTCTCTCCAATCCCTACATCCTGTGCTTGTTGTGCCAACACAACTGCGAGACCAGGCTGTCAAACACGGTGAGCAAATCCATCCAGGTTAAAAAGGATTCCCTTCTGCATGTCCCCTATCCCACAACATTTGAAGCCATCTCAGATTTAACTGGAGAGAAGAGAGAGAGGCTTCTCACAGCACAAGGAAAAGAGGAAATCAAACAGCAAGAAACATGCATTGTGTCTCAAAACGAGGTTTAACTCAAGTATCATTTGGCAACCTGCAAATTTGGGTTACATTCTCTGGCCTAGTAACAGAATATTTAGCCAAATCAGTCTTTCAGGGTGCAGTAACAGAACATTTAGCCAAAGTAGTCTTTCAGGATGCAAAAGGGTGACCAGAGGAAGGGTGCCCACAGAGGAAGGATACTGCTCCTCCTGCTAATGACAGGTTTTGAAAAGCTGAAAGACTGGATGGACACATTTATAAGCCAAAAAAACCAATTTCAAATAGTAAAAGGATCAGTGGAGGAGAATTCTTGGGGTGAGAGCAACCAGGCTGTGAATGAATCCTCTTGCTGTTTGTTTTCACAACTTCACACACTCCTGGAAGCCCAGGAGCAGAAGCACTTGTCCAAATGACAGAAGGGCTGAACTAGTCTAAGCCGTTACCATCTCCCTGCAAGTCTCAGCCCAAATATTTTGTGAAGTTTGGCTAGCACCAGCATGTGGGACTGCCCAGAGGTCCTTACCTGGTGTCGGTAGTTGAACCAGCCATTGGAACCTGCAACAATCACCACCCAGTGCTTGCCTCCATCTTCAGGTTCTTCTATAAAAAATGAGCTGACACTCAGAGCACAGCTCAGCAGCACAACTGCTTTCCATATCATCTCTCTCTTCTTTGTTTATTCCACAAACAGGAGGGAGTTAAAAAAAGAAAATCCCTAATGAAGAAGAAGTTGGGGAGAAGTAGATTAGAGAACATCAGCAAATTAAACACAAACATCAGCAGTACCACAACTGTGACATTGTGGGGACTTTTTGTGCTTCACAGACCATTCAACCCACAGTACAATTTCTGCTCATATCCTCCTTTAGCACCAAGCTCCTACTAGTTACAAGAGTTTTTCTGTCATCTTTCAAATCTGACTGAAAGCAATTCTGAATGGGACAACTGAGCCTTTCTGCTCCCTCTGGATGTTCTGCTCTATAGTGGATGGAAATGAATAAGCCTCAAATATACAGTAAGCCCCACTATCAAGTATTTAACAAACAGTTTTCAGATTATTACTGATCTCTTGGACTCTTGCTGGTGCAGTTCATTGGTTTCCACTCACTGGCAATCAGCCCATTATCACTCAGCCAAATCCTGGGTGATGTAGGTACAAGGATGCAATAGATGTAGAGGGTTGCTTGGGATTTGGAAAGTCAGAGTGTCACAAAAGCTGTCTGTGCCCACAAAGGCAGGGAGGGCAGAGAGGCCATGCCACCGCACTGCACAAGATACAGCCCTAACTGCTGGGGCTGAGAGGGGGGGAAGTGCAGACTGTGAGAGCCTCAACATCACTTGTGCAACCTGTCACGGGAACGGGGTGCAAATGAGAACAGGTACCACATGAAAGAGCAGCCTTTTCATCTGCTTTGCACAATGGTTGAAGTGTTTGCACCAGCTGCACAGCAAGAGATTGAGTTTGAGCCTGTGGAAGTCAAATTCAGAAAAGCAGAGGCAGAGAGGTGGTTTGAGGCCACACAGAAATGGCTCTTTCTACTTCCTTGAGGGCACTTAGAAGCTGTGTCCCCACCAGCCAACTTCGCAAGCACCTTGATTGCCGAAGTGTTTGCTATAAAAGCAAACAACCTGCCCATATCTAAGCAAAGGTTTGCTTTTGTCTTTCCTTTCTTTCTTCTGAGGAGGGGAGGTGGGTAGGTAATTTTCACATAGTTTCAGCTCAGTATCTGGAATTTGTAGTTTAGTAACACTAAACTACGATTTTTGTGGTTAGTGAAAAACAAAGAAACTGCTAAATCTCCACCAGGTTTAAAAACCAGACAAATACAATCAAAAAAAGTATATTAAAATTTAACTTTCTTCAGCACAAAAGAAGGAAAAATATGTTAGATGCAAGTGTAGTGATTTCTGCTAAAGTTAGGAATTGGATTATTGAAGGAAAATCCCAGACTACACAATCCCACTTTCCTGCTCTGGCAGGGGGACTGGACTAGATGATCTCTCAAGGTCCCTTCCAGTTTCTGAAATTCTATGATTCTGTGGTGTAAGTCACAATCTCAGCCTGCTGCATCCAATGCATCTTTATAAAGCAAATCCCCTGGAAGAATTGCATGCTCTTGGCACTTGCACAAAAATCATCCACTTCCTCGTGCACCAGGAGATGGGATTTCACACTGACCTACTTTAAAAAGTCAGAAGGCAAGAGGTAGTAAGAGGTAACCCACTTGAGCATGGCTTTCTCTCACAGAATAAAAGCTGGAAACTCCCAATCTATACAGCTTGGTCACAAAACTACCAGTGAACCAAATAACTAAGCAGTATCTAAATCAGCCTCAGTTCCCCACAGCCAATACCAGCCACCTTCAGCCACTTAAATGAGACTGAAACAGAGAAGTAACCTGCTCATCTCCATATCAGCTGCCTAAGGTGAAGACTGCTAGTGAAACATGTAGGATGAGTTGTCCCAAAACTGGACCTACAGGTCACTAAGATTAAGTCTGGCAGGCAGCAGTGTGAAAAATACATTGCATCAATTTATTGAAGGTTTGGTTTTTTGCTCTCTTTGTAAAGGAGGTAGCACAAAGCAAAGGAAGTCATGTTAGCCTATCAGCTGTTACCACACAAGAATAAAACTCCAGAAGAGAACTTGAAACAAAGCACTTAACAAAACTTTAAGTGCTATGACGTTGCTTCTTCCAAAAACCCATTTCATCTAGGAAACTTATCTTTCAGGAATAAGCCACTCCTTTCATGTGAGATCTGGAAGCAGGAACAGCACAGGTTAATTGAACAATTTGGGGTTTGTTGAATTAATAGCAATTAAGCTGATTTCAAGGAACAAGCAGAATTTTCAGCTGTAATCTCTTGTGTTGAGCTTGAATTGTAAATTCTTGTCATTGTTGTCAGTTAAGTGTGGCCTTGTATGGCAGCAGCCCTTGTCTATCTTGTCACTTCTTCACATGACAAACAACACACCAATACAGTGAAGAAACACTGTGTTTACAACATCCCCCAAAACTGCCTGTCCTGTTGTCTAGAGCACTGCTAAGCTCCAGATCAAGAAATTTAAAACCTCTGAAAAGTGACACCAGGGGCCAACAAGCCTATTTACTCCCAGTATTCAGTTTCAGGTATATACAACTCCTGAAATATTACACAAGAAAATCAGTATGTTTTAGATGCTTGGAAATCTTAACAGAGTTCACCTTACTGGGATATAAATCCAAATTTCATGCAAACAGATCTCTCAGAGCTCAGTAGCTGTTTCGCAAGAATTTTTTTTCATGTTTACTCAAGCATGTCTTTTCATTTCTCCAGCCAAAAAACATTACTTGCATTTATACCAAAAAATAAACCTTGAAAATTAATGGTTCAAATGACTGCTGAAATGCTGGAGACCTCTTCACATGACATTTATCTCTTTTGAGAAGTAAATTATTAACTCAAACCCAGGAGTTATCAACAAAAGCTGTGCTGCTGCCAGCAGTTCACTGGGTCACATGATGGCCACATCTGAGGCAGATCCCAGTAGATGGACACCCATGACATGGAAACAGTCACTGCCACTGTCTGTCAGTTGATGACAGACCACATAAAGGGGACAAAAGTGCATCAGAAAAATATATTGTGGGTTAAACTGAGAATAGTTTGATGGGATTGTGTTTCTGAGGAGTTCTGGCACCTGAAGAGAACACGCAGGACCCTAGTGTCCCTGACACTTGTCTGTCTTTTCCTCTACTATAATCAAATCAAATGAACAGCAGAAAGAAGGGGCGGGGAAGCCCAGACATGCCACAATGCACAAACAAGCCATGATAAATGCTGAGCTCTCTGAGATTCTCTGGGCAGCATTTAAAATAGGTTTAACCATTAAACCCAAGTGTGATGGGTATAAGTCTTTCATTGCCTATTTCCAACTACTAAAATAAGAAACCCCAAGAGCCAATAAAACACAAAGAAACCAAAAGAATCCCATATTTCTGCTTGCTTTAAAGAAAGCCTGCCACTGCTCAGGGGAGGCAATTTAAAAGATTAACTTTTGGGTTGTGTTGAACAAGTTCTTGATCTACAGTTGAGAAAGTTCCATCACATGTTGTTATATTAAAGGAGAAACCAGTTCAACCGATCAACTTACCAGATGTCCACAAAAAGCCTTTTTCTGAAAGAAATCATGTGATCCTAAATGCAAGCAGAGCGAGACTACGTGGTTGAACTGAAAATTCACTACAAGATCATTTTACATCTCTGGTTGACCACAAAAATAGTGTGAGATGATTTTATCACCTCTCCCTAGTCTTGCTGGCAGATGAGTTAGTTAACTTTGCTTTGGAGACAACGTAAGGGGAAAGGCACATTACATAAAGGGTTCAGCATCAGATTTACATTATGCAGAACTACAGCACCTAAGCAGCCAGGTAGGTTGTGGAGCTCCTGGAAGAAGCACAGCTAGAACTGGGAGGCTTTTGTCAGAAAAATTCCCTGACAGATAGCTTCACCACTCCCCAGCAGCTCTGACTTAACGAGGGCTGCTTCAGAAAGTGTCTGGCTCCTGCTAGAACCATTTTTCTGGTCAACAGCTTCTTCCTTGAGTTACCAACTTCTCTTTGGGAAAACAGTCCACTAAGATCAAAAAACCTGAACTCCAAACATACACGAAACACAGCCTGACAGAGCAATATGAAGAGAAACCATGCATCCATTTTCCCTTCATGTGACATAACCAATCCTGGAGGAAAATAAAAGATAACCAGCTGATCACTTTTTAATTTTTTTTTTCTTTTTTTCCCCTGAGAAATCTCTCTTTTCAGATGCCCTTCTTAAGGCCACCAGCTTTTCAGCTTTCAGTGCTCATGTACTGCCTGTCACTGTGCCATTTAGATGCCAATTTCCACAAAATAAGTGACTCACAATAGCTCGACTTGCAGGAAAACCAATGCCTGCAGTTCTCTGTCAGCAAGGCTCTGCCTGTGTGCTGTGTCAGCTGCCACACAAACTCATGCACCTAAACCCCGTGATTAAGCCCCTCCAGAATTAGTCTGATTTTCTTCATGCACTTGAATGGCAGAGAAATACCACAATTTGAGGGAGATTATGGCTTCTGTTGCAATATAATTCTTTACAAAGTCTTTTTTACAATTTTTTTACAAATTCTTAACAAAGTATTTTATGAATCAGGTTAATTTGATTAGAACATATAGTGAAATAGTTCAGTACAAGTACTGAAGGGGTGTTGAGTCACTTTTACTGTAAAAACAAAAGTCATAAATATGTCAACTTGGAATGGTTTAAAACCTTTATAAGGGATTTAGAAGTTCTTTTAAATAAAAAAAGTATTGAAGGGGTGTTAAGTCACTTTACTGTAAAAACAAAAGTCATAAATATGTCAACTTGGAATGGTTTAAAACCTTTATAAGGGATTTAGAAATTCTTTTAAATAAAGCTCATTCTACTCTTTGCAGATTCCTTTTTCTCAGCAGCAGAGAGAAAGCACTGCTCACCAGGGAAAAAAAAAAATAATAAAAATATAAGTAATTCCTTACATTTCCTAGGACGAGGACAATATAATAGATCTGGTTTAGGTTATTATTCTTTTTTAAATGCACTCTAAAAAAAACCCCCATATTCAAATCTGGCTGATCTTAAGTAAAAACTGCTTCTCATATTTACTTTCACATCAGTCTATGAATACAAAATCTGATGGTAAGGAAAAGAATAGCTCCTGCAACATTGCACAAAAGGCTTCAATTTCTTACACTGCATGATTCAGGACAGGGCAGAGGATTAAGTCAGATGAAGATCAACAAACATGGAAGTGCTTGGAGCAGAGACAGAATGAAACTCTAGAGAAATGATTACGCAAAGTCGAAGATTCCTGCACTCCACATATCTTCTGCTAGAGTTTATCGGAGCATTTCAGATCCTCGGTGCAATTTTAACCCCAAAATAAAGACGCCCAACACAGTGTTGTCCCATCCTAAGTTGGAAACAGTGGTGCCACTAACTCCGAGAAACCCTTCGCATTAGGGCAGGGTTGTCTCCTTGCTATAAATAACCAGGAACAGCGCAGCACCTTTCAGGCATCGTCAGCTCTTTGGAGAAAAAACAAATCCCGATTCCATCGTTTTCCTCCTTTAAAAATTCACTATGTGGGGATCGAGGCTCTACTGCTGCCACTGCCACCCCCTTGTTCTTCCTCCACCCCCCAGCCATGCCTTTCTTGGGCACAGCCCTTGCACAAGGGCGAACCCAAACACAGAACCCGGGCCCCGAATAGCCGGGGAAGGAGGAGGGTGACCGGCGATTCGGCTGGGTGATGGTGACACCGGCAGGCATAGGCCTTTCCCATAGAACCAGAGGAGCACACTCTCACAGCGATCCTTTTCGGCTTCCCTCAAGGAAACTCTCCCTCACAACACCCTCCATAACACAACTCCCCTCCTCACAGCTTCCCTGTCATGATCCCTTCACCCCACTCCTCTCACGATATCCCCCCCAGATCCCGTCTCCCCTAACCACACCCGCACCCCTATCCCCCACCGCACCTCTCAGGGCCCCTCCTGCCTCCTTCCCACCGCCACCCGGCTGTGACACGGTTCTTACCGTGGTGGCAGCGAAGGTGTCGCCGCCGTGGCCGCTGTGATTGCGGCAGAAGCCGCTGGGAGCCAGGCGACAGCGGGCCGCGGCGGGCGGAGACAGCCTCGGGCCAATGGCGCCCGGGAGGAGGCGAGGCCGGAAACGCCACAGGCGGACACTACATTTCCCAACAACCCCCGCGCTCCACAGAGCTCCAGGGGCTAAGGTCGGTTCGGGTGCAAAGCACCATGGGAGTTGTAGTCCTGATCCGCCCAGAGCCCAGAGCCGTGCCGGGGGAAAAGCCTGGGAAATAACGCTTCGTCCTTTTTAATTATACAACGAAAAAAATTTTTTTTTATCTGACTGATAAAGCGAGAAGGCCAAGCAAATAATGGGTTGCATCAAGAGAAGTGTGACCATCAGGCCAAGAGACGGGATTTTGCTCCTCTACTGGGCTCTGGTGAGGCCCCACCTGGAGTTACTGTGTCCAGTTCTGGAGCCCTCAACGTAAGAAGGACATTGAGCTGTTGGAGCAGGTCCAGAGGAGGCCACGGAGATGAGGGCTGGAGCAACTGCCTTATGAAGACAGGCTGAAGGAGATGGGGTTGTTCAGCTTGGGGAAGAGAAGGGACAGGGGGGACCTCAGAGTAACTTCTCGATGCCTGAAGGGGACTACAGAAAGGCAGGGGTAGGACTTTTTAATAGGGTATGTGATGGGAGGACTAGAAATAATGGATGTAAATTAGAAGAGAGGAGATTCAGACTAGATATAAGAAAGAAATTCTTTATGGTGAGGGTGGTGAGACACTGGAACATGTTGCCCAGAGAGGTTGTGGATGCCCCCTCAATCCCAGGAGGTGTTTAAGGCCAGGCTGGACAAGGCACTGAGCAGCCTGATCTAGTGGGAGGTGTCCCTGCCTATGGAAAGGGGTTTGGAACTTGCTGATCTTGAAGGTCCCTTCCATCCCAAACTATTCTATGATTCTATAATTCTATAAACCAAACAGAAAGGAGCAGGGGGAATGCCGTCATGTTGCTCTGCCATCAGCATTATTTGCTCTTCAAACAGCAATAACAGCTGATGAATGCCAACGTGAAAGGTCCTTAACTGTTAATTATCAGCGTTTTTCCTAAAGGCCACCATCCCCTGGTAACCTGGTGTCTCGTGCCACAGCATGCTGTTAGAATTCTGGCTGATTACGGGCTGACCTTTTTGAACTGCCAGCAACCCCCATGCTGGTTAAAAATAACCCTAAACCATCCTTTCCCCTCAGTTTAACCCAAGTTTAGCAACCACGTGGGTTACTGCTGAGGTTTTCAGTGCTATCTCTTTTGGCCTAAAAGTTACCTGAGAGAGGTTAACAGCATCACAAAGGTGTTTTTCCCCTTATTTCGGGGTGACATGAGGTAAATAGACCTTGAGTCATCTGTCACCACTAACAAGCCATCTTAAAAATATAATTTCCAAATTAACCACCCAGAAGGATGCTCCTTACTGTGCAAAATAAGGGATGGGAAGAGCCTCTAAGGGAATCCTCCATCTCAGTTAAATGTACCAGACAGGTACTAAAGGCACTCAAGTAATACTCAGCTTTTCACTACTAAATGTGGTTAATTCTTTGGCAGTGTTAGAAAAGGTCTTTCTAAAAAGAGAAAAGGACTTAAACAGGTTAAATCATGGTGGGTTTATGACACATTTTGGTCCTGGCTCAGACAGGGCTGAAGAGGAAAAGTAAACCATCAGTCGTATCTCTTGAAACAAACCCCCCTCTCGAGCACAGTTCCAGCAACCCACCAAACCAACACACAACAAATTAGGACTGAGACACTCAGAATGAACTCTGAACAAACATAAAACCCCCAAACCCAAATGTGAAACTTAAAAATAAGGTGGTTTCTTCTTCCTTACTCATGAGATTTCACCAAGCAAGGACAAAGGTCCTGCAGATGCAAGCTGCTATAGTTTAGCTCTGACCCTGTTTTGCTCCAAAAGGATTCCCCACTTCTACATCTCCATAGTGGCTCTGTTTTCCACCAAAAAGAGGTTTCCAGATTTCTGGCTGAACTCTGGTGACATTTTAACACAGGATACCACACCTCTAACCTCACAGCTGATTAAATTTGGACTGAAAGTCATTTATTTTTCTTTCAATCTACCAGGAAAGAAAAGCTATAAGAAATTTAACAGCATCTGAATAGACCAAGGCCTCTTTTTTTTAACAAATTAAGGACATTTTTAGCTGGGAAAAAAATACAAATAGAGTATCTTCTTTCTTTCTTGGATTTTTTTTCTGTTGTTCCTTTCTCCTATTGCTTTTTGGGGAAAGATGACAATCTCCCTTGGCATCTCCCTTGATTCTGCCAGGGAAGGAGGAGCTGAGGTTTAATCTATGGGGCTTTGTGTCCCTTTCTGTTCTAAAATAAATAAATAAAAAAGGGAGGGTATGAAAGCATGCCAGGAAAATTAAGGCACTGATTTCTGCCTAAGTGCAAAAGGAGCATGGACACTCAACAGTAAAGATATGACAGAAATGCACCTGGTAATTTTATGGTGGAATATAAATTTGCTGCAAAGAATTTCTACCTTGATCCATATCAAACTCAGGGTAACAGGAACATATGTTGAAGATAACAGAGCTGAGAGACATCCTGGCCTAGCATATGTCTGCACATACCAGTTTTATATCTGGGAAGGTCTGAATAAGTCTGCCAGAAAGTTAAAGTGCAAGACAGTCTGATCACTACATCCCCAAAGAGAACAGGATCAGCTTCAAACCCAGAAGTGCTTCTTTGAAGGTACATTTGTATGGGGAGCAGAGAAAAGGCTCATCACCAAAACTATACAATTAGTTCAGAATTTGGGTTTTACCCTATATGAAAATTAATCCTCTCCTTTTGTGCATCTTTTCTACAGATGGCACTTTTCTACCTTTGCAGCCAAGTGTTAAGAGGGTTGTATGGAAAAAAACAAGGGTTTGGAGTAGAATAACGTGGGTGTAGAGTGCCTGAAATATCTGCCTGATCAGGAAACATAAGGGAAGAACAATTTGTACCAACAGAAAACAAGCAGGGAGGAGGTAGATGGGGAAGAAGTTCAAAGGTTAAAAGCCTCTAAACACATGCTCACAGGCAGTGGCTTCCAAACAACCTGTGTGACTACACAATGGGAAATGAATTTTTAAAATTATGGAAGAGGTGGTGGCCACTTTAATGTTATTCACTGCAAATCCAGCTCATCAGCATTTCCAGAGTTATAAAATACCCCACTGGAAACTGTGAAAACAATTGCCAGTTCTGAAGTGCAGAGTAGGATTGTGATCTCAGGCAAGCATGGGAATCCTCCTATCTGACCAAAATACTTCCTAAACCTCACTGCATGCACCCCCTTGATAACTTAATTTTTCCTCTACACAATTGACGTCTAAATATGTGATATCTTTGCAGTATCACTGTGGATGTCTGCACTCAGATTACAAACAGCTCAATTACTCATTGTCAGGGTCACGATCTTTTCTCTCTTTTTTTCATTAAAATCACTTTCCTCCATGTTGAATTCAGGCTTGCCCTGTCGATTTACACATTTATAACCAAATCCACTGTTACGGTCATGATTTTTCTCTCTTTTTTTTCATTAAAATCACTTTTCCTCCATGCTGAATTCAGGCTTGCCCTGTCGATTTACATATTTATAACCAAACCCATTGTCAGTGTCATGATCTTTTCTCTCTTTTTTTTTTCATTAAAATCACTTTTCCTCCATGCTGAATTCAGGCTTGCCCTGTCGATTTACATATTTATAACTAAACCCACTGTCAGGGTAATGATATTTTCTCTCTTTTTTTCATTAAAATCACTTTCCTCCATGTTGAATTCAGGCTTGCCCTGTCGATTTACATATTTATAACTCCAGTCCACTAAGTAAAAGTGAGGATGCAAAAGCAGAGACAGAGCAACCTTTTTATGCCATAAATGAGGAGTGTTAGAATTTAAAATACTCCAACCACGGATAAGCTGCATGTTCCAGTCTGAGTCTGTTGCATTACACCCCTGCACCTCACATATACTCATCACTCACAGCTACAGCCACTAGCTAGAGTTTAAAGTTTCTATTATTTCATGTCAAAATAGAGTTCTTTTAAAGCTCCCCCCTGTTTATGGGGAGAGGAGGAGCCTAGGGTAGATTCTTGTCAATTTACCCAAATGCTTTCCATACTAGATGTTTATGGAAAATAAAAAGAAATAGAATCATGCCTGTGTTTAGAAATTCTCTAGAAATGCTCTTGTACCTGTACAACTTGAAAAATGCTACTGAAAAAATTAGAAGAAAAAAAATCTTTGAAGGCCTTTTAAATTCAAAGGCACCATCTCTGGAAGGTCAAATCAAAACCTCAGAGAGAACACGGGTGAGAAGTGTCTCTTGCCCTTTTCTTACACCTTTGCTCATCACTTGCAGGTTACACAG